>JAGFNQ010004901.1:170726-683585 GCA_024364735.1 Boesenbergia rotunda
CGAGCCGCGAAAATCGTCTTTTCGCGTCGCGGAAACCCCGAGAACCCAAAGCCATGGATCTCGTGCGAAGAAAAATTCCGAAACAAAAAATTCACGTATTCATTTCATGCTCAAAACTCGATCTACTCCTAGATCTAAAGAGGGATAAACCATTTTACCTTTGGTGCGTGCCCTGCTTAATCCCGCTCGCTCCTTTTGGATGTCGGATCTCTAGGACGTCAAGTGCGTCCCTCTAGAAGTATCCACGCGAACAAGTGGATGGAGGAAACCCTTTAGGTGTGCTAGCACCTTTCAAGGGTTCGGCCAAGAGGAGAAGAAGAAGAAGAACTCCAACACTTGGAGGAGGAAGAAGAGAAGACACACAATAGAAAATGGAACAAAACCTTGTTTTGTTCTCACATTGTGGCCGGCCACATAATGGCCATTAATGGCCATTAAGTGGCCGGCCATAATGGCCATTGATGGCCATTAAGTGGCCTGCCATAACCCCCTTTCAATTTGAATTCAATTCAAATGGGGGGTTTACAACCTTAGAGATGATGTGGAGCATCATCATTGGTCAAATACCAAGCCAAGTCATCACTTGGTCAGTCAAGGTGAGGTGGCCTTTTGGTCAAGTCAAACTTGCCTTTTATGGACTTTCCATATTTAGTCAAGTCAAACTTGACTCCATTTCTTCTCCCATGTCAAGTCTAACTTGAAGTGGAACCAAGTCAAGTCAAACTTGATTTGGATTTGGGTCAAGTCAAACTTGCCTTTTATGGACTTTCCATATTTAGTCAAGTCAAACTTGACTCCATTTCTTCTCCCATGTCAAGTCTAACTTGAAGTGGAACCAAGTCAAGTCAAACTTGATTTGGATTTGGGTCAAGTCAAACTTGCCTTTTATAGACTTTCCATATTTAGCCAAGTCGAACTTGACTTCATTTTTTTCTCCATCTATTTGTTCTTTGCGTGTGACCCTATAGGTTCTTGTAACGTTGGCAATGCTTCTAACCTCTTAGAAACATAAGCAATGAGCGGTATCTAGCAACACATCATTGCTACCCAAGTTACAAGAATGTTGAGATCCAACATCACCAATGTGACTACTAATTATGACTTTCATAATATGTGACAATGTCCTTCTATCGCCGATATCTAGATTGATCTTCTATGAAGCATAGACCGTGTCATCCTCCAATCAATCTATATGTCTTGAACTCCAAGTAGACTCACTATAATCAAATAAGCTCAATATCTCATATTGCCTTATTTGGGCATGACCATGCACTTAGTGATCTCACTCTATCAAGACTATGATATCTCTCCCGTCATATAGGAGGGATAGATCCCATCTACATCACTCACATCCCTCCGCATAATTTGTTACATACCCAGTAATCGCCTTTATAGTCCACCCAGTTACGGGTGACGTTTGACGAAACCAAAGTACATAACTCCTTATGTAGGGAACTATGGTGACTTCAGGTCTAAGGACTAATAGTCATACTAATAGTCACATGAGAAAGTATATGACACTCATATAACGATCCATGATACTTTCTCATGGTGGGTCATTCAGTATACATTCTCCAATGCATACTCATGTGTCAACTTGATATCTCATATCCATGACTTGTGAGATCAAGTCATCGTGTTGACCTACATGCTAGTCTCTATGCATTAACATTGTCCCTGAATGTTAATACTTGACTAGGAATAATTAAGAGTAGTGTTCTCTATATCATCTCACTATCGATTCAACCAATCGATTGATATAGATATGAACCTACTACCAAGGACGTTATTACACTTAGTTATTTGGCACCAATACAAGTAAGTATAATAACCATAATCAAATGCCTTTATATATATATATGAAATATGATACAATGAGTCCATACAACAACCATCAGATGATTGGCTCTAGGGCTCTCACTAACAATCTCCCACTAGAACTAGTGCAATCACTGTAGTATCTAATACCCAATGACCTAGTGTGACCATCATGCTTGGTCTGTGCCAAAGCCTTGGTCAAGGGATCTGCAATGTTAGCCTCTGTGGGTACTCTGCATATCTTCACATCTCCTCGATCGATGATCTCTCGAATGAGATGGAAACGCCGTAGTATGTGTTTGGTCCGCTGGTGTGACCGAGGTTCCTTAGCCTGCGTAATAGCTCCATTGTTGTCACAATAGAGCTGTACTGGGTCGGCTATGCTAGGAACCACTTCAAGCTCAGTAATGAACTTGCGGATCCAAACTGCCTCCTTTGCTGCCTCAGATGCAGCAATGTACTCAGCTTCTGTTGTAGAATCAGCAACTGTATCCTGCTTTGAACTCTTCCAGCTGACAGCGCCACCATTTAAGCAAAACACGAACCCTGACTGCGATCTGTAGTCATCCTGGTTAGTTTGGAAGCTTGCATCACTGTAACCTTTCACAGTAAGCTCCTCTTCGCCTCCAAATATCAAGAAATATTCTTTAGTCCTTCTCAAGTACTTAAGAATATTCTTGACTGCTATCCAGTGACGTTCACCTGGATCTGACTGGTATCTGCTCGTCATGCTCAAAGCATACGAGACATCAGGACGAGTACATAACATGGCGTACATGATAGATCCTATGGCTGAGGCATAAGGGATCTTGCTCATGCGGTCTCTCTCCTCTCTAGAAGAGGGACCTTGAGTCTTCGAAAGACTCACGCCATGTGACACTGGCAGATTTCCCTTCTTGGAATTCTGCATGGCAAACCGTTGCAAAACGGTATTAATGTATGTACTCTGACTTAGGCCAAGCAATCTCTTAGATCTATCTCTATAGATCTTTATGCCTAGAATATAGGCTGCTTCACCTAAGTCTTTCATTGAGAAGGAATTCCCCAACCAAGTCTTCACAGACTGTAGTGAAGGAATGTCATTCCCAATAAGTAGTATGTCATATACATACAAAACAAGGAAGACAACTGTGCTCCCACTAACCCTTTTGTAGACACAAGGTTCATCTTCATTCTTGATGAAACCAAACTGTTTGATTGCATCATCGAATCGAAGATTCCAGCTTCGAGAAGCTTGCTTTAGTCCATACAGGGACTTATGCAGCTTGCATTTGCTTTAGTCCATACAGGGACTTATGCAGCTTGCATACTCTACCAGTATGCTTTGGATCTACAAAACCCTCAGGTTGTGTCATGTACACTTCCTCGAGGAGGTTTCCATTCAGAAACGCAGTTTTGACGTCCATCTGCCAGATCTCATAATCGTGGTATACTGCAATAGCAAGCAGGATCCTAATGGACTTGAACATCGCGACTGGAGAAAAAGTTTCATCATAGTCAATACCATGAATTTGCTTGAAACCTTTAGCTACTAGTCTACCCTTATAGGTATGTACAAGTCCATCCATGTCAGTCTTTCTCTTAAAGACCCACTTACACCCAATGGGTTTGACCCCTTCAGGTGGATCAACCAAAGTCCATACTTGGTTGGTGTACATGGAATCCATCTCGGATCTCATGGCCTCTAGCCATTTCTCAGAATCTGGGCTCATCACAGCTTCCTGCACAACGTCATCATGGTCAGACAAGAGAAATGAGTATCTCTCAGGCTGACGACGTACCCTATCAGACCTGCGAAGAGGTAGGTCTACATGAACAGGTTGTTGTTCCACAGCTTCTTGTGCAACAACCTCATCAACCACCACACTTTATGGTTCCTGTTCAACTTCCATCAAGGCTTCAGTGCTATTGTCCATGTCTTGAACTTCTTCAAGACTGAACGTACTCCCACTAGTCTTTCTAGAAACAAAGTCCCTTTCTAGAAATACTCCAGTCTTAGCAACAAACACTTTGTGCTGACTAGGAATGTAGAAGTAGTATCCCTTCGTTTCCTTGGGATACCCAATGAAATAACACTTATCAGATTTGGGTCCCAGTTTGTCTGAGACTTGACGTCGTACGTAAGCCTCACAACCCCAAACCCTCATGAAAGACATCTTGGGACTCCTCCCTGTCCATATCGTATATGGTGTCTTCATGACAGCCTTTGATGGAACACGGTTTAGTGTGAACGCTGCCGTGTCTAGAGCATATCCCCAAAAGGATATAGGAAGATCTGCGTGACTCATCATAGATCGTACCATATCTAATAAGGTACGATTCCTCCTTTCGGATACACCATTCCACTGTGGTGTTCCAGGGGGAGTGAGTTGGGATAGAATCCCACACTCAGCTAGGTAGTCACGAAACTCATGGCTCAAGTATTCTCCACCTCGATCTGATCGAAGTATCTTAATACTCTTGCCAAGTTGGTTTGTACTTCATTTCTGAATTCTTTGAACTTTTCAAAGGATTCTGACTTATGTGTCATCAAATACACATAGCCATATCTACTGAAGTCATCAATAAATGTGATGAAGTACCTGTAACCACCTCTGGCAGTGACATTGAAAGGGCCACATACATCACTATGTATGAGTCCTAACAAGTCTGTCGCTCTTTCGCTATGTCCACTAAAGGGAGTCTTAGTCATCTTGCCTAGAAGGCATGACTCGCATGTCTCATATGACTCAAAATCAAATGAGTCCAGCAAACCATCCTTATGGAGCTGGGACAAGCGACTCTCATTTATGTGGCCTAAGCGACAGTGCCAGAGATAGGTTGGGTTCAACTCATTTGATCTCAACCTCTTGGTATTCACGTTATAGATAGGGCTCTCTAAGTCTAGAATATAGAGGCCATTCATCAGATGTGCGCTACAATAGAACATATCCTTTAAATAAACAGAACAACATTTGTCCTTTATTATGAATGAAAAACCTTTGTTATCTAAACATGAAACTGAAATGATATTCTTTGTCAGTACAGGTACATAACAACAGTTATTCAATTCCAGTACAAGCCCAGAGGGTAGAGATAGAAAGTAAGTCCCTATAGCAACAGCAGCAACCCTTGCTCCATTGCCTACTCGTAGTCCACCTCGCCCTTGGCCAATGCCCTGCTATTTCTCAGCGCCTGCACATTAGTACAAATGTGAGAAGCACACCCAGTATCTAATACCCATGATGCAGAAATAGAAAGGTTGACTTCTATAACATTTATACCTGAAGTAGAAGTCTCACTTCTCTTCTTCTTCAGATCTTCCAGGTATACCTTGCAGTTCCGCTTCCAATGCCCAGTCTTACCGCAGTGGAAGCAGGTAGCATCCTTAGCAACCCCACCTTTAGGTTTGAGTGTTGAAGAGCTGGCTTTGCCCTTGGTTTGGGTCTTACCCTTACCTTTGGGCTTCCACTTGCCCTTACCCTTGCCCTTTTGTACCATTAGGACGGTACTGGACTTGGCAGTGGTGAGATTAGGCTCAGCAGTTCTTAACATGTTGAGTATCTCGGGCAGTGGTTTGTCTAATTCGTTCATGTTGTAGTTCATGACGAATTGACGGTAACTCACCGGCAACGATTGCAGGATCAGATCGGTAGCCAGCTCTTGGCCCAAAGGGAACCCCAACCTCTCGAGGTTCTCGATGTACCCAATCATTTGGAGTGCGTGAGTTCCTACAGGGGTTCCCTCTTTCATCTTGCATGAAAAGAGGGCCTGAGTCACTTCAAACCTCTCATGCCTTGCCTGCCCTTGATATAGTTGCTTGAGATGGCCAATCATATCAAAAGCATTCATTTTCTCGTGTTGCTTCTGAAGCTCAGGAGACATACAGCATAGCATTAGGCATGACACGTCTAACGCGTCATCTAGATGCTTCTGATGAGCATCTCTAACACTACGAGCGGCAGAGGCTGGTGGTGCATCAGGAACTGCTTGCTCCAGAACGTACAGCTTACGTTCCTGCGTGAGGACTATCCTCAGATTCCTGTACCAGTACAGGAAATTAGCTCCTAGGAGCTTGTCCTTCTCAAGAACAGATCGTAGAGAGAGAGTGTTCGTGTTTGACATGGTAATCTACAACATAAAATGCAGAAAATAAATATCCACCATTGTATCATATTTTTATCATTTAACTAGGCCTTTAATTAAATGATGCTCCCACTGAATTATAGGGCTTTGGTAGAATCGAGTCATAGATGTGGTAAAACCACACTACTAGATCCACACCAACTAACTATAATTCTCGTAGGTCAAGATCCACATCATACTACGCCTTGAGTTAGCTTTGGCTAAATCGCCCAAGACTTAGTATGATCGGTAGGTACTAATTACCAATTACATCTCTATGCAACTCTTGTTTATAGGATCAAGAATTAACATTTATGAATAATCTTGAGTTAGCTTTGGCTAAATCGCCCAAGACTATTGATAAATGCGATCTTGTCCTACCTTTCCAACTATTGGAGTATGCCTATAGTTAGGCTCGATCCAATTGAGCTAACTAGTTACTCAATCTAATTGAGCTCAATCTAACCCAAGCGTGATAGGCGGGACCAAGGTTGTCCCTCCGCATCCCACCACGATTAAATGCATTGCTCTGCTTTGGCAGATTCAACAATCGCATATGATCGTGGTAGTGATGGGTATCAAGGCTCGTTAGGCATATACGAGTTGATTTCGATTTAGATCTAATCTAATCGATGATGTGCATCGTATTTAGGCATTTATTAAATCTAATTTAACCTAAATGTGTATTAGGTGCACATCAAGATGTGGTTCCCACATTACATGTGCATCACATACATTCATGTAGATTCTATTCTATACTAACATGCATCACATACATATAAGGAAAAATAAAATATACAAGAAAATTAAAGTGTGATTAGTCATGGCCCTACTAAGATCTTCTCAAGCCAATGAGAAGATCCTTTGGTCAACCTAGGGTCTAGGCAGCAGCTTCTCCAAGCTCCTCCTTCCAGAACCCCATGTGTTGTCGGCTTGCTTCCCACGAGTCCGTCTTCTCCAGAATTTCCTTCATCTTCAATTTTGTACATTACAAAATTTATACTCGAGTTACATTCGAGTCTTAAACTAATTTTAACAGAAATAATAAATAAAAGGCCGACACGCAGGTCGCAATCACAATACAACACACACAACACAAATAACGGCACGCAGGCCGTAATATGAATTACACACATATTTTAATCTAATTAAAATATGGTCTTGGTCCATGACTATCACACTACTGTACATAATTCAAAATTATGTATTTTATAAAAATTTATCTAATTTTTCTATGTATTTTACGAATTTTATGAGTCACAACTCCACGGCGGTCCCGTTAAGCGGGTTTCGGGCACAATCACGTGACAAGGCCCCTTGCGGGGTTAGGGGCGGCGCCCCTACTCACGAAATTAATTTCGTGAGTGTCGTATCGCGATCTAACAGTGCCTAACCCGCTGTCCCAAAATCTATTTGGGCGAAACTTGCCGTTTCGGAGTAGTTTTTCTCGGTGGTCGAAGTGTACAAGTGCTTCGCACTCGTTGCTTCGCCTCTACGAGAAAAATACTCACAAAATCCTAAAAATTAGAAAAATTACAGAATCATAAACTACTCTAAATTTTGTATCCCATACAAAAAAAAATAAAAATAAATACGTGCTTCGCACGTGGCTCTGATACCACTGTTGGGTTTTTCGGGCCGCGAAAACCGCCTTTTCGCGTCGCGGAAACCCCGAGAACCCAAAGCCATGGATCTCGTGCGAAGAAAAATTCCGAAACAAAAATTCACGTATTCATTTCATGCTCAAAACTCGATCTACTCCTAGATCTAAAGAGGGATAAACCATTTTACCTTTGGTGCATGCCCTGCTTAATCCCGCTCGCTCCTTTTGGATATCGGATCTCTAGGACGTCAAGTGCCGTCCCTCTAGAAGTATCCACGCGAACAAAGTGGATGGAGGAAACCCTTTAGGTGTGCTAGCACCTTTCAAGGGTTCGACCAAGAGGAGAAGAAGAAGAAGAACTCCAACACTTGGAGGAGGAAGAAGAGAAGACACACAATAGGAAAAATGGAACAAAACCTTGTTTTGTTCTCACATTGTGGCCGGCCACATAATGGCCATTAATGGCCATTAAGTGGCCGGCCATAATGGCCATTGATGGCCATTAAGTGGCCTGCCATAACCCCCTTTCAATTTGAATTCAAATTCAAATGGGGGGTTTACAACCTTTGGAGATGATGTGGAGCATCATCATTGGTCAAATACCAAGCCAAGTCATCACTTGGTCAAGTCAAGGTGAGGTGGCCTTTTGGTCAAGTCAAACTTGCCTTTTATGGACTTTCCATATTTAGTCAAGTCAAACTTGACTCCATTTCTTCTCCCATGTCAAGTCTAACTTGAAGTGGAACCAAGTCAAGTCAAACTTGATTTGGATTTGGGTCAAGTCAAACTTGCCTTTTATGGACTTTCCATATTTAGTCAAGTCAAACTTGACTCCATTTCTTCTCCCATGTCAAGTCTAACTTGAAGTGGAACCAAGTCAAGTCAAACTTGATTTGGATTTGGGTCAAGTCAAACTTGCCTTTTATAGACTTTCCATATTTAGCCAAGTCGAACTTGACTTCATTTTTTTTCTCCATCTATTTGTTCTTTGCGTGTGACCCTATAGGTTCTTGTAACGTTGGCAATGCTTCTAACCTCTTAGAAACATAAGCAATGAGCGGTATCTAGCAACACATCATTGCTACCCAAGTTACAAGAATGTTGAGATCCAACATCACCAATGTGACTACTAATTATGACTTTCATAATATGTGACAATGTCCTTCTATCGCCGATATCTAGATTGATCTTCTATGAAGCATAGATCGTGTCATCCTCCAATCAATCTATGTGTCTTGAACTCCAAGTAGACTCACTATAATCAAATAAGCTCAATATCTCATATTGCCTTATTTGGGTATGGTCATGCACTTAGTGATCTCACTCTATCAAGACTATGATATCTTTCCCATCATATAGGAGGGATAGATCCCATCTACATCACTCACATCCCTCCGCATAATTTGTTACATACCCAGTAATCGCCTTTATAGTCCACCCAGTTACGGGTGACGTTTGACGAAACCAAAGTACATAACTCCTTATGTAGGGAACTATGGTGACTTCAGGTCTAAGGACTAATAGTCATACTAATAGTCACATGAGAAAGTATATGACACTCATATAACGATCCATGATACTTTCTCATGGTGGGTCATTCAGTATACATTCTCCAATGCATACTCATGTGTCAACTTGATATCTCATATCCATGACTTGTGAGATCAAGTCATCGTGTTGACCTACATGCTAGTCTCTATGCATTAACATTGTCCCTGAATGTTAATACTTGACTAGGAATAATTAAGAGTAGTGTTCTCTATATCATCTCACTATCGATTCAACCAATCGATTGATATAGATATGAACCTACTACCAAGGACGTTATTACACTTAGTTATTTGGCACCAATACAAGTAAGTATAATAACCATAATCAAATGCCTTTATATATATATATGAAATATGATACAATGAGTCCATACAACAACCATCAGATGATTGGCTCTAGGGCTCTCACTAACAACAACAACGGGACCACGAGCACAACGAAACACTAGTTGCTCGTGGCGAACTGAAGAAATACCCGATTACTACCAGGGATAATCGACCGAGCGGGGTACACACGGTGACTTGGGAACGAGGTGGAACATAATTATTTCTCTTTTTTCTTTTTATTTTCCTCTCGATCACAGCCTCTTTATATACGGCTTAGACTCATGCAGTAATTAATGACCGAATTAACGTCATTTATTGCTAATTAATCATCCAGATCCAAATGTCTAAAGGTTACTAATTTTGCATTAATCAACAGTTAATGCATATGTTACATTTGAGTAAAAAATTTCGCAGGTGGCAAAATGTTGGCTTATTCGCTTGAACAAATTTTTTCCCGATCGGTCGGGCATTCGATGCGCGCAGGTCGTGCACGCACACGAATCTACTTGGTTCAGTACAAATCCGAACCCTGGATTTGCCCCCCCATATGCACCCACACGTGAGAGAGAATCTCTTTCCATGCATTTGTTTACAACTAACATGCTTGTGAAACAATTTAAACCAACCAATATGTCTTAAAACTCCCAATGTGGGACTAAAATCTCACTCACAATGGAGTCTCTTTCCTCTCCACCTCCCAATTCGGAGACCACGACACATAGGTCTTCCATTTTGATCTCTCGTTCAAGTTGGTCTCCTACTTCTTCTTCGATTTTTTGCATTCCGAAGATTTGTGATCAACTCGGTCACAGTTGTAGCACTTCGCAGAAAACTTCTTGGTTATACCTCCTCTGGGTCCCATCTTGGAAGATTTGGAATTTTTCCGTTTCGAGCTTTGTCCGTGTTCGACCACGTTGGCTTATACAGTAGCCTAAGAGAATACCTTTTCCTCTGAACCCTTGTTGTCTTCTTCGATACGAAGTCTAACAACGAGTTCCTCCACGTTCATCTCCTTCCGCTTATGCTTCAAGTAGTTCTTGAAATCCTTCCAGCTGGGAGGCAACTTCTCAATGATTGCTGCTACCTAGATGGTTTCACTCAAAATCATACCTTCTGAGTGGATCTCATGTAGGATCACCTGAAGCTCCTGGACTTGGCTGATCACTGTCTTGGAGTCCACCATCTTGTAGTCCAAGAATCAAGTCACGATAAACTTCTTGGCCCCTGCATCCTCTGTCTTATACTTCTTATCTAAGGTCTCCCACAGCTCCTTAGTCGTTTTCTTCGTGTTGTACACAGCATACAGTGAGCCGGCCAGACAGTTGAGGATGTAGTTTCAGCACAGGTACTTAGAATGAGTTCAAGCCTCCATCTCAGCAACCTCAGCATACTTGGGAGGGTCCTCGGTCAAAAACCGAGCCAAATTGAGCGTAGTCAGGTAGAAGAGCATCTTCTGCCGACACCTCTTGAAGTTCAACCCAGTGAACTTCTCTGATTTTTTCCCATGATTGATTGGGGCATTCCGAATTGGGACAGAAGGGGTCTGGTGATGAGTTTGTTTCAACTCAACAATTTCTGTGGTCATCTCAACAGAAACAAATTCTATTTCAAGATTGTTGGAGATCCTTTCGGAGTGTTTAGAATAAATTGAAATTACAAAAACAATTTCAACTTAGTTGTTAAGTGGCTCGAGCTACCTTGTATCCAGAATACGGACTCCCAAGTTGGAATTCCCGAGCAGAATTTCTCGGAATGCAAACTCCCGAGCAGATCTTCCCGAATCGGATGTCCCGAACCGGACTTCTCGAACCGGATTTCCCAACCGGGACTTCTCGAACCAGAATTCCCGACCCGATTTTCCCGAACCGGAGAGGAAGACTTGCTGAGGCCTACGTAATGCAATTTTCTTGAAACAGATTTGCCCTCCTCCGACTGTGCTTCGAGGTTTTGATAGACGTCTATTTCTCAGGATACAACAATAGGACCATGGGCACAACGAAGCACTAATAGCTCATGGCGAACTAAAGAAGTACCCGATTGCTACCAAGGGTAATCGACTGAGCGGGGTACACACGGTGACTTGGAAACGAGGTGGAAGACAATTGTGTCTCTTTTTTCATTTTCTTTTGCTCTCGGTCACAACCTCTTTATATAGGGCTTAAACTCATGCAGCAATTAATAACCGAATTAACGTCATTTACTGCTAATTAATCATCCAGATCCAAACGTCTGGACGTTACTGATTTTGCATTAATCAACAATTAATGCATCCATTATATTTCAGCAAAAAATTTCGCAGGTGGCAAAATATTGGTTTATTCGCTTGAACCATTTTTGCCCTGATCGGTCGAGCATTCGACACGTACAGGTCATGCACACACATGAATCTACTTAGTTCAGTACAAATTCAAGATCTGGATTTGCACCCCCATACGCACCCACGCGTGAGAGAGAGTCTCTCCTCATGCATTTGTTCACAACTAACATGTTTGTGAAACTATTTAAACCAACAAATATACCTCAAAACTCTCAATATGGAACTAAAATCTCATTTACAATAATGTTTTTTTCTTCTTTATCTTTCTTTCCATTCACTTGTATCTAACACTTGTTTCACTCAATCACTCATATCTAATGGTGTGGAGACTGAAAAGGGTCTTCACAAAAAACACTACATTTTGAAGGGCGTCTTAAGTATGCTATTAATGTGTAACTAACGAAAACTATATATTGTTGAATCTGATCGGACTGGACTAAACCACTCTGTTGAAAATGATTGGATCTCATTTTCATAACGTTGAAGTTAATATGAAGAAGAAGATCCATAATCATCCCCTAATATTTACATAAAATTGACTCATATAGAGTTTTAAGTTGTCAAAATGCCCCGGCCTCGTGCCATTTTAAACCCCTATCCGTAACACTATTGTTTCACTTAATGAGAAAAAAATGATTAACGAAGTTGGATAACGTCGAATCTCGACCGACCGATCAGGTCCTAGTAAATCAAGAAGCGCTCGCAACGGACAATCTAAAAACTCAATATTCGAGTATTCGTACCTCATTTGAAAGAAAAATTTCTGTAAAATATATCATAGCTAAAGAATGAATCGTGAATGTCTAGGATGACAACTAACCACCCCTTTGCTGTGTCATAGCCCTAAGAGCTATTTTATTTAATGAGGAGGATAATATGGTGATATAATTTTAGGCTCAGACAAGAATGACAACTTGCCCCACATGTAAACCCAGATGTTAAGATGCTACAATATTATTCTCTTGCCTCTAGGGTTATGTTGCAGTAAAAGAATAATGTCAAATTGTTAATCAGACATCGATGATTCAATTCTTAACTACGATGTAATTTTAAAAAATATATCCTCTAAATGGTACCCATAAATAGGGATGTTAAGCTTCTCAGTCGTCCGTCGTGAATGCTTCTCGATTTATTCTAATGGTTAATAGAAAATTTTTATAGGATCGAATTAATTGTCTCAGATTCAGTATTACCTGATTCATTATATTTTTTACAATAGTATTCATTAATGTGCATAAATTATGTTTCAAATTTATTCGATAGATAGATGAATAAAACGGTAAATTTTATCCTATCCATGGAGGCAGTGTCTGAACACAATCAGATGTGGGTAAGAATCACAACACCATTTGTTTTTTTTAAAAAAAGTTATATGTGTCAGGTATTGCTCATATAGTGATTCGTATCTTGACTATATCGGATTAGGTTCAGCGTTGCCTTGACAGGTAAGATCGAACTTACCAACTAAAATGAAGATGGTCTGCTTTTGATATTAGTCAGGCCTTGATATCTGAATTATTATAAATAAATAAATAAAATTCTACAACATCCACCTTAATATGATAGGATACAAAGTAAAAGTTTTTTTTTTACCTTCTCTTACCATTTTACATCAGTGGTCTTGTATAAAATTTAATAGACAAATGAATATTTATCTACATAGTTATCTCAAATCTAGATAGAAGGTTGAGACTTGCATGTAATTTTGCATAGAACAAATGTGCAAGGCATGATTTAAACTAGCAAAAAAGATATCCATATACTTGATATTAAATAGCCGGAACAAGGTTTAAGCTGGCTGCTTCTGCGTGAATTGGGAACAGCTGGGAGTTCAAGAACGTTTCATGGATAAGAGTAAAACAATAATAAGTATAAGAAAATACATGAATTGATGATGATAAAAAATAATTTGCTTGTCTTTAGTGTTTCCATTAACTCGTTTAAGGGTTAACATGAAAGAGATAAATCACAAAGATTAATTATAATCTAGATGTTATAACTAGCATGTGGGGAGGATGGGTACACTGACTCCCTCCTCGAATCCATTGATGTAGAGCAAGGATGATGAAAAAATAACTATATTTTATACTATTTTTTTTTACCTTGTAAATAACTTTGCCCATTATCCAAATCACGTAACCTATATCTATATTACCCCTCCCCATCATCAGCTATAGTAATCTGTTTTTTAATATATTTTTTAAAAAATCTATTCATATTTAAAAATTATTACTTTAAATATATTGTATCAAAATAAATAAATAAATAAATAAATAAATAAATAAATAATATATATATATATATATATATATATATATATATATATAAAACAATAATAGGGAGAGTGAAAATGGGAGAGTGAAAATCATAGATATGACATGACGTGACACTTTACATGCATACGTCCGATTATCGGTTGGACACCATCGGCGACCTTCGACCGCCGCCCTGAATCAAACTATACCCTAGGGGCACGGTGAACCCGTCGGAGATCATGCATGCAAGATGCCACGTCATTCACTATGTTTTCACTCTCTCATTTTTACTCTGCTAATATATATATATATATTATATATATATATATAACCGGCCTCAGGGTGGTCATCCCGGGCAGCTGCATAGCGCCCCATCTGAGGTGGGCTCTCTTTTTAATAATTTTTAATTTTTTAAAAGTAATTGATAATGAATATTTATTCATCCAAAAAAAATTAATTATGTATATATATATATAAACGTAAATACTAATAAAATAATAATTATGTATATATATATAAACGTAAATACTAATAAAATAATATCTAAAATAAATTAAGAAGAATATAAATATAAAATTTAAAATATTATGTATTTTTAAAAGAATTATCCAAAAAAATTGAAGAGATTTTCTTCTTCTTCACTCACATATGTTAATAAAATTGTTTTTATAACATCATTTTATTAATTTTTTTATTAAAATATAATATCTTTTTTATACCAGGCCCTTTAAAATCTAGGACCGACCCTTTATATATATATATATATATATATATAATCAAGAGAATTAGACGAATACCTAAAACCTAGTTCAATTTCATTCTGAGCTCTCTAGGTCCATCGTCCATCAATCAGTTTTGGTCAAAATCGACTAATAGACCTAGAGAACTCAGAATGCTATGAAATTAGGTCATATGTGTTCACCTAGTTTTCCTGATTATATATATGTCCTCAAACATCAATTTGACATAACATATTGTGAGTAACAATTTTTTAACATGGAATAGTTTTTTCGGAATGACATGGAGAGTTCAGAATGAATGGGACTATGCTCTACGTATTTGTATAGTTTTCCTGATTATATTCATGTTCTTAAATATCAATTTGATATATTATATTGAGAGTAGTAATTTTTTAATTAAAAAATTTAATTCGTGTTAAAAAAATCATGCTATTAATATAGTCTGCCAAATTGATGAGGGTATAGATATAATCAGGAGAACTAAATGAATACATAGGACATTATTTCATATCATTTCGAGCTCTCTAGGTTCATCGACCAATTTTGCTAAAATTGATCAAAATTGGCTAGAGAGTTTGGAATGACATGAAATTAGATTCTATATGTTCGTCTAATTCTCTTAATTATATTCATGCACTCAAATATCAATTTGACACACTATTGAAAGCAGTGATTTTTAGCACGAATATGTCTTAAAAAATTAATTCATATTAAAAAAATTAAAATCAGCTAATGGATCTAGAGAGCTCGAAATGACATAAAATCAGGTCTTATGTATTCATTTAGTTCTCATGATTATATACAAATAAATGACTTCTAATACAACTATATTTAAGGACTTTAAAAAATTAGACTATTTAGATCTAATACTACAAACCCCAACTAGAAAGATTATAACAATAGATCATTTTAAACATAATTGTTATACTCGATCTAGACCATTCAACCGCTGCCTACATAGTAACCCCCCCCCCCCCCCCCCCCCCCCCCCTCACTTAAATTCTATCATAGACTTGGTCCTAAACTTAGACACTTCTCTGGCATCTCAACAAAATCATATCTATCATATATTAAAACATGTATCTATGACTGTAATCCTACAAACACAACTACTAGAAGACTTGACAAGAAACATAGACTTCTTAAAAGACTTTTAAGACTCATTAAACAGAAGAGTTAGCTAACTTAATCTACTTAGTATTCCCACCAAGAAAGAAATTTTAAGTCTATCAAAACTAATAGAAGAAAACAACAAACCTAACCCTTTGAAATAATTACAATAAAGATAGTAGATGACCTAAAAATATGTATGCCCTATTAGAAGACATTAAATATAAATAAACAAATTTTGAAAAAATATATTTTGAAGAAGCATTAGAATTTTCTAACACTTTTCAAGGAATCAAGATATCGGCTATTGTAAACATGACGTTATTGGACATGAAGATCAAGTTTTAATTCAACAAAATATTACCATCATAACCTTATTTTCTTCCTTATACCATTGACTCACACTTTTAGAAACTAAAGTACTCCAAGTTGAAAAACAAATAAAAAAAATACTAGCCACAGAGTAGACAGAGAGTATAGATAATTTAGCAAAGGACTTAAATAAGTTATCTAGGAAAAATAATTCCCAAAAAACAACTTACAATTTATTCCTTTTACACCTCTCACTCAAAATGAATTTAATACAACCCTCAACAACAACTGAGACTTTTATCGGCCCATCCCAAATAATAAGTGAAAGAAGAACAAAAATAAATACAACTTCCTGGCTAAATAATATCATAGTGGGAAGACGAAATAGTATTTCTAATCACAGATTAGAAGAATTAGTAGACATCGAGAGAGATTTCACTCTCTTTTCCAATGCGCAACTCAACACACTAAATCCTAGAAGATTGTATAATCAAGAAAAAATCTCTTTCAATACTTCACTATTTCGCCACCATAAAATACAATCACTTCATCTTCCTGATGGAGAAGAAGAACGTCTAACTCTTATGACTAAAGAGTCAGCACAAGTACTTCTCTGCAAACAACATAATTATATTCATTTAGGCTTAATCATATTTGGCCTTAGAGATTTGACTAGAAAAAGCATCGGAGGCAAGGTACTTGTCCTATAAGACTCTAGGTTCATAGACAAAGAAAAGGCAATGATCTGGCTTATTGAAGTCGATATGAACAATAACATAGGGATCAGATACTTCTTATTTTAATATGATAATCCAAGACTTCGTCAAACATATTAAAATCATAATCAAGGCAAAAGGTCATGGAGACTTTAAGAATGATAATATACAAATTGATACTATTTTCTAGGAAAAATAATGACTCAGATTAATAATAGTTTTAGAGTACAAATTACTGATATCATTGATGCACTTATTTCAAGAGGAATATACTGTCTAAAACTAAAGGATTTTTTTCTTCTAAAACTTTGGCAGGATTAAAATGGAACATCACGTTAAATATACCATTCCAAACTCTACAACCAACACAATAAATAATGTACAAAGATAGGAATAGAGACTTGTAAGATGTGTATACTGAAAGACATGACTTTAATTATATGAATATCTTTATTATGAAAAGAGAATCACACTACACTAGGTGTTTGTTTATAATAGTACATACACAAAGTCCCATTGCTTTGCATTGTAGATAACATGGTGTGTGGTGTCACACGGAAGATCATGTTATCAGTTCCTTGCTTAGAATAAAATAGAGGCCCACAACCGAGATGGAATTGGACAACCCATTGGGATGGATGTAGTGTAATTAGGTGTGGTTGGTCTTGACCATAGAATTACACTAGTGTGCTTTGAGTACATTGGGTATGACCAAAACCCAAGGTTATCCGATTTGTACTGACTAGATAATTGGATAGGACCTCAGTTGATATTATGGAGGATGATCCCTTAATCCCGAAATAATATCGGGCATATATTATTAATTATTGTTTCTTTGATTTACGAATGAGCGAGATCTATTCTGTTAGATCGACAGACACGGTGAGTTGGGAAATAATATTAATAATATGATGTGCCGATGATTATTGACGGAATCCGTGTCCTGGTGAGTCAGGATGATAATGCCCCTTTGATGAGCTCAAAAGATTCATCATGCTAAACCCTGCAGGTGGATTTGATCTGGCACGTTGATAAGGTTAAGTGGTACTAATCAAGGATCCAAAAGTTAATTAATTTAAATTGTCAGTAATTTAATTAATTAACGGGCATGCAAGATCTTAAACACGGGGGGATGGATGACTCGTAATATGTGGAGCCCATATGAAAATATGGGGGTTGGTGAGGAAGTTCAATTAAGATCCTTTAGTGGATTGGATCTTAATTAATGGATTGGGTTTGGATCCATTAGCGGGCCAAGAACCAACTCCTCCTCTTGGTCCCTGCCTTAGCCCTATAAATACTCAATTAGATCAAGAAACCAAGAACTAATCAATCAATCCAAAAACCCAAGGCTTTTCTCTCATCCTATCCCTCTCTCTCTCCTAAGGCTTGGAGCCGGCGCAAGGAAGAGAAGCTTCCTTCTCTTCTTCTCTTCCTCCTCCCACCTCCAACTCTCGGTCAGCAGCTGCAAGGACAAGGGAGGGGTGTCCTCTCCCTTTTGTGGTGATCGGCGGCGAGAGAAGAGTGGTCGGCGGGCGGTGGAAGGAGGCGCAAGTAGAGGGTGCGGCGGCGCCGCAAGGGTGAAGGAGGAAGAGAGTTTCGGTCAGTTGGGGTAAGCAAGAAGGTTCTCTCCTTCCTTCTTCTTCTTCTTTATCTTCCTCTCAAGGTGTAGCACTGGTCCGGAGGGCTTGGAGCCGGCTCCGGCGGACGACGGCGCAAAGGGAGGGGAAGTAGTGGTCGGCGGCGCAAACCCTAGAAGCTAGGGTTTTGGCCGGTTGAAGAAGAGGGTTGATTGGAGCTCTTGGTGATCTCGGATCATGGTAGATCATCGCCCACACGACGTCCGCAAAGGGAGGGACCTAAGGTAGAAGACTGCGAGGTGATCGGAAAGGTATAACTTTCCATACGCTCCCTTGTATTTCCTTATGTTAATTTTGTGTCATGTTCAAATGTCTTGTCATTTCATGTTTAAGAATTTATTGTTTTGATTGCAAAATATGTTTAATAAATTTTTAACTGGACCCCGACCATAAACACAAAAGCCAGCGATCAACTCGTCGCCTTTTCCACCGTCGAACGGTCGATCAAATTACAAGGCCAATTTTGGTGATTGGCTAAGTTGCAATTTGGATCGTTCGATACGGCACGAGACGGTCGATGGGAGATGGGTCTCCACTCGGATTAATTTTTAATCTGTAGATGTGGAGAGGTCTCTCGGATTGACCAGGTATCCACTTAGGAATCCTGCCAAGCCATACCCAACAATTGGTATCAGAGCTGAGGTTTCCGGCTTTGTATGTTTAGGATTGGTTAATTTTGCAATTTTCATACATTTTATTTTGATGATGCGTGGATGTGTAGGCTAACATTGTGTTGCAGGTACGAGATTCCAACTTCATGGCCAAAATATTGTTTGTGTGATTGTTTTACAATTTTTGTAATTAATTAATCCTCAGGGTTGACGAGGCTAGGTATTTAATTTTTATAATTAAATACGGCACATGTTTAGCTGAGTTTTTAGATACAGTTGATCTAGATATCATGTACACTCCTTCGTGGAGTATAGGATCAATGATGTAAATAATTAGCTCTTCATTTCGGCTCGGAGATCCCTCAAGGTAGCATGCGCAGAAGGAAGGGAGGAGTGGACAAAGTGACAACACGACTGGAGGCACATAAGAGAGCAAGGGGCCATGAAAGTTGCAAAATCTAGGATTTTTCATTATTTTATTTTCATGTTATTGGTTATGTGATTGTGCTAAGAAAATTCCTCGAGATAAATTACTAAGTGGGAGAGGGACCCTAAGGGTCCCACGGCTTCCATTACAATTTGATAAGCGATGCGAACAAGTCTGCGCGTCGGTGTTGAGTGTCTTCCTCCCCATCGGATGGACTTGTTCTGCGGATCACTGGGTCAAAAAAGACTATAAAAAATTATTAAAGAGCGTGTGGACTTCCCTATCGGAAGGCACATAATCGGAAATAATTTTCTTAGTGTCGTAATGGTGCACACTTAGATGCGAATAATAGTATCCTCCCCATCAGAGTCACTGCTATTATTTTGCAGAGCCGAAGGATATCAACTATTGATCTTACTTGTCAAAAAGTTAGGTTGACAAGATAGTAATATCGATGGGTAAAACCTCCTCTTACGAATGAAGGGATTCGTATACGTCCACACCATCGTGGCATGCGAATTTCTCGGTGTATAGGGGTGTTGGTTAAATTTCGAAAATTAATTATTATGAGGAATCAGTTTATTTTCGATTTCTAAAGTAGTATATGTTGTGATTCTCAGGTTTTTCATAATGGACATTACTCCACTAGCAACCATTCTGAAGAACAATAAACTTACTGGCCCAAATTACATTGACTGGAAGAGGAACCTAGACATTGTCCTCACTGTAGAGAAGTACAAATTTGTACTCTTCGAAGAATGTCTAGAAAAGCCTAGAGAAGACTCTGGTGAAGAGTTGAGGGAGCGTTATAGAAAGTGAAAAAAGGCAGATGAGATGGCGCGGTGTTACATTCTGGCATTGCTGTCGAATGTGCTGCAACATCAGCATCAGGCCATGCCCACTGCCAGTGACATGATGCTGAACCTCAAAGACCTCTTCGGGCACCAAGGTCAAGCTACTAGGCAAAGTGCGATGAAGAGTCTGATGTCAACCAATATGGTTGAAGGGACACCCGTAAGGGATCATGTCGTAAAGATGATGGCTCATCTCAATCAGATTGAGGTACCGGGAGCTGAAATCGACAGGGAATCCCAGGTCGATATCATACTCCAGTCTCTATCAAAGAGTTTTGAGCAGTTCAACCTCAACTATAATATGAACAAGAAGAATTATATGTTGGGTGAACTGCTAGGAGAACTCCAGGCAACAGAGGCTCTCTTTCAGAAGAACTCACAGGCCTTATTAACTCAAAGGGTTTCTTCTTCTGAGCCGAAAGGCAGGAAGAAGAAGAAATGAGGAGGGTTCAAGAAGGCAGGAGCATCACAAGGACCCTGGACTGGTGTGAAGAAGCCGAAAGGCAAGTGCTTCACATGCAAGCAAACTGGGCACTGGAAGGCGGACTGTCCCCGTCGTCAAAGCAAAGGTATTTATTCAACCTTAGTCGTTGAAACATGCTTAGCGGTGCTATCTACCAGTACCTGGTGTGTAGATACAGGAGCCACTGACCATGTCTGCAATACTCTGCAGGGGTTTGACAGACCCAAAATATACTGTCACGAATGTGGGTCCTCCAAATTTAGATATGAATGAATGAAATGCTGGAAACCCTTTTACAATCAAAAGTATGAAAATGTAATATAGGGGCCACAGGTCGTATTTTTCTCGGGGCTAGTTGACGTTGTTTGATTTGCGCTTGTATTTAGGTGTCGTTTGTGTTTTCGGGTTTCAAATAAATCTGATTTGGGTTTTGTTTCAATTAGAAATGGAAAAGCGATGAAGAGGAAGAACTTAACCAACCAAATTAAACCAAGCAATGGCAATCCATGGACTCAACCAATTTGGAACTTAAATGCAACTAAGCTCAATTTGGAAAACAAATCAATTATGGAATCAAACCAGTTTCGATTGATACTAATGCAAGGAATTGCTTATGAATTACCACTCCAAGACCAAACCAATACGAAACAATCCAATAATAAACTGATACAAAATCAGTGCCACAATTTCAGTTGACATCAAATGCAGAATTGCCATTTCTGACCCACTGCAGGAACGATTTCTGATCAAATCAGTTCGAAGGACACATCCATCAGAAAAGCTCCATGTATAAATGAATGAAGGAAAGCAGGGTTAAGTGAGAAATCAGACAACTTGGCACACAAACTGCAGAAATTGCAGTTTCTCAGAATTAACTGCAGTTAACTTGCAGATAACTTGCAGAAACAAGCTGCAGATTTTTTTGGAAGTGCTGGAAGGAAATTCGGCTGCAAGTTAGATGCAAAGTCTAGCAAGCTACTGATGTAAAGTAATTTAATATGAGCAAACAAATCGGATGTAGAATCAGGAGAAAATGAGTGCAGAACAATGAGAAATTCAGAAACCAATTGATGTGCCAAAACAGAAATATGATAAGTGCCAAAATAGAAATCTGATTCTGAGTAGCAAATCGATCACTGACAGCTGGAATTACACTGATTGGATCAGCTGGAAGGGTAGGATATCAGTGAGTAAGCTTGCAAGAATTAATGAAGAACATTCACCCACAGCAATCGGCTCAATGAACTGCACACCATGTGCAGAAACGAGATGCAGAAAGACAGAGTTGTGTGCAGAATTGAATTTCAGAGATGCAGAAATTTATGCTCAGGTAACAAGAGTTAAATGCAGAGTTTCAGATATCACAATTTGAATGCAAAGACAACAGTTGCACGCTGAAACAACATTGCAGAAATAAAAATCTCAGAAAACTGGCACGCCAATGAAAGGATTATGAAGAACTACAATCAAGTGCTGTTTTAACTAAACACTCTATCTATCTAATGTTGGGGCAAAGATTGATAACTAAGAAACTCAGAAAACAAGAAATCTGAGACAAACTCAGAAACTGAATGGAAATTGCAGAAATTAAATGGCACACAGCTGGGAATTGGCACGCAAGATTTAACACTGCAACCTAACTGAAATCGAATGCAATTATCCACTAAACAAGCTCCTAACTTACTGACATTGAAGATTAAAATCCTAATTAAGCTAAACAATGCAGAAAACAAACCAAATAGCTGATAAAACTGTAAATTCAGAAATGCAGAAACAGAACACGACAGTAATGGAAATTAAACTACAAACACAATGAAACTAACTATCTGAACTACTCCTCAACCATCCTCAACTCAAGAGCTCCTTGGTCATCAATCAAGGGAGAACCTCGGACCCGCAAGCTCCGCAAATCAGTGAAGATACGTCTCTGCTACTGAAACAGATCAAACTATGCCCAAACTGAAATTCAGCTCCGAATTCTTCAAACTCGCTGTGGTGGCGTGCGATTTGGATTTGGGAGTGACCGAGACCTTCCAGGGAACCCCTCTGATCAGCTCGGATGCAATGGAAGTGGAGCACAGCTGAGTTCGCTGAATTCGGATAGCAAACTGCCGAGACCTCACGCAACTTCGCTATTGAGCAAAAATCAACTCTGAAACTTCACTGAGATCATCTTTTCACTAACTTAACCCTTGCTTTGATGATGGATTGAGGGATTGTGCTTCCTTGATGAAGAAATCTAGCTAGGAAATGGAGAAGAACTGAAGAAGACGAAGCTGCTGCGGCGGAGACGCGACGAAGGGAAGAACAGTGAAACATTTGATTAAATAGTTATCAACGGACGACCCAGATTGATCGGAGGAGATCCAACGGCTGATCTTGCTCTGATTGGAGGCAAACTTTTATGATGATGATCTGGGGTCAGGATCTGCCTTGTGGTAGCTCGGATCCTCCAGATATGCAACGGATGGTCCAGATCAACTCTATCTGTGAATGGACGCTCTAAAGCCCTCCTTGCTTGATCCAACGGTTGATTTAGCTCTGATTGGAATGAAACCTTCAGATCTTGATCATAGAGCTTGATCAACCCTAACCCTAGCTCGGATTGCTTCAGATCGTCCCGGATGGCTCAGATCTAGCCGCTCTTGAATCGAACGGCCCGGATTAATCGTAGGCTTGATAATTCGATCCGGTTCACATCCGACTCAGGTTTGACCCAGTATGCCCTAAGTCCTTGAACCTTTGGTGCCTACAAAAATATATCCAAAATTTAGTGGCCAATTAATCCAATTTAATACAAATTTGCAATTAAGTCCAAAATAAAGGTAAGTTCTAAAACCTAGGGCAATTTCACAATTAATCAATAAAAATATGAGTCAAACATGGATTTTAACATCTAAAATAATCAACAAAAATGGTACTTATCAACTCCCCCATACTTAACCTTGAGCGTCTCGCGAAACAACTAAATAAGTATCCCTTAGGCTCTCTTAAGCATAATTAGAAACAAATGAAAAGAAATTACCTAGGGTTGTCAATTCTCATAAATCTAAGCTCTATGGATTAGTATCTTGTCCTTAAATCAACAACTTAGCCTTTTCATCAATCATGAGTCATTGAGATGAATTTAAATCACTAGCCTTTCAAGAGAAGTTTTGGTGGCTCTCTCCTTAAATTCTAACTTGATGATGGAAGTGGAGCTCACTCAAACACACATGCTTCTTACACTACCATAAGCTTGCTTATTATCTACTCTCCATCATTAATCATGAAAAGGATCAACAACTATAAAAACAAATGAAAACATAGAAAATGGTAAGAAATGGAGTAAAAACTAAGAAATTGGAAAAATTGATTGAGTGAGAGACTTGGTTGCTCAGAAATGTAAGTAATGTGCTTTGCCCCTCTTTAAAATCAGATTTGAGTGGTGGAGTAAGACTTTGACCAATGCCTTTGATTTGGGGTGAAGAAAACTCCATTTGATCTCAATGTGCCAAGTTTCCCAATTTCGTGCCATTTTTGTTTCTTTCTTCTCTTTTCTGATTTTTCTCTTCTTCTTTTATCTTCTGGCAAGGTCAGAAACGAAATGGAATAAAGCTTTTGATTCGGATGGGAAAAACTTCACTTGATTTCATGGTGCCAAAGTTCACTTGTGTCCACTTTGTTTCTCTCTTTTTCTTTTCTTTTCTCAAACTGTTTTTTTTTCTTCAGATTCCAGCTCCACTTCAGATTCATGGCATCTCTGATTCTTCATCCTTGCAAATCTCTGAGTTTCCAAGGCAGTTACATCCCTTAGAAGTGGAGAATTCCAATCCAAACCATTTCGAATTTCATTCCTGCATGTTTCTCTTTTTTTTTCTGTTTTGATTTATCGGTCCTAGAGCCACATTCCTTCCAATTCTGATCAGCTAAGGATGCACTCATCACTTGTTGACATATTCCGGTTCTTCATTCTTTGATTCACAGCCATGAAAGATCAAATTCAGCCTCCAAGTTGACACAAACTGCCTCTCTAGCATTCACTGAAATTTTTTTCTGTTACAACTGCATTTATAGCTTATATTCCACTTCACTTCAGCTTGTCTTCAGATTGTACAGCTGCATTTCAGGTGCTAGCATTTGGTAGCAACCTTGCATTAGTTTCAATTCAAAACAGTCCAGCTTGTATCATTTTAGCTCTAAAATTCAGCACTCGGCAAAACAAGCAGTGCAGATTTTTTTTTCAACTTCTTTTCAGATTTGTCCAGCTCACAAACCATTTAGCAAGATGTGCTTGACTTCTAAGCAAAGAACAACTGCTGGTCCATAGCATTCCGACCAACAACAGTTGCAATTCCGACTCAAGTTAACTTCATTTTGGCACAAACTTTTGCTTAATCTATGCCATCTCTTTTTCTTTTTCTTGCATTGCAGATTTTTCTTTTCATTGCATGCCACTTTGATCTTCAAAATGTAGTAAAGAAGCTAAGTCTCCAATGGCTTCCATCTCTCTTGTTCATTTTTGGAATTCAAATTCAACTCACTTGGCACCTTTTGGCTTCACTTGGCAAAAATTTTTTTCTTTTTGACATGAAATACATCCAAAACTTTAGTCACTCCCCCACACTTAAATCTTTGTCCGTCTCGGGCAAAATAGCATTAGAAACATTCCAAACAAACAAACCCATAGAAAAGTGAGGGTAAGAGTAAGAAATAAAGAAAGACAAATGGATTGCACAAGATTTTTGCCAAAATTGATATGGAAAGTTAAACAAAGGGATTAGCCTCTATAGATGTGATCCAATCATTGAAATATGATTTTGAAAGAACCTAAGCAAGTTCTAGAGTTTAATAACATGTGTGTCACAAAAGTAAGGCTAATTCTCACTAGGTAAAATTAATTCATCCCAAGTCCTCAATTAAGAATCTAAAGCAAAGTAGTACTCAAGCATCCAAGATTTCATCCATGATCTCAAATCCTAAGTTTTAACAACCAAATTTAATTTATTTTCAAAAGACTCTAACATGACATGAAGATAACCTAAAGGGATATATTTATTCCCACTCACGCAAAAAAAAGTGCTAAAAGAAAAAATATGGTATTTACAATGTCTATTTATTCAATTTACTCTAGAAAACATAAAAGTGAAAAATACGATAAAAGAAAATGCAAGAAAAATAAATTCCCCTTTATTCGGGTGGACGGAGTCTATCCAGAAGTAGCCTCCATCGTGGTAGTGGAGGAACATGGGTAGCTGAGTGAATTTGGGCTCCCCCACACTTGAACTTTGTTAAAAATTTCTCCGGTGGCCGAAGGCGATTTAGGTTCAGAATCCATGGAAGAGGTGGAGTGCTTTGAATTAGAGTAAAATCATCTCCTCCTTCTTTCTGCCTTTTAGAAGTCCTTCCAGGAGGTTGAAGTCTGTTCAGTTGGAGCACCCACTCCTGGAGTCTTCTGGACCCTGCAAAACAATGTAATACCTCTCTCAAGCGTTCAGGGTCAGAAAGAAATGAAATAAATTCAGTCTCTGCATAAAATGAATCCAAAACTGCATCATGTCCAATTAAATCAAATTCTGGTACCTCAATGAAATTTTCAAAATTATTTCCTACCAAATTTGCATCCAGATACTCATCACACATAAAGAAATTAATTTCTGGCACATCAATAGAAATTTCGTAATTATTTTCCAATGTGTCATAGCCAATCAAATCAATATCAGATATCTCCATAAGTTTTTCACATTCATTTTCAGCATATGATATAGCAAGAGATTCATCAAAATAAATAACATCCATTTCAGGCACTTCTAAAAAATTTTCACTAGTCATATCCACAAAAGATGTATCTAAAGATTCATCATAACAAACTACATCAATTATGGGTGCCTCTAAAATTATTTCACTATCCATAGCAAGAGATGTATCAAGTAATGCAGTACGATCAATGAAATTAATGTTTGGTACCTCTATTGGATTTTCACAAACAATTTCTACACAAGGTATATCAATAAATTCCTCAGAACTAATAAAATCAGTACTAGGTACCTCACTGCATTTTTCTGAACAAAGAGGAGAAATACTTACATGAGCGTACTGGATAATACCTGAAGGTTCTATAGTAGTAGATGTATCTGTGTCCTCCTCCTGGTCATGTTCATGCTCCCCTTCAGCCTCAGGCTCTGGTGGACAATCAACTGGTGATCCTTGGGTGCTTGCTTCCAGCATGCAAGTCCCTACACTTTCTGGTTCATCATCTAAATCTTGTGGTGGTCCCTGGGGCTTAGTGCAATCCCCTACACCTATGGAATCATCTCCTCTGCATGCTTCTCCTGTAATATCTGCAACAACAATATTAGAAAAATTAGGACCACTAATAACACTATCATCAAAAAATAAAAGTCTAGAATGGTCCTGTGAAGCTTCAGTTTCTTCTTCTGGAGCTGAAAAATTTTGAAATTGATTTTGAGTAGGAATCTCCGGAGGGATGTATGCTGTAGGTGCCCTATATTTGATGATTACATCTTCTTCTTCTTCTATCAAATTTGCAAGATTACTTGAAGAAGGACTTGACCATGCATTAGGGTCACCTTGAACTGATATAAAACCAACTCCGGGGCTCTCAGAATTAAAAGCAGCTTGAGAAGCTAATTGTTCTGATCTTTGGGCTTTTATTTGATTCAATCGATCTTGCAATTTTGCAAGGCTTTGTTGTTGTTGTTCTTGTTGTTGCAGAACTTGTTGTCTTTGTTGTTGCCAAGCTTGTTGTTGTTGTAACATTTGTTGACATATCTCTATTATCCTTTGTTGTTGAGCCTCATCCCAATCAGGATTCTCAAAACCTCCTTGGTTAGTGTGGAACCCCTGTTGGTCTTGAAATGGAAAATAGGGCTGCTGAAGTCCAGGAGGAGGTTGTGCATGTTGAAATGGAATGTGATGGGGCTGCTCAAATGGATGAAATGACTGATTAAATTGCTGAATATTTGGTTCACAAGTTGGTGGAGATGGCTGAAAACTGTAGCCCTAAAAATCTTGGATTTGAGGTTGAATTTGTGGTGGTGAACACTGAAGTTGCATGGGCTGGAAATTTTGGTTAAAATGCTGAAATCCTTGAAAAAGTGATTGATCTTGTTGATAAGAGGGCTGAAAATTCTGGAATAATGGCTGAAATTGTTGAAATGGTTGCTCAAACTGGGGCTGAAACTGTTGAAAATTTGATTGACTTGGCTGCTGAAATTGGAAGGGCTGACTTGGCTGACAATTAAGTTGAAAAAACTGGTTTGGTTGTTGAAAATTTTCACAGGAATGTTGGAAATTTTGATTTGGTTGCTGATTTTGTTGGAATTGTTGACACGGCTGCTGGTAAGTAGATGGAAACATTCTGAACTGGCAGTCCTGTCACAAAACAAACAAGAAAAATGGCAGCAACCGTATACAAAAATAAAGCACAATAAAACAAAACCCAATGATATGTCCAAAAATACACAAGCAAAAATCAAACAAATCAACTAGTTGCTTCCCCGGCAACGGCGCCAAAAATTTGACAGACCCAAAATATACTGTCACGAATGTGGGTCCTCCAAATTTAGATATGAATGAATGAAATGCTGGAAACCCTTTTACAATCAAAAGTATGAAAATGTAATATAGGGGCCACAGGTCGTATTTTTCTCGGGGCTAGTTGACGTTGTTTGATTTGCGCTTGTATTTAGGTGTCGTTTGTGTTTTCGGGTTTCAAATAAATCTGATTTGGGTTTTGTTTCAATTAGAAATGGAAAAGCGATGAAGAGGAAGAACTTAACCAACCAAATTAAACCAAGCAATGGCAATCCATGGACTCAACCAATTTGGAACTTTAATGCAACTAAGCTCAATTTGGAAAACAAATCAATTATGGAATCAAACCAGTTTCGATTGATACTAATGCAAGGAATTGCTTATAAATTACCACTCCAAGACCAAACCAATACGAAACAATCCAATAATAAACTGATACAAAATCAGTGCCACAATTTCAGTTGACATCAAATGCAGAATTGCCATTTCTGACCCACTGCAGGAACGATTTCTGATCAAATCAGTTCGAAGGACACATCCATCAGAAAAGCTCCATGTATAAATGAATGAAGGAAAGCAGGGTTAAGTGAGAAATCAGACAACTTGGCACACAAACTGCAGAAATTGCAGTTTCTCAGAATTAACTGCAGTTAACTTGCAGATAACTTGCAGAAACAAGCTGCAGATTTTTTTGGAAGTGCTGGAAGGAAATTCGGCTGCAAGTTAGATGCAAAGTCTAGCAAGCTACTGATGTAAAGTAATTTAATATGAGCAAACAAATCGGATGTAGAATCAGGAGAAAATGAGTGCAGAACAATGAGAAATTCAGAAACCAATTGATGTGCCAAAACAGAAATATGATAAGTGCCAAAATAGAAATCTGATTCTGAGTAGCAAATCGATCACTGACAGCTGGAATTACACTGATTGGATCAGCTGGAAGGGTAGGATATCAGTGAGTAAGCTTGCAAGAATTAATGAAGAACATTCACCCACAGCAATCGGCTCAATGAACTGCACACCATGTGCAGAAACGAGATGCAGAAAGACAGAGTTGTGTGCAGAATTGAATTTCAGAGATGCAGAAATTTATGCTCAGGTAACAAGAGTTAAATGCAGAGTTTCAGATATCACAATTTGAATGCAAAGACAACAGTTACACGCTGAAACAACATTGCAGAAATAAAAATCTCAGAAAACTGGCACGCCAATGAAAGGATTATGAAGAACTACAATCAAGTGCTGTTTTAACTAAACACTCTATCTATCTAATGTTGGGGCAAAGATTGATAACTAAGAAACTCAAAAAACAAGAAATATGAGACAAACTCAGAAACTGAATGGAAATTGCAGAAATTAAATGGCACACAGCTGGGAATTGGCACGCAAGATTTAACACTGCAACCTAACTGAAATCGAATGCAATTATCCACTAAACAAGCTCCTAACTTACTGACATTGAAGATTAAAATCCTAATTAAGCTAAACAATGCAGAAAACAAACCAAATAGCTGATAAAACTGTAAATTCAGAAATGCAGAAACAGAACACGACAGTAATGGAAATTAAACTACAAACACAATGAAACTAACTATCTGAACTACTCCTCAACCATCCTCAACTCAAGAGCTCCTTGGTCATCAATCAAGGGAGAACCTCGGACCCGCAAGCTCCGCAAATCAATGAAGATACGTCTCTGCTACTGAAACAGATCAAACTATGCCCAAACTAAAATTCAGCTCCGAATTCTTCAAACTCGCTGTGGTGGCGTGCGATTTGGATTTGGGAGTGACCGAGACCTTCCAGGGAACCCCTCTGGTCAGCTCGGATGCAATGGAAGTGGAGCACAGCTGAGTTCGCTGAATTCGGATAGCAAACTGCCGAGACCTCACGCAACTTCGCTATTGAGCAAAAATCAACTCTGAAACTTCACTGAGATCATCTTTTCACTAACCTAACCCTTGCTTTGATGATGGATTGAGGGATCGTGCCTCCTTGATGAAGAAATCTAGCTAAGAAATGGAGAAGAACTGAAGAAGACGAAGCTGCTGCGGCGGAGACGCGACGAAGGGAAGAACAGTGAAACATTTGATTAAATAGTTATCAACGGACGACCCAGATTGATCGGAGGAGATCCAACGGCTGATCTTGCTCTGATTGGAGGCCAAACTTTTATGATGATGATCTGGGATCAGGATCTGCCTTGTGGTAGCTCGGATCCTCCAGATATGCAACGGATGGTCCAGATCAACTCTATCTGTGAATGGACGCTCTAAAGCCCTCCTTGCTTGATCCAACGGTTGATTTAACTCTGATTGGAATGAAACCTTCAGATCTTGATCATAGAGCTTGATCAACCCTAACCCTAGCTCGAATTGCTTCAGATCATCCCGGATGGCTCAGATCTAGCCGCTCTTGAATCGAACGGCCCGGATTAATCGTAAGCTTGATAATTCGATCCGGTTCACATCCGACTCAGGTTTGACCCAGTATGCCCTAAGTCCTTGAACCTTTGGTGCCTACAAAAATAGATCCAAAATTTAGTGGCCAATTAATCCAATTTAATGCAAATTTGCAATTAAGTCCAAAATAAAGGTAAGTTCTAAAACCTAGGGCAATTTCACAATTAATCAATAAAAATATGAGTCAAACATGGATTTTAACATCTAAAATAATCAACAAAAATGGTACTTATCAACTTCCAGGAAACCCGACGGCTAGCGGATGAAGAAATCGTAGTCTACATGGGTGATGCTACAAGAGTAGCAGCAGTTGTAGTGGGAGTCTTTTATTTATCTTTTGAGAGGAATAAAGTGTTAGTTCTGAGAGATTGCCTTTATGTACCTTCATTTAGAAAGAATTTAATTTCAGTTTTTAAGTTGTTTAAGGATGAATATTCTGTTACTTTTGATAATAAAGTTATTATTAAGAGAAACATAGAGATTATCTGTTCAGGTACAATGGTTGGAAATCTGTACACTCTAGAACCAAAACCTCTCACGATGCACACTGAAGTAAATAGCTCATCATTTAACTTGAATAAGTGAAAAGAGCCTTCTAAGATGAATCAAACATATCTTTGGCACCTTAGACTTGGTAATATTAACCTTAGTAGAATTCAGAGGTTGATAGCCGATGGGCCCTTAGGTTCATTGGTGGTAGAGGATCTCCCGACTTGTGAGTCTTGCTTGGAAGGTAAGATGACCAAGAGACCTTTCAAGACTAAGGGGTATAGGGCCAAAGATGTGCTAGAACTGATTCATTCTGATGTATGTGCCCCTATGTCAATCCAGGCTAGAGGAGACTTTGAATATTTTGTCACTTTCATTAATGATTATTCAAGGTATGGGTACATTTGTTGGATCAGAGAAAATCGATAGAGGGGGGGTGAATATCGATCGAAGAATTTCGGATTAAAAGTTAGAGCGATTGCACAGCGGAAAAAAACAAAATCAATGCTAACAAGTTTCTTTTACTTGGTTCGGAGCCTAGATCGACTCCTTCTCCAAGGCCCACGGTCCTTGACCGTTTACTTTGGACAATTCTATAATTCGCGCAAATAAGTACAAGAATAGAATACGGAATTGAGTACAGTACTTTAATAAAATTTATACCGACGAAGGAAAAGTAACGAAATCTGAGCCGTGGGTCGTCGTTGGCGCTTGAGACGTGAGCACGGGGCATTCTGGAGCAGAGCGCTTGGAGAAAACAGTTGGAATAAGTTGTTCTGAAGCATTGGGGGTGAACCCCCTTATATAGCAGCCATAGGGGTGCCTGTGTCGATGGGGGCACCTGACACGTGGCCTATCCTACATCATAAAGCCGACCCCACCTAGTAGGATAAGACATCATTGACATCGTTGTTGTTGCATATGGAATCATATCTTAGAAATTTGGTAGCATTTTTTTTACATTTTGGTTTGGCACATGTATTTATGAAACTTCTTTCTTTTCAGTAGAAGATATTCTCATGAATTGGTTACTAGCTCGTAATTTTTCGCTCCCTATACCTATGCATCATCATTTTTTTTTATGGGTATGTACTGTGTACATACTAAGGGCACATAGCCTACTTTCGTTATTTTTATTGTACCTGCAGAATTTACTTATGTAGTCAATATGACTATCAGATTTCTTTTCCTCTTGTGCAATCTGTTCTTGTAGTCTGCTTTACGATAAAAATACCTTTGGTCCAAACCACCTTGCTTTGTCGAACAGTGGTGCGATGTTGGCTTTCTATGTCTATAGAATTGCAATCGACCGTTACAAAAAGGGTGAAAATGTGGAGCAGAGCTCAGAGAATTAGTGGCCATAATGGAGGTCTGGTTAGCTAAACCTTCCTACACAAGTTTACATACTGAACGTTGCTAATTAACATTATTTTTCATTACTATATCACAAGATTGATTGATATAATCCAACGTTTCGAAAGGCCTAATCTATGGTCTTCTTTGATGAAGGACGCATTGAATAAGCGCAGACAATCCTGAAAGAGAGTAGCAGCTTTATAAAGCTTCAGAAATTTTGCCAAGTTGGAAGGATTTGCTTTATAAAAGCTTCTGAAATTTTGCCATGTTGAAGGATTTGCTTTGTAAAAGCTTTTGAAATTTTGGCTCGCAGATGCTTATATTTCGTTTCTCTTTCACCATGTAAGTTTTAAGCATGTAGCTTGCTCTAACTACTGTTAAAAATGTCACAATTATCTTAGTTCCATATAAATGTAAGAGAAATGGAGCTTGAATTGTTTCGATGCACCAAAGCAGTTTAGATTAATGAATGTGGCGAGAGGATGTTGTCTTTTAGGCTGCGTTTGGTAGGGTGTAATCCACCCTGTAATGTAATCGAGATTACATTACAAGTTGGATTCCTTTGTTTGGAATCACTTTATGATTGTAATGTAATGTAATCTCGATTACAAAAGAGGTTGATGATTTGTAATCTGGATTACAAACCAAAACCTCCGTAATCTGGATTACATTACAGCTTGTAAAGTCGTCGGTCGGGCGGCGACAGTCGTCGGTCGGGCGGTGACAGTCGTTGTTCGCCGCCGGCCGGCCGCTGCCGCCGGCGGCCGGCGACCACCGCCGCCGTCGGCCGTCGGCCCGGCGTTTGCCAGCCGGTCAATGGTCACCGGCCGCCCGACGACGGTCGTCGGTCGTCAATCTTGATTACATTACAGGATGGATTGCCCCTCACCAAACAAAAGAATCCAACTTGTAATGGTTATTAAAGATTACATACAACTCATTATCAAACATAACAATGTAATCAAGATTACATTACATTACATTACAAACTTAATTACATTACAGACAGGATTACATTACCCCTACCAAACGTAGCCTTAGTAGTTGTGAAGACTAGTTTGTTATATCATTTCTTGAATGTGAATGTGTCATGATATGAGATTAGCAGTTCCAACGACATCTATGTTGTGTTGGAATATAGTAGGTGCAACATTCAAATCATGTCGCTACAGACCAATTTTTACCCTCCAACTAGCAAATTGACCCCTCTATGCCGTGAGTACAAAGTAAATGAACTTGATGTACTTAGAGAAGTTGCTTTTGCTACAATTTGATTGATTATTAAGTGATTTTCCTTGTCATGTTAGACTAATATATATTGCAGGAAGTTGAGGATGCTCAGAAATACGTGGAAGTGTGATAGATTGTTTTGAAAGAGCTATTCTTCCAGACATTGATGAAGAAGAAAGGAAGAGAATTCTTCATTTTGTGATTGTTGGGGCTGGTCCAACTGGTGTCGAATTTGCAGCAGAGTTGCATGACTTTTATGTAGGTTGTGAAAAAAATTTTGATTATATTTTGAAATTTATGAATACAACAGATTTTGGGTGAAGTTTGTTAATGTCTTTTATGAATACACTTTTGAGTTGTAAGAAATAGATATTTCTGATATATATATATATATATATATTTGTTTAATTTTGATGGTGAAAAATATTGTGTTGTCGTAATTCAAATAGATATTTTTGAAAAATATTGTGGTGAAAAATATTTGTTTAATTAAAATTGTATTGTAACAAAATATGATGAATTACTTCGACAATACAAATAAATGATGTAGTAATGCAATACAACAGACTTCGTCAATTTTAATTAGCAGCGTAGTTAAAAAAAATATTTACTTCGTCATTTATTTAATTTGTGAAGTTGTTTGTATAAATTACTTCGCTAAATTTAAATATTTGTTATAGCAACATATATTCTAATACGTCTACATTATGCTAAAGTAATACAACAAAAAATACTTCGACCAATTCAAATTTTGTAGAAGTAAAATTAAATATTTACTACACGAGAATAAAAAATTTGTGAAGTCGTATAAATATTTTACTTTGTCAACTTATGAAGTTATATACGATCAAATACTTCAGCGAGATCGATGAAGTAATAGAGCCATTTACTTCGAAAACGGTTCAACTTTGAATCGATTTTGAACCGGTGAAAGACTTCGGTATTTCGTGGTGAAGTAAAAAAACTGACCTTTTTATTTCATGCGCGTCTATTTCGATAATTATCTACTTATTACTTCAGATAATATCCGAAGTCTATTATCAATTTTCACATAGTGAATCAATCTATTTTCGATTTCTAAAGTACTGTATGTTGTGATTCTCAGGTTTTTCATAATGGTTTTTACTCCACTAGCAACAATTCTTAAGGACAATAAACTTACTGGCCCAAATTACATTGATTGGAAGAGGAACCTAGACATTGTCCTCACTGCAGAGGAGTACAAATTTGTACTCTTCGAAGAATGTCTAGAAAAGCCTAGAGAAGACTCTGGTGAAGAGTTGAGGAGCGTTATAGAAAGTGGAAAAAGGCAGATGAGATGGCGCGGTGTTACATTCTGGCATTGATGTCGAATGTGCTGCAACATCAGCATCAGGCCATGCCCACTGCCAGTGACATGATGCTGAACCTCAAAGACCTCTTCGGGCACCAAGGTCAAGCTACTAGGCAAAGTGCGATGAAGAGTCTGATGTCAACCAATATGGTTGAAGGGACACCCGTAAGGGATCATGTTGTAAAGATGATGGCTCATCTCAATCAGATTGAGGTACCGGGGCTGAAATCGACGGGGAATCCCAGGTCGATATCAGACTCCAGTCTCTACCAAAGAGTTTTGAGCAGTTCAACCTCAACTATAATATGAACAAGAAGAATTATATGTTGGGTGAACTGCTAGGAGAACTCCAGGCAACAAAGGCTCTCTTTCAGAAGAACTCACAGGCCTTAGTAACTCAAAGGGTTTCTTCTTCTGAGCCGAAAGGCAAGAAGAAGAAGAAATGAGGAGGGTTCAAGAAGGCAGGACCATCGCAAGGACCCTGGATTGGTGTGAAGAAGCCGAAAGGCAAATGCTTCACATGCAAGCAAACTGGGCACTGGAAGGCGGACTGTCCCTGTCGTCAAAGCAAAGGTATTTCTTCAACCTTAGTCGTTGAAACATACTTAGCAGTGCTATCTACCAGTACCTGTTGTGTAGATACAGGAGCCACTGACCATGTCTGCAATACTCTGCAAGGGTTCCAGGAAACCCGACGGCTAGCGGATGAAGAAATCGTAGTCTACATGGGTGATGCTACAAGAGTAGCAGCAGTTGCAGTGGGAGTCTTTTATTTATCTTTTGAGAGGAATAAAGTGTTAGTTCTGAGAGATTGCCTTTATGCACCTTCATTTTGAAAGAATTTAATTTCAGTTTTTAAGTTGTTTAAGGATGGATATTCTGTTACTTTTGATAATAAAGTTATTATTAAGAGAAACATAGAGATTATCTGTTCAGGTACAATGGTTGGAAATCTGTACACTCTAGAACCAAAACCTCCACGATGCACACTGAAGTAAATAGCTCATCATCTAACTTGAATAAGAGAAAAGATCCTTCTATGATGAATCAGACATATCTTTGGCACCTTAGGCTTGGTCATATTATCCTTAGTAGGATTCAGAGGTTGATAGTCGATGGGCCCTTAGGTTCATTGGTGGTAGAGGATCTCCCGACTTGTGAGTCTTGCTTGGAAGGTAAGACGACCAAGAGACCTTTCAAGACTAAGGGGTATAGGGCCAAAGATGTGCTAGAACTGATTCATTCTGATGTATGTGACCCTATGTCAATCAGGCTAGAGGAGGCTTTGAATATTTTGTCACTTTCATTGACGATTATTCAAGGTATGGGTACATTTGTTGGATCGGAGAAAATCGATAGAGGGGGGGGGGTGAATATCGATCGAAGAATTTCGGATTAAAAGTTAGAGCGATTGCACAGCGAAAAAAACAAAATCAATGCTAACAAGTTTCTTTTACTTGGTTCGGAGCCTAGATCGACTCCTACTCCAAGGACCAGGTCCTTGACCGTTTACTTTGGGCAACTCTATAATTCGCACAAATAAGTACAAGAATAGAATACGGAATTGAGTACAGTACTTTAATAAAATTTATACCGACGAAGGAAAAGTAACGAAATCTGAGCCGTGGGTCGTCGTTGGCGCTTGAGACGTGAGCACGGGGCATTCTGGAGCAGAGCGCTTGGAGAAAACAGTTGGAAGAAGTTGTTATAAAGCATTGGGGATGAACCCCCTTATATAGCAGCCATAGGGGCGCCTATGTCGATGGGGGCACCCGACACGTGGCCTATCCTGCGCGAACTCCAATCCGCAGGCTCGATCAACGCTTATCCCCTTCACTGGGGCGCCTGGGCTTATGGGGGCGCCTGTGTTAACACGGGCGCCTGAGCTGACTTGGTCCAGAGGCTTCGTGGCTGACTTGAGCTCTTCCACTAATTTAGCTTATGTAAGGGTTTCATGAAATGCTATCACCTTGTTCCATAACTCATGTGCACTTTTGTATATTCGCCTACACCACTAATTACATTGTTAGGCAAAATATCAACTAAAATTGAAATTACCGTTTCGTTTGTCTTTGCTTGTGCTTGTTGTCCTTTATTCCAATATCTTGGCCGGAGTTTTTCCCGTGCTTATCCTTTGGAACTTCAAATGGTTCTTCAAGCACAATTATGTAATTCCAATCCATACCGAACCAAGTCTTTGTTCGCATCCTCCAATAGTTGAAATCCTCGTGATCATAAGGAGGTGGAACGTTGATGTCATCACCCAACTTTTCTTCAATCGTCATCTCCTCTAGCTTTTTGTTCTCTTGACGGTTAGTCCGTAGATGAGCAAACCTTCGCTCTGATACCACTTGTTAGGATCTTACCGTTAAGCTAGAGGGGGGGGGGTGAATATCTTTCTTTCGATTTTTCCTCCTACAAGTTGTTAGTGCGCAAGCGGAAACACAATGAAAATGAAAAAAAAACTAACAACTAATAAAACATACCGATTTACGTGGTTCGGAGATGAACCTCCTACTCCACGGTTGTCCGTAAGGTGGACGATCCCGATCCTTCGGTGGATGATTCCCCGGAGCACCTCTGGCTAGCTCTTGTCGCTCTTTGTGGGTGGAGAAACCTCGCCACAAACCTTGGACAATGCCTAAGCACTATAGGCTACTAATCAACTCTAACCAAGCAAGTTTCGCCAAGAAGAAACAACCTTAAACGAGCTCCCTTAAATAGAGCTCGAGGCTGAAATGACTGTTACCAATCGACTGGTCCATTCTGAATTCGAATATCACCACCTAACCTTTCGAATTCTGGCCACAATCAGTCGACTGGTCCTGAACCAGTCGACTGATCTTACTGTGGACCCTATCAATCGGACCAGTCGACTGATCTTACTGTGGACCCTATCAGTCGACTGGTCCCTCACCAGTCGACTGGTCCACTGCCTAAGTCTAGGGTTATCCTTCCCGAGTACATTTCTCTCAGCACTCGAACCCTCACGACTTAGCCCTCCCCCAGTACAATTCCCTCAGCACTCGGAACCCTCACGACCTGGTTGACTCTTCATCCAGCAGCCTCGATCTGTTGCCTTCGCGCCCTCTTCATCTTCGGCTCCCGTCCCTCAGATGCGTACACAAGCCCTCGGCTTGCCTCCATGCCATCCTTCACTGTACCCGAAGCCGTCCAACCAAGTCTATGTGTATCCTGCAAACCCGCACACTCACATACACATATTAGATCAACATGAAACCCTAACTTAATCATATTGACACACACACACATCAAAACCCATGATCCTCTCGATCTTACTTGGGTCGATTGCCCCAATATATAGCACCTTCGGAACTCATCAAAACTGCTACCCAACCAGTAGTTAGTACTCAATTTGATGGACAACAACTATTATGTACCAAATTCATTACAAACACACATTTTATGATTTTATATAAACTGTGATATATTTGGGACTTCTCTCTCCCTTCTCAAACTCTGGATTAAACCTCTTCCATAGTCAAATCTTCACTTAATCCTAGGACTTAGTTTCCTTATAGCTCAAGACAAAGTATTGTTACTTACGAATGACTATGTCATCTTTCTCTCTACACTTATCGTATCTCCAATTGTATCTGATTATGCTTCCGTTCCAAGTCAGAAACCCTATCCTACAACTCCAACTATTAAGGACAGCTTCGATAGACATTGATACTAACAGTTATCAATGTAAAAGTAAAATAACATGTAAGGGTTCTTGTCTGTTAAATTGAAAACTTTCTTGTTCCTTAGCATATCAAGAATTAATTCAAGATGACCTTTTTCCAGAAGACTTAAAAAGCATGGGCTTAGATATTTCAAAAGATTTACTCTCCCCTACATATTTACTAAATAAATACACAATGTGACCTATGTTGATGCAGTCTGGCCCTGATTGGTATTTTGGTGTTGACAACGATTTTAGTTTAGGTTGATGATTATGATGATTATGATTAAGTCCTGATCGAGGATTAGGCATGATTTGGAGAAACCCTAACCTGGAGGGTTAGGTGTGGAAAATCCTAGCTTGGAGGGCTAGGTGTTGGAAAAGTCCTAATTTGGAAGGGTTGGGTGAAAAGTCCTAGCTTGGAGGGCTAGGTGAAAAGTCTTAACTTGGAGGGTTAGGTGCAAATTTCCATCATGGAGAATTAAGTGAAAAAGTCCTGGCTTGGAGGGTCAGGTGCCTAGCTTGGAGGGCTAGGTAGGATGAAATTCTAACTCGGAAGGGTTGGGTGAAAAGTCCTAGCTTGGAGGGCTAGGTGAAAAGTTCTAGCTTGGAGGGCTAGGTGAAAAGTCCTAACTTGGAGGGTTAGGTGCAAATTCCCAACTTGGAGAGTTAGATGGAAAATCCTTAGCTTGGAGGGCTAAGGTGGATAGAAACTTAGCTTGGAGGGCTGAGTTTGAGTCTCTGGATCGGTCTGGTGATCGATCAGAGATTCTGGCACACTGCTCCTTCGTGGATCGGTCTGGTGACCGATCCAGCGATGACTGATCGGTTGGGTGACCGATCAGGGAGCACACAGTGAGGTTGGGAACCTACTGTGCTGCTCCTGATCGATCTGGTGACCGATCAGGGAGTATGCGTTTCACCCATTGGACGGTTCCTGATCGGTCTGGTGACCGATCATGGAGCGAGCAGTGAGGTTGAGTTCCCTTGCTGAACTACTCCTGATCGGTCTGATGACCGATCAGAATCACTGTGCAGATCGTTCTGGTGAATGATCCAGCTTCGCGGGCTTCTCACTAAGATCGATCAGGACGGTTCTTGATCGGTCTGGTGATGACCTGATCGGACTGTTGACCGATCAGGTGACACCCTGATCGGTCAGTTGACCGATCAGAAGGCTTAGCCTGCGAAACTCAGAAATCGCCCGATATAAGGGTGGATCGGTCCGGTGAACGATCCACGACCTGGGATCGGTCTGGTGATCGGTCCAGGAGAATCTCAAAGAAATCGCGATTTCTGATTGAGCGTTGGGGATCGATCAGGACGGAGCCTGATCGGTCTGGAACCAGCCTGATCGGGCTGGTGACCGATCAGGAGTCTCTCTGATCGGTCCGGTGACCGATCACTTTAATTCAAATTGCACTGTCAGACGCTCTGATCGCGTCTGAACATCTGATATTTGCTGCCACTTACCTCTGATATTTGATTCACTGTGTGATATACTGCTCTAACAGTCTGATTAAGCTGCAGGTGACAGGGGAGGATTCAAACACTCAAGGAGAAGTCAAAGGGGGCTTTCCTTGGGGCAGGTTTGTTCATTTCTCAACTCAGGTTGCAACGGCTGGAGCTGCAGGACTGAAGCCGCTGACTGAAGCTTGGCTGAGGGAGCTCAGGAAGTTCAGTAAGGGTTCAGTGTAGCTGGCGTTGGCAGTGAGGCAGCTGGAGGCTGCTGGAGATGAGGTCACTTGATGCTTAGTGGAGAAACAAAAGGAACGGGAGACAGCTTCTGTGAAGCAAGTGTTCGAAAGTTTACAGCTTGTGTTCTTGAGTTCCTGTGCTTTGAGTTCTCCACATCAAGCTTGCTGTGTTCTTGAAGTTTCCATCATTCTGAGCAAGCGATCGAGAAGCAATCATCCTTTACTTGAGCCTTGAAGGAGGGAACAAGGAGCTTGGAGTCCGATAGTGGGAAGACACGAAGAAGGGTTCTTGCGTAAGATCGCCACTGGGTGGAGCTCAGGGAAGCTTGCTGTGTTCTTGTCCTTGCTGAATGCTTGAGTAAGATCCTTCTTGTTGTTTCATTGAGTTTAAACACTTATCTGTGATTGAAACGCTGTGGAGAGGTTTCTCCACCGAGAAGGAGGTTGCATTATATCCGGTGAAACCGGGGCTTGATCTGCCGACGATCAAGGGATCGCCCACCTTAAGGGCACGCCAAGGAGTAGGGGCAAGTTATCCCCGAACCTTGTAAACCCTCTTGTTAGCGTTCTTAGCAGCTGTCTTTGTTTTGATCTTATCTCTGTTTTAGCTTACTGCACTTTCAGTTTCTTTTGTTTCTTCCGCTGTTGTGCTACTGATAAGTTAAGTGCAGGAAACTTGTTAATCGCAAGTGAAAAGTGATTGGCTATATTCACCCCCCCTTCTCTAGCCATCTCGTTTCCAACAAGTGGTATCAGAGCCTGGGGCTCTGTACACGGCTTAACATCCGAGAGTTTTCAACAAGATGGCGTTGAGAGAAGGCTTCTCCACCACCCGACCTCCATTCTTTGATGGCGCCGACTTTCAATATTAGAGATCAAAGATGGAATACTATTTGAAGATGGATATCCACACTTGGTTCGCGGTGAAGGAGGGATTCATTCCTCCTAAGGATGACGAAGGCAAAGAACTCGAGTCTTCACGGTGGACTGCGGAACAAACTCGGAAGAGTGAAGCCGACACAAAGGCGGTTGTCACTCTACAGTGTGGAATGAACAAAGATCAACTCATCAAAGTTGGTCCTTTCACAAGTGCGAAGGACTTGTGGAACAAACTCATCGAGCTTCACGAGGGCACCCAAGACTCTAGAATTGCCAAGAGGGACTTGTTCCTCAATCAATTCCAAAATCTCTCCATGAAGGAGAATGAGTTGGTAAGTGAGCTCCATAGCCGGTTCAAGGAAGTCCTCAATGAACTTCATTCAATTGATGAAAAGGTCGAGAATCGCGACCTTGTGAGGTATGTCTTGAAAGCATTTCCAAGGAATGCTTTGTGGTCATCCATGGTGGATGCCTACAAAGTATCCAAGGATTTATCTATTGTTAAGTTAGATGATTTATTTTGTGAGATGGAATTGCATGAAATGGCTAACAAAGGCCCCAAGGAGAAGGGGATTGCCTTAGTTGCAGGGGACCGAGCCACTAAGAAGAAGAAGGAGAAGGAGGTCTCTTCATCTTCATCCTCTTCCGAATCCGAGTCCGATTCCGAGGAAGATGGCAGCGGCTCTTCTTCCTCCGAGATGGCAAACTTTGTGCGAAGAATGATGCGAAGGGATAGACGCTTCAAGAGTAGAGGTAACTCTAGTGAAGTTAAACTTGATAAGACTAATGCATCTTGCTTTGAGTGTGGTAGGAAAGGGCATTTCAAGAATGAATGTCCGAAGCTTAAGAAGAAGGAGGAGAAATCCAAAAGAAAAGAAGAGAGATCCAAGAAGAAGAAGAAGGCCTTGAAGGCCACTTGGGATGAGTCATCTTCTAGCTCATCCGATGAAGAGAAGGAGGAGAAGAGCACAAGGCAAGTGGCTCTCATGGCTCTTGGAGAGGAGAGCAGTGATGAATCTTCAAGCTCCTCAAACGCGGCTTCATCATCTTCGGATGATGAAGAGGTAACTTCTCCCGAGCTTGAAAAATGTTATAGAGCAATTGCATGTTTAACTAGTATGCTTAAGAAATCCAAAAATAAGGTTAAAGCATTGCAATTAGAAATTGATCAATTGAAGGCATCTAGGGATGATAACATTGATGACTTGCATGTTGAATTACTAGAAGATGAAATTAAATCTTTGAAACATGAGATCGTAAATTTGAAATCCTCTAAGGTTGGGGAAGTAAGTGATTTGCATGATAACTTGTTAGTAGAGGAAAACCAATCATTGAAGAGTGAAGTTGAGAAGCTTAAGAATATTCTTGGGAAATTCTCAAATAGCTCTAAGACCCTAGATATGATCCTAAATGCCCAAAGAGCGGTTTACAATAGGGTCGATATTGGTTACCGTCCTAAAGAACCCTCATTTGTGTCTCTCATGTCTAGGACTGACATGAGACAATCTAGGACACCCAAGACTCAAAAGAAAGTTGTCAAGGCATGGGTGCCTAAGTCATGTTTAGTTGATGCTTTAGGTCCTAAGGTTTGGGTACCTAAAACTTCTATTTTTCGAATTGTGTAGGTTATGATTGAAGGGGGAGCATCTATCAACTTGGTTCGTTGATAGTGGATGCTCCAAACACATGACCGGGGATAGATCATTGTTTACCACACTTCACAAGAAGAGTAGAGGTAATGTATCATTTGGTAACAATGGTAGTCTTAAGGTCATAGGAATAGGAGACATTCAAATATCCGAATGTCTTAGAATCTCAAATGTCCTTCTAGTCAAGGGGATGAAGTTTAATCTCCTAAGTGTCAGTCAATTGTGTGACACGGGTTACACAATTGACTTCCAACCAAGTCAATGTCTAGTTAGACAAAATGACACCTTGGACACGGTACTAGTAGGAGCAAGAGTAGACAATATTTATCAAGTTTCATTTAAAAGTGCTACTAATGCTTTTGCTAAGTGTTTCATGTCAAAAGAAGAAGAGTCCACTCTTTGGCATCGGAGGCTAGCACATGTTAACATGAAGAACATCCGGAAGTTGGCCACCAAGGGGTTAGTCCATGGCTTACCAAGCATCAAGTATGAGAAAGATAAACTTTGTGATGCATGTCAAATGGGTAAGCAAACAAAATCTGCACATAAAGGTAAAAGCGCTGTAAGTACTTCCAATGCATTAGATTTACTTCACATGGATCTATTTGATTGTAGTACCATCATATCATTGAATGGAAGTAGATATTGCTTTGTTATCATTGATGATTTTACTAGATACACATGGACTTACTTTTTAAAATATAAGGACCAAACCTTAGATGTGTTCATTTCTTTTTGTAGAAGAGTTGAAAATGAAAAATCATTAACCATTAAGACAATTAGAAGTGATCATGGAGGTGAATTTCAAACCAAAGGTTTTTAGAATTTTGTCAAGATAGAGGTTATAGACATGAGTTCTCTACTCCTAGAATACCACAACAAAACGGTGTTGTAGAGAGGAAGAACCATGTACTTCAAGAGGCTGCACGAAGCATGCTTAATGAGTACTCACTCCCGAGTTACTTATGGGCTGAAGCTGTAAATACAGCTTGCTATGTGCAAAATCGAGTCCTCATCCATAGGTTTTTAGGAAAGACTCCCCATGAACTTTGGTTTGGGAAACCACCTACGGTTAAACACCTTAGGGTGTTTGGTTGTAAGGTGTTCATCCTAAACACCAAGGATCACCTTGGAAAGTTCACGGCAAAGGCTGATGAAGGAATACTAGTCGGGTACTCCCTCATTAGTAAAGCCTACCGAGTCTACAACAAGAAAACTAGATTAGTTGAAGAGTCTTCTGATGTGGTTTTTGAAGAAATTCCTAAATCAACTGACCAATCAGAAAATGTAGAAGGAGTTCAACTCGAACTTAGGAGACTAAGTTTGAATGAAACTCCAAGTGTTGTTGATGGTGATGAGTCTGATGATGGTGAACCTAGACAACCCATTGATCAGCCGGATCCTGAGGCTGAACTTGTGTCTAGTGAACCCGTTCAAGAAGCACCACCAACACCGAGGCAAACTAGATTAGCCTCTAGTCATCCCCAAGACCAAATTGTTGGAGACATCCATCAAGGGGTTAGGACTAGATCATTCTTCCGGAATGAGGCTAATGAAGTTGCTCTAATTTCCGAAATTGAACCTAGAAAAATTGATAAAGCATTAAATGATCCCGATTGGATTATCGCAATACAAGATGAACTAGGTCAATTTGAGAGGAGTCAAGTTTGGGACTTAGTCCCTAGACCTAAGAAGACCACCATTATTGGAACCAAATGGGTCTTCAAGAACAAATTGAACCACAAGGGAGAAATCATTAGAAACAAGGCACGCTTGGTAGCCAAGGGCTACAGTCAAGTTGAAGGCCTTGATTATGATGAGACTTATGCTCCCGTGGCACGATTAGAGTCCATCCGATTGATGCTCGCATTTGCAGCACATCGTGGCTTCAAATTATACCAAATGGATGTCAAATCGGCCTTCCTAAATGGTTTGATTAGAGAAGAGGTCTATATCGAACAACCTCCAGGGTTTGAGAGTACCGAATTCCCAAACCACGTGTTTAAGCTCAAAAAGGCACTTTATGACCTTAAACAAGCACCCCATGCTTGGTATGAGCGGTTGTCGACATTTTTAATTGAAAAGGGCTTCGTTAGAGGTCAAATAGACCCTACACTATTTCTACGAAGAGATGGTGACAATATATTTGTAGCTCAAGTATATGTCGATGACATAATTTGTGGCTCAAACAATAGGGGCTATTTAAATGAGTTCATTGGACACATGGAGAGTGAGTTTGAAATGAGTCTAGTGGGAGAGTTGACTTTCTTCCTTGGACTTGAAATCAAGCAAACTCGCGATGGTATCCATGTGCACCAATCAAAGTATACACAAGAAATGCTTCGAAAATTCAGCATGAGTGATTCAAAAGAGGTAACCACTCCCATGGCTACAAACACAAGATTAGACAATGATGAGAGTGGTAAACCCGTTGATTTAACTCAATATCGAAGCATGATAGGCAGTTTGCTATACCTCACAGCTAGTCGATCGGATATCCTATTTGCTGTGGGTATGTGTGCTAGGTATCAAGTTTGTGCCAAGGAATCTCATTTAATTGCTGTTAAGCGAATCTTGAGATACCTCAAAGGCACAATTGGTGTAGGTCTTTGGTATCCCCGTACCGAATCTTTTGATTTGATTAGCTATACGGATTCCGACTACGTTGGATGTAACTTGGACCGGAAAAGCACTAGTGGGGGCTGTCAATTCTTAGGTTCGTCCTTAGTAAGTTGGTCGAGTCGGAAGCAGTATTGTGTTGCTCTCTCCACGACCGAGGCAGAATATATCGCCATGGGAGAGAGTGTATCACAATTGTTGTGGATGATACATACTTTAGAGGACTATGGATTGAGTTACAAGAGTGTGCAAGTGTTATGTGATAACATTAGCACAATTAACTTAACCAAGAATCCAGTCCATCATTCTAGGACCAAACATATTGAAGTAAGACACCACTTCATTAGGGATCATGTAGCTAGGGGAGATATTGTACTCTCTCATGTAGAGTCCAAGTCCAACCTAGCCGACATTTTCACTAAACCACTCCCCGAGAATGAGTTTAGTTTCCTAAGACGGGAGTTGGGAATGTGTCGTGCTTCATAGGGTTGAATTGCATTCAAAATCCTTCATGATTATTTCAAATTGTTGGGGAACAATTGGGTAACTTTGGGGACATCTCACACAAACTATAAGGTTTAACAAAACGTTTTTGTTTGCTAGATATGGGGTGAGATGTTAGGATCAACTAAATTTCTCAAAATGTCATTGCATCCCTTGAGAAATTAAGTTGACGAGATAATAATCACGGTGGTGACCAAGTATGGGGAAAACCAATGCATAACATATGTGTATTTGGTCCTATGATCATACTTGGACATTCCAATCAAGGAAACTTGATTGGAACATTAGATTTGGTTCAAACTTAATAGTAATTGCTTGAATGTTTGTTGATTGAGTTTGACTCCATTTAGATGGATCAAAGTGATTGTTGAGCCTATAAGGACCTTTGATCCTTGCTCAGGGATCAATGTTAGTGATGAGATCATGTCCAAGTTCGACAAACTTCATCAGATATCGTTGGAAAAATTCTGAAACTGAACATTTCAGTTCGAATCAGGGAGTATCAGGAACCCTAATCGGTCACCGGACCGATCAGGCGTAAGGCTGATCGGTCTCTGGATCGATCTGGCTGCATCCTGTCACGATCGGTCCACAGACCGATCAGAGAGGCAGCAGTGACTCTCCGAATCTTTTGACCAAGGATTCTGAGCCAGCCTGGATCGGTCCCCGGACCAATCTGGCACCCTATGGGGATCGGTCCACAGACCGATCAGGGAGCTCAGAGGTTTCTCTCCGGACCCTACTATTCGTATCCTGATCGGTCACCCGACCGATCAGGAGCGCGTCTGATCGGTCATCCGACCGATCAGGACCATGCCAGTCCGATCAGGATATAGCCTGATCGGTCTGGATGCGATCAGATCGAACGGTGATCCGTTCAAACGCATTAAATTCTGGTTGGTGGACCGATCCACCAACCGATTAACTTTGCAAAAACTTACCATCGCCGAACCCTAGCGCCGAGACCTCCCATTTGCGCAACCCTGTGCGAGAACCTTTCCCACCCTCGTCTTCTGTTCGTGAGTGTGTGGTGCTAAGGAGTCTTCTCCAAGCCCTGTTTTTCTTCCTGCGTCCTGCACCTCTCTCTCGCCGAAGGACCTCGCGATCATCTCTTGCGCCGAGTCCCTCTTTGCGCAAGCTTGTTCTTCCGATCCAAGAATCCCTTCAATGGCACCAAAGTAAGTTCTTGCTTTGGTTTTTCATTCAAATCAGTCTATAGTATTTGTTTGTGAAGCTAATCATGTTTTGGTCTTGTTCTTGCTGTTGTGCCGTGACCCTCGTGTATTTGCCGTGACCTTCCCTCTCTATCGATCATTTCATTTTCTGACTTTTTGATTGGGTGTCATCTTCTATGATCAATTCTTGATATGTTGTGTTTTCATCTATGCCCAAATTGATTAAATCCTGTGTATGACAAATTCAACCCTTTAGAAAGCCTTCTAAGGGAAAGGAGGTATTAGAGGGCAGTTCAAGGGGGAAGACTTCTTCGTCATCTACACCTTCTCAAAGGCCTCCACCATCTCAACTTACTCGGTTTCAGAGTCCTGGTCTTGCTTTCAAATTCCAGTGGCACAATTTCAAGTTAATGCCATGTCGAACTATCGACCATTCCTTCATCTATGAACATTGCCCAACCATCCGACACATTATCACACATTATAATCTCTAATCTATTCTTTATTTTGAGAGACCAATCAACCTTGACTTGGTCTCTGAATTCTATAACAACATGGTGTGTGGAGAGGGCACTGGGTGGAGCACGGGATGGCGGACCCGTGTTGCCGGTATTGATCTTGATTTCAATCGATCTATTTTTACTAATTTTCTCGGTTGTCGCAGATCAAACAATGATTTCTTTCTCTACCCTTTTCCTCCTAATCCCCTTCCAGTTCCCTTTGATGGAGTGACTCCTGATTCCATCTACGAGTACTTTCTAGGCCATCCCAGGCCAGGGGGTTCTGGTGAGCGCACCCGTGACTTTCCCACTTTTCCTGCCCTTCGTCTTTCCCCTGTTGACTATGTGTTATTTAAAATCATCATCAATTGTCTCCTTCCAACTACTTCGAAACACCTTGATGAGATTCACCCATTCCACTGCTTGATGCTTTACGGGATGCATCAGCAGTTAGACTTTGACCCAGTGGCTTCGGTCTATCTTTCTATCATCGTCCACAGTATGCCGTTATCCCAGTCAGTCTACATGCCATTCGGCCATATCATCACTGCCTGGCTGGAGTCGGTTGGCATCGACGTTTCACAGGGCCGGATTGTGCCGATGATTCGACAAGACTACCGCCTGGATCGTCGTATGCTTGCTCAGTCCGGCATTATTCTCAGGATCGAGGGGCTGAGGTGGAAGGATCGCAACCGTGTGGGGGAGCTACCGCAAGCAGTTCATGACCAGGGGGCGCCAGCTATTACTGACGATTATGATGAGTGGGCTCCTGATCTACGCTGGCAGGTTGCGGAGATAGAGCGAAAGATAGAGCACAAGTTACACATCTCCGAGCTTTGGCGACAGGAGGTCAGCTCCGAGTTTCAGTCTTTTGATCGCCGTTTTGATGCCCTAGCATCTGATGTCTCTGAGATGAGCTCGTTCCAGGACAGATGGTATGAAGAGTGGTATCATCATACGTTTCCTGATGGTGCGTCCCCCAGTGGCCCTTCACCCGGGGATATCATATATATCGATGATTTCGACGATGATGCCGCTGACGATTGATGAATTCTTGATTTGTATAACTCTCGGGCTGTATGCCCTGCGACTTGACTATTGTGGCCTTGTGCCACACGTCTCTTGCTCTTGATGCATGTTTATGTGTTGACTTGTCTGACTTTATCTCACATGCTTATCTGATATTAGTATATCTATTGTTGATGTCATGATTGTTTATATGAGTTTTATCTGTATGTTTGCTACATTGCCATGTTCATGCTTATATTTTTATGCCATGTCTAGTTGATACATATGACTGTCATGACATACTTTGTGAGTTGTTACTTCCTATTCGTATGATGCATGTGATTGCTATATCTTGCTCTATCTTTTTCACATGTATTCATATGATTATTCTACAACCTATCACATCTTTGTTGATTTGGGATACCCATAGGGTTGAGGGGGAGTCTGTTTTAATCTTAACAGTCCCTCTTGCCCCTTTTTGGTGTTCGACAAAGGGGGAGAGTGTGGATTGGTTAAGTTTAGAATGATCATGTTGTAGGGGGAGGATCTGGATTCCCCTATGATTCTAAATTTGGAAAACTTGATTAAGAATCCCTAAACTTAAAATCGGATTGTCAAACAATAAAAAGGGGGAGATTGTTGATGCAGTCTGGCCCTGATTGGTGTTTTGGTGTTGACAACGATTTTAGTTTAGGTTGATGATTATGATGATTATGATTAAGTCCTGATCGAGGATTAGGCATGATTTGGAGAAACCCTAATCTGGAGGGTTAGGTGTGGAAAATCCTAGCTTGGAGGGCTAGGTGTTGGAAAAGTCCTAATTCGGAAGGGTTGGGTGAAAAGTCTTAGCTTGGAGGGCTAGGTGAAAAGTCCTAACTTGGAGGGTTAGGTGCAAATTCCCATCCTGGAGAATTAGGTGAAAAAGTCCTGGCTTGGAGGGTCAGGTGCCTAGCTTGGAGGGCTAGGTTGGATGAAATTCTAACTCGGAAGGGTTGGGTGAAAAGTCCTGGCTTGGAGGGTCAGGTGCCTAGCTTGGAGGGCTAGGTTGGATGAAATTCTAACTCGGAAGGGTTGGGTGAAAAGTCCTAGCTTGGAGGGCTAGGTAAAAAGTCCTAGCTTGGAGGGCTAGGTGAAAAGTCCTAACTTGGAGGGTTAGGTGCAAATTCCCAACTTGGAGAGTTAGATGGAAAATCCTTAGCTTGGAGGGCTAAGGTGGATGGAAACTTAGCTTGGAGGGCTGAGTTTGAGTCTCTGGATCGGTCTGGTGATCGATCAGAGATTCTGGCACGCTGCTCCTTCGTGGATCGGTCTGGTGACCGATCCAGCGATGACTGATCGGTCGGGTGACCGATCAGGGAGCACACAGTGAGGTTGGGAACCTACTGTGCTGCTTTTGATCGATCTGGTGACCGATCAGGGAGTATGCGTTTCACCCATTGGACGGTTCCTGATCGGTCTGGTGACCGATCAGGGAGCGAGCAGTGAGGTTGAGTTCCCTTGCTGAACTACTCCTGATCGGTCTGATGACCGATCAGGATCACTGTGCAGATCGTTCTGGTGAACGATCCAGCTTCGCGGGCTTCTCACTAAGATCGATCAGGACGGTTCCTGATCGGTCTGGTGATGACCTGATCGGACTGTTGACCGATCAGGTGACACCCTGATCGGTCAGTTGACCGATCAGAAGGCTTAGCCTGCGAAACTCAGAAATCGCCCGATATAAGGGTGGATCGGTCCGGTGAACGATCCACGACCTGGGATCGGTCTGGTGATCGGTCCAGGAGAATCTCAAAGAAATCGCGATTTCTGATTGAGCGTTGGGGATCGATCAGGACGGAGCTTGATCGGTCTGGAACCAGCCTGATCGGTCTGGTGACCGATCAGGAGGCTCTCTGATCGGTCCGGTGACCGATCACTTTAATTCAAATTGCACTGTCAGACGCTCTGATCGCGTCTGAACATCTGATATTTGCTGCCACTTACCTCTGATATTTGATTCACTGTGTGATATACTGCTCTAACAGTCTGATTAAGCTGCAGGTGACAGGGGAGGATTCAAACACTCAAGGAGAAGTCAAAGGGGGCTTTCCTTGGAGCAGGTTTGTCCATTTCTCAACTCAGGTTGCAACGGCTGGAGTTGCAGGACTGAAGCCGCTGACTGAAGCTTGGCTGAGGGAGCTCAGGAAGTTCAGTAAGGGTTCAGTGTAGCTGGCGTTGGCAGTGAGGCAGCTGAAGGCTGCTGGAGATGAGGTCACTTGATGCTTAGTGGAGAAACAAAAGGAACGGGAGACAGCTTCGATGAAGCAAGTGTTCGAAAGTTTACAGCTTGTGTTCTTGAGTTCCTGTGCTTTGAGTTCTCCACATCAAGCTTGCTGTGTTCTTGAAGTTTCCATCATTCTGAGCAAGCGATCGAGAAGCAATCATCCTTTACTTGAGCTTTGAAGGAGGGAACAAAGAGCTTGGAGTCCGACAGTGGGAAGACACGAAGAAGGATTCTTGCGTGAGATCGCCACTGGGTGGAGCTCAGGGAAGCTTACTGTGTTCTTGTCCTTGCTGAATGCTTGAGTAAGATTCTTCTTGTTGTTTCATTGAGTTTAAACACTTATCTGTGATTGAAACGCTGTGGAGAGGTTTCTCTACCGAGAAGGAGGTTGCATTATATCCGGTGAAACCGGGGCTTGATTTGCCGACGACCAAGGGATCGCCCACCTTAAGGGCACGCCAAGGAGTAGGGGCAAGTTATCCCCGAACCTTGTAAACCCTCTTGTTAGCGTTCTTGGCAGCTGTCTTTGTTTTGATCTTATCTCTGTTTTAGCTTACTGCACTTTCAGTTTCTTTTGTTTCTTCCGCTTCTGTGCTACTGATAAGTTAAGTACAGGAAACTTGTTAATCTCAAGTGAAAAGTGATTGGCTATATTCACCCCCCCTCTCTAGCCATCTCGTTTCCAACAACCTAGACTCTCTAATCTCTCGATTAGTTAAGGTAGTGAATCTACCTTTTTTTTAATCTCCCGATTAGAAAAACTAGAAATCATAGGTGATAACCCCACAAACTATTGGGAACATGAAAAAACATATTGTCAATTAACAATCATCAATCCAGATCTTACTATAAAGGCTCAAGATTTAAAATATACTAATTGAGAAACCAAAGAATGCACAATGCACATCAAATAATTATTAGCTCTCCGAGTCATTCAACACTCAACCTTTAAACATAGAAGTTCAGCCTTCATTGTAAACAAAGGATCAGAACAAAAAAGGGGACAATCTAGAATGATATTTAACTACAAACGACTAAACGATAAATGTCAGGAAGATGGTTATAAAATCCCTGATAAGGACCAACTACTTAACAAAATTCAAAACTCTAAATGATATTCAAATTTGATATGAAATCTAAGTTCTAGCAAGTAAAGATGCATCCAGATTTTGTAGAATGAACTGCTTTTTCTTGTTTAGAAGGTCATTTTGAATGGTTAGTCATGTCATTTGGTTTAAAAGTAGCACCACAAATTTTTCAAAGGAAAATGGACACTATTTTTACAATGTAGCCAATTGTACTTATGTTTATATTGATGATATTCTGGTGTTCTCCAAAAAAAAAAGAAGAATACTATGCACATTTACATCTAGTATTTAACTTATTTGAGACACATGGTTTCATAATCTCTAAAAGTAAAATAAAGCTTGCAGTTAAACATATAGACTTCCTAAACATTGAAATTGGACAAGGAACTATCTTCTTACAACCTCATATTACCTCAAAATATTAGGTTTTTTCGATAAAATGGAAGACACAAAAACTCTAAGATCATTTTAGGACTTCTCAACTATGTTAGACAATACTTGAAAGATATAGAAAAAATTAGTGGACCCTTATATAACAAGACCTCATTAATGGGACAAAAATACTTTAATCAACAAGATCTATACCTAGTTAGACAGATTAATGAAATGATAAAAAACTTTCAGCCTTAAGACTTTCCCTGGATAATGATTACTTAATTATAGAAATTGATAGTTGTGAAATTAGATAGGGAGGAGTTCTTTATCGAAAACCATATAAATATGACCCAAAACATCCGAGGCTATCTGTCGATATGCTTCTAGCCAATACAAAGAAAATGGTCGTTTAACTTCTCTTGACTATGAAATATTGACAGTAATTTATTGTTTAGATGCTTTCAGACTTTTTATCTACAGCAAACAAAAAATTACCATCCGAACAGATTGTGAAGCTATAGTCAAGTATAGCCAACAGATAAAAGGATTAAGAAAAAGACTTAGTACAAAAAGATGGTTAAAGTTTACAGATACAATTATGAATAAAGAATTAACTATTCACTGGGACCATATTAAATGAAGTAATAATTCCTTAACAGACACACTTTCTAGACTTTTACATTAACTTCATGACTATCGTAGGCATGAAAATGGATAAACAAAAGAAAGTAAAAATATTTACAATGAGAATCATGCGGTTTGGTAACAAAGAACTTCAACAGTTTACTTGTTATGAAAAACAATTTCACTTTACAGCAAGAGAAAAAGCATGATCACATCCAAACTTGCTTATTTGAGAACATTTGGAATATTTCGACTATTCCAGGAAGTGTCAACTACAAGATAGCAATTATCAATGCTCTAGCCAATTACTTCTAGACAACAATACAAAGGCCAGTAGGAAAGAAATTCTCTTGTTATGTGGTATTCTCTGGTACACAAGCAAGAATCTATCAGGACTGGGAAGGAGCCACTATTACTATACAAGAATGTGACCATCTTTCATTCAAAGGCTTTTATTCCCTAGAAGATGCCTTCAATGCAGCAAGAGCAATCATTGGACCAAACTTCTTTGTTAGTTCGTTGCTCAAAATTGGTGGAAAAACACTCATGGAAACAGAAATAAAAGAACCAGACAAGATTTATGCTCGAGTTCTCACAACCATGCCAACCCTAAAGAATATAGACGTGTTATCCATATGCTAAAATATCTAACTTTGGGATAATTAAGAGCCAGATAAGAAGCTACTGTAACATAAAGAAACTCGGATCCAATGCTATTAGGACTTCCAAATACTATTCCAAAAGATATTTCTCTTTACATAAGGAGACTGACCGAAGGATCTACTTTCGAAGTCTTTGCTGAATTATGTCATGTCCTAAAACTTTTACACCAGAATGTACCAAAAGGAATGACAATTCAGTATGAAAATGAATTCAATCCCAAACTGAAGTATCAAAACAAGAACAAAGTTTGCGAAATCTCAAAAAAAATATGACTGTAAATGTCAACTCATATATTCTTTCCGAATGGTCAATATCAATACTTATGAACCTCCAACCATCAAAGGAAGGTTGATTATGCCATTCCTTCTAATGGACTTGAGTTACTATCCAAGTTATGGGTATATGACCCTGATTCTATCAGAAACTTCCCAAAGAAACTAGGATAGATTACTTTCTTAGTCTTTGAATAACAAGAAACATATGCTATCTTTATAATTGAAAACTCTCCTTCAGAATGGGTAAATTTAAAAATTGAGTCTGCCAGACATCTAATCAAAATAGTTATTGATGATCTTCCTGGTAGACAACCAGAGCTTGAAGACTACCCTTCTGATTTTGATACTGATTGGGATGACTTTTCCTCTTTAATGGACCAACTTAAACATTAGAGATCCTCTATCTAAGGATTTAATTGGACTTGAGATAGGCTAGAAGACCCTAATAAATATCTCTTAGCATGCGAGACATATACTGAAAAGATCTATTGGCCTAGGGAAATGAGTACCAGGTTTTTCCCTTTTGTCTTCACAACACAACACACAACTTTATTTCAACATTATAAAAAAAAAATAGAACAATGGGCCCGCAAATCAAGAGCTACCTCCGTCCTCTTGCCTAGATCATACCGAGCAGCATTAGCTAGAAATCAATTACACAATCAGCAGGCCCAACCTAGCCAGCCAGCCCAAATCAGCTAACCAACCCAACAAGCTCAATTTCACGAAGCCCCAAGAAATACTATACCACCTCTAGGCTCTACAACAGAACAAAACCTAGAAAATATGATAGAATCCTCAGGGACCCACCACCTCCTCACACTGACATCTACTCTTGTCCACTTCCTCTCCAGCACCTCACTTTCCAGCACTATTCCATGACTTTGAGATTCGTTCTTATCCTCTATCCCCAGCTGCCTCTTCCTCACCATCCTTCCCAGGCTCCTTTTGTCCTAGGCACTCTAGCTATTTTCTTCTCTATGAAACAACTCTCATTCTCTCCCTATATAACCCTCTCATCCACCTTCAGCGAACACGAACCTCGAGCACCCGCAAGTTTCGCTCAAGTTCTAGCCCTCAGCGTTTATAAGTTCTTTCCTTTCCTCCTTCATTATGTTCGTCTATGTTCATCAGTATGCCCGTCAGTACTTTCTGCCTATTAGTCTGTTTATAGTGTGCTCCTACATTTGTTTATCTGTGTGTATGAAGTTCTAAGTTTATATGTCAGTTTGTAATATACGCCCTTATTAATGCAGATGTGAGTTTTTGTAAAGTAAATTCTTGTAAAGCCAATTACTATTTATTTTTATGAACCTGCCTTTCCTCTCCATACCTCAATCCTTTTCCAAATAACCACTTTATGAATAGTAATTATAAACATTTCGCAAAACTTTAACCGAATAAGACCTATGCGGGCTAAGAAAAGGGCAAGCTGCCTATTCTTGAAAAAGTCGGGACAACGGTCTTACTGTGAATTCTTCTATAGGTGAGGCTCACTGGTAAAAAGGGAAAAAAGTGAGGCAAAAAACATATAAAAAAATTACTGTTCATAATTACCGTTTAAAATTATTGTCCATATTTGCTGTTTAAAATTACTGTTCACAATTACTGTTTAAAATTACTATTCACAAAAGCCGGTTCACAATTACTGTTTAAAATTATTATTCACAATTATTGTTTAAGATTACTGTTCACGATATAATGAAGGAAGAAAGGAAAGAACTTACAAACGCTGAGGGTTGGAACATGTGCGAAACTTGCAGATGTTGGAAGTCTGTCATTGTAACATATGTCAGTACTTTCTGCCTGTTAGTCTATTTATAATGTGCTCCTATGTCTGTTTATCTATGTGTATGATGTTCTAAGTTTGTATGTCGGTTTGTAATATGCATCCTCAATTAATATACAAGTAAATTCTTATAAGGTCAATTACTATTTGTTTTTGTGAATCTGTCTTTCCTCTCCATACCTTAGTCTAACAGTTGCACTGTGAATTCCTTTATAGGTAAGACTCACTGGTAAAAAGAGAGAAAAGTAGGGTAGAAAAATATTTTAAAAAATTACTGTTCACAATTACTAATTAAAATTACTGTTCACAATTATGATTTACAATTACTGTTTAAGATTACTGTTTACAAAAGTCTGTTCATAATTACTGTTTAAAATCACTGTTCATAATTATTGTTTATAATTATTATTTAAGATTAGTGTTCACAAAATATCAATTTCATATATTATATTGAGTATAATAATTTTTTTAAATATGAATAAATCTTAAAAAATTCTGTTTAAAAAAAATTACACCAATAGATTGTTATGCTCTAACAATAGACTAATGCAATGAAGATAATATGGTTACAGAGTACATGATTTAATCATTATAAAAGTTAAGTATATACTTTGAATAATTAGTAAAATTATCTACATCGTTCCGTTAAAAAAAATCTGTATTTTATAACTTATTTAATCCGGAAAAAAGCATAAATCTTCTTCCCACCCCTCCCAGTGGCTCCGCTAATGGCTCTGGCTCTGGGCCATTATTTTATCAGTCAGTGTTTCAACCACTTGGAGAATGCAGCCTATGGAGTTGAGAGCACTGAAACATGACCATTCCACTTATTTGTGCTCTTTACTTTTTGCCATATTTTTGTGCTTCTTCCAAAACAGGTTGCAATTGATGGCCCGGATTGCTTGTTTTCTGGATGAGAAATAATCCACATAGTGAAAATGAATATCTCAGTGAAAATTTTGGCGTCACTCGACGGCACGTCTGACGTCCGATCGTCGATCGAACACTACCGGTGACCTCCGATCACCGTCCCGAATCAAACTATACCTTGGGAGAACGGTGAACCCGTCAGGATCGCCGACAACGGTGAACCCCTCAAAATCGACGGTGAATAATACGAGATCGCAATTACGGCGATCCCCAACAGATTCACCGTACCTTCAGGATATAGTTTGATTTGTGGTGGCGACCAGAAGCCGCCGGTAGTGTCCCATCAACGATCGACGTTGAACGTACCGCCGATTGATGGTCAAAAATTTTATTAAAACATTCACTTTCACTGTACATACCATTACTCTTTTCGGATATCGGGCATTATTAGGTCAAATAAGTAGGCATACTATTTGGTTTGATTAATAAATATATATCCCCATATTGTTTATATGCAATCAAATATCTGAAAAATACTTTGTGCATATAAAAGTACAGTTTGTTTGTCTTTTAATCATTCAGTTTATCATTATTTTTTCAATAATTTGTTACTCATATAAATAAATAAATAATAATAAAGTATAGATTACATATGTGAAATTGGTTTACTAACGCATATGATGAGAACTGATCCGAAATCAGCTGGTGGATAGTAAGTCGATAACTAGATACATCTTGCAGTAGCTTACTTTGGATTACATTAGAAGTTAGTGTAAGAAACCAAAGCTTCAGTAATCAATCTTGCTCGCAGAGTCGAATGCTTATTTGTAATTCATACACAGCATTAATTACTCGTCATCAACAGCAAGAGGAACAGTTTTTGCCTGACATAAAATAAACAAAACTAAAGTGAATATAAAAAATATATATTAGGATGAGAAAATTCATCATGACTAATCAAGGTCAAGGTACCCTCGTAATTGCTAATTTTTCTTGATAACACCCATTGTTAAAAAGAAAAAAAGAAAAAAAAGATTTTTTTTTTGGAACATGTCGTGGCTTAAATGTTTAATTTAAAGTTTTTGAAAACTGTATACTTTCACAGCGCAAGCTGCAAGTGAGCTCGTGTAGTGAAAAAATGGACAAGATTTAGACCGAGAGAATATCTTTGCCCATTTAATGACCTAAAATGAAAAACATTTTGATAAATACCAATTATGAAGGGCATTTTGTTACTGTGTAGAATTGAACTTACCAAGTCTCTAAATTTCAGTATGTAGAACATTTCGAGATATCGTCGAGTCTCACGCCTTTCAAGCTTTGAAACGTATTTCCAAAAGCCGTAAACCCCAGCGAGTGTCATTAGTCTTTCTGAATAAATCTTCCATGTATACCTGAAGATCGGCTAAAGTCATTGTAGCATTGAAAGACTTGATATGAAAGAAGCAGACAAGAGGAACAAGACCTCTCTTGAATTCGTTTCAGTCCTCCTTCGGATATTCTTTTCCAGTTTCCCGAGTCCGCCTTGCAGCATTGGAAGAAGTCAACCATGGACGTAGCAGCTTGATCAGGGTAGTAGGGGTCAATATGAAAACCTGATACTCCATGTTCGATAATCTCTGCAGGACCTCCATGGCAAGTAGCAAAGGTTGGGAGGCCACAAGTCATGGCCTCTACGACGGTGAGACCAAAAGCTTCATAGAATGCTGGCTGGTGCAAAAAGGAGTGACAAGTCGGAACAAAGTATTGTGAGCTAGAAACCATTTGTCAACCAAAAAACACACCTGCACGAAGATACCTCCAGAATCAGCAATGTAGCGATAGAGCTCCCCATTCTTTGCCCGATTGGTTTGGGCGGAAATCCAGCGGAACTGGCCGAACAAGTTATAGTTTGCAATAAGTTGGTGCATCTTCTCAATCTCTTGGATTTCTTCTCTATCATTGGATTTCTTAGCATCATTGAACCCAGCAACCACCACAAGGTTCGCCAACTCTCTCAGTTTTGCATTTTTAGCATACAACTCGACCAGACCCGTTATGTTCTTCACTCGGTCAAGTCTTGCCATGGAGAAAATAATTGGGTTGCTTCGATCATCCAACCAACCACTATAATACAAAACCAAAACAAAAGAATAAACATCAATGGTTGATTAGTACTAAAAGTATTAACTATAACTCCCAGAATGACATTCTGTCTTCTTTAGCGATATACTCACATGTGTGTATTGCATTGCTCTTGATTGTACAATAACTCTTCGATTGAACCATGGAGGGAGGTAAGCCGTCTCTCTTTATCAGAATATGGAAAGTAAATGGCCATGTCTGCTCCAGGGGAGACGATATTGAACTTGGGATCGAAAACATCAATTCCATGGACAACACGATATAGATCAGGGAGAGTGAAGGTAATGTGGCTTTCGTATTGCCCTACTGTGTTTTTGCTGGACAAGGTAGATAAAGTAGAACACCATGCATCAACCACAAATAAACATAGCTCTAGTATCTACTTCCTAATGGTTAAGTTAGAAGTTCGAAAAAGAAGTCAGTATGAGGAAATAAACATCCTCCTAAGTGATTTGAGAAGGAATAAACTTGAAAACACAGAGAAAAGAAAGCATAACAATGATAAATATCCAAAAGAGGCACAAATATTACGCCATTCAATAGTGTTTGGAACTCAGTCGAACCATTTTTTGCAGGTGTTAATAGAGACATACTGCCACCCAAACCACAATTTTTTATTAGGAGGACCATGACCACTAGGAAATAACAGGGCTCCTGCATGAATTACTATTAGCCACTTCGAACCTCCTAAATAAGAGGTTCAATATCATTACTCATGACTCAAGGAAGCCCTTTTTTTTATCTAAATACATTGGTGACCTCAAGCATGCTCCACATATGGGATACAGAACATTAATCTAAAAGATCACCTTACAATTAATATGACCTTCGTATTCAATGCTTAGGTTGAACAGAACAAAGAGATATTCTTCACATTACAGTCCTACACAAGGGGGACGCTTTGACAATCCTATACGAGAACAATAAAAGGCGATGAAAATGACCCAACAAAGATAACATCATCCATTCTTCCCAACAAATGGCTCTCATATTCACGGATTTAATCCCACTATTGAACCCGAACCAACTAGACTAGGAGGCTCCGAACCGAGAACACCTGAGAATGGTTTTCACAAGAACAAAGAGGTGGTTCAATATCGTTTTCCCCATCATTTCTATGTATAAATACTGCAACAATTCATCAGCCCGTTCCATTTTCTAATCTAGCAATTGAGGCCAACTAAACCACATCTTTCACAAAGTTGAACTACTCAGACACTACATCCACGAACATATGGAGATAGATCTTATTTTTGACAAACAACATGCAGCTCATAGAAGGAGGTGATTTGCCTATCCTTTCAAAGACCAGGGGATCTAGGGCATATAAAGCTCATTTGAACAAAAAATCAAATCTTGAACACATAACTAAGATCAGGTCGCGGTAGAACCTTAGAGTTCAAAACGCTCAAAGGTTCTATTTCAAACCTTAAACTTGATTTTTAAAATGCAAACTTCAAAGTTGAAACAATGAAACACACAAGGGAAAGAAGTACCTTCCAGCAATTTCCTGGTAAGTGCTGGTGATGATGAAGTCAGCATTATTCATAGCAAGTATATCAGCAGTGAACTGGCATGAAAAATGATATTTCTCCTCGTAATTCTTCCAATATATATCTGAGTCTGGATACTTTGTCTTCTCTAGGGCATGAGCAATGTTGCACTGCTTGCACAAATTTGTTTCACAATACTTGTATAAAGCATAATCAATGAAGATGTGTTAAATACGAGCATTACCTGGGTGATTCCCAGTTTATAAGCTAGCAAAGAAGCTACTAGATTACCATCACTGTAGTTTCCTATGACTAGATCTGGAGTTCCATGCAACTCTGCAGCAATTTCACTTATTGCATCCTAGTGATGGAATGAGTTAACAATCAGTGTGTTGTTTAAATGGGCAATTCAAAGTAACAAACTAGAAGCAAACAAAGGGAATTTACCATGTCACATCCCTTCCCTTCTAATTGGTTTTTAGCAAATTATGCCCCATAAATTAGTTTTTTTTATCGAATCATACTCCTTGCTGTTATATTCTATCCAAAAAGTTATTATCAACTTACTATGCTGATTAAGTTTCTTTACACCAAAAATGAACATCTTGGGGTCTCATCCTAATGATGCATAAAAATAGATAAACACTAATACAAGAATAAATTCTTGTATGTTTAAATAATGCAAAGTGATTTATAAGTTAATTTGTGGCATAATTTTTATTTTACATCTAAAATGATCGTTTTAAGAACTTCCACACATCCTAATGATGCATACATATAAAGGTTTGTCCAATCAATTTGCATGGGTCTATGGCTTAGAATGAGCATAAAATCCACAAGGGTGGAGCCATGTATATGTGTACCTAGGCTTTAACCCAGGGGCCCACCCGGAGGCCATTTCAATTCTTTTTTTTTTATATGTACATGTTCACCACATCAGCCTTAAATTCCCAAATCAAATTCTACTATCAGCCCGGGAGCTTTTTTTGTTTGTTTGTTATTTTTCGTTAATTTTTTTTAGCCTGGGCAATCCGTGAGAAGAAATGTTAAGGAGCAAATTAATAAAATCAACTAAAAGGAGCGTGTGCTAATTGAATAGCCCAATAAACAAAAATTACACTAAATGTGTCCCTATGATTTTTTTTATATACAAAAAAAATTACAATGTTTACTTTTAAAATACCCTTCTAGAGTTTAAGATAGTCAAAATGCTCCCTAAAATTTAAAAGGTTTTATCATTTTACCCCAGAAATATAAAATGCCGTCAAATTATCTCTCATCAAGCAGTTTAACAATACTGATAGCTAACGTGTACAAGTACATTTTGAGGAAGCAGGTTTAAACTTTAGAAGGTGCAAAGAAATCATAGCATTTTCCATATGTAACAAATAAAAAAAGAAATCTCATAAGTTTTACCTCGGCAAACTTCTCCAAGTAGGGCCAAACATCAAATCTTGATATCCACTTCTTAAGGATCCCCTTCTCAGTCCTGAAAGGAACCCGCAAGATTTGAGTGTGTTGTGTTCCACTGACTCTTTCAAGTCGCTGATTGCATGTTGTCCCTTTCGCATCAGGAATCAACCTAGTAACCTTCATTCAGGTAATGCGTACAAATCATGAGTTGCAAAAGGGCAAAAACAAGAAACAATTGCATAGTTATGATAGGCTTTGAAGGATTCTCTTCAAGATTCACTTACTATGAGGATTTTAGGATCAATATCCAACCCTTGCTTTTTGATTCTCAAAACCATCTCATTTTCCAAAGCACGAACTTGATCTAGTATATAGACGATCTGCATGTCAAGTGTAAGAAAATTATACAGGAGAAAGGAAATTGAAAAGCAATAGACAATCACTGTGTTTGGTGGAGGGAATAGAATATGTAAGTAATTGTTAATACTAAAAATGGAATAGAAGAAATAGAATAGAAATATTTTTAATCTAATTTATAGATGAAATAGAAATGAAACTATTGTTCTTATATTTGATTTGTCAAAATATTATAAAGAACAAATAAGCAATAAGCTTTTACAATGATAAATTTTCTTTGTTGACTCGAACTTTTGGTCAGCGTAACTAACCTGCCAATCTCTCCTCCAGGATCGATCAAGCCCAACTGTCTGTTGGTCTGTACCTTCTGATTTCACTGACCAATCAACCCAACAAACCACTTCCCCATTCAGCTATCATGGTCTGACCAATCTGGTTGCGCAATTTGACCAATTTGACCAACTCATCTGATACACTAGCTTGGTTAGAGTAGCCCATCCACTCACTAAGTTTGATCAATTTGGCTGACTGAATCAGCCCATTCAAACCCGTTTGCAAACCATTCTGACTCATTTGGAAAGTTAGACCTGCCTGACCGAATCGGCTTGTTCTAACCATTTGACCCATTTGGTTTGCTCAGCTGATCGAACTTACCATCTCAATCCTAATTTGACCAATCCATTTATGTCCCCAACCTGCACAATGAGTTTGGCTTTTCTGGTTCGCTAGACCAATGGGCTCAACCTGTCCAGTGCACCCACACTGAAGTGCTTCCCACTAGGTCCATAATATATATTTTTTAAAAGTTGAATGGAGTAAGGACATGCATTATTTATAAAAAGTGAATAGAAGGTAATAATTATTCTTGAAATTAGTAAAAAAAAAATTACTTCAAACACAAATCATAATTCTACAGAAAATGATATTTTGTATTTATTTTTACAACCCAATGTAACAATGCTTATTCAATCAATAGGAATCTATACAAAATAGAATAATTATTTTTATATACCAAACACATGATAAGAATATAATTGTAGTAGACAATCAAGTATAATATGAGAAAAGGTGATCGTTATCAAAGAAACAAAAGCATTACCTGTCCTCCAGTGTCCGGCAAGCCCAATACATTTGCTTGGCCAAAGTAACCATGGGGAGATAAAATTACCACATTGAACACCATTGGGATCCTCCCTAGAAATGTCTCCAGAGTTGAAGGATCAGGAGCTTGAAGAATATCCAGAAGCAGGTAAATCATTTCCAGAACATGTCCAGCCGTGTCACCCCACCCTTTCTCCAAACCCAACTCTTGCAGCCTGAAAAAGAAATCAACCAAAAGTTGTATACGAGCTGAGTTGAAGTTTAATTAACTTCGTAAATGAAGATAAAGGTATTTCTACTTAAGTTTGAGCAGCATACATCAAACATAAAACAGTTATCACAATATAAGTTCTAATCTGTAGAAGAGATTTCGTGTGGAATACATATAGAATGGAGTATTCCATTGAATTTCCTACAACTGTCTCCTTTCAGATTCAGCTAGTACTTAACCTTGGCCGTTGATGGGCAATTAACAACGTGCGGCAATTAACAGTCAAATCAAATCCTGCCCAAATATAACTGCTGAAGAAGGATCAATCTTGGAAATCATTCCAATTTGAGTTCTATTGTGCAAGGGAAATAACGAACAACAGTTAACATTTCAATAGAAAAAAAATACTAGTTAACAAAGTTAGCAAGTAACTTCATTTTAAGTGTAACGACTCGGCCCGTCTACCGGCCCATTTACCGGTCCTCACGACCGTCGTACCGTCGTACCGTCGACCGTGCCGTTACTCATACTAGGTCTTCCCACCCCTGGGTGTGGATTTTTGCCTTCCCAGGATTCGAACCCTAGACCCAGGCTTAAATCTAGTTCTTTATGAATCCTGAATACCATAGCTCAAATGGTATTCAGGATTCATAAAGAACTAGATTTAAGCCTGGGTCTAGGGTTCGAATCCTGGGAAGGCAAATGGGAAGACCTAGTATGAGTAACGGCACGGTCGATGGTCGACGGTACGACGGTCGTGAGGACCGGTAAATGGGTCGGTAGACGGGCCGGGTCGTTACAATAAAAAAAATTAAAGGGTCGGGTGGAGATTGATCTCGCGACCACGCGAGAAGCCAATCCCTAAGCAAGTCCAAGTAACCAGCTGGGCAAGGGTATCAAGCACAAGGGAGTCGCTGATCGCCGGCATGCAACAATGCAAGGATGGTGTATGATATGTACACATACATCCCTCACCAAGTCCTCAGTATACTAAGTCTCAGTCTGAATCCTATAACAGGGAATACAGGTAACCTACAAGGTATACTAGCCGGAACTAATGATCCCTCAATGTCAAATGTAAGAGATACATCACGATATCTAAGCATACATATAGATATGACAATACGTGAGACTATATGGAACTAACAGCATAATAACTCATGGGTAACAACAAGTATCCAGAACAAGCATAATAACACCCACCAAGTCCTCAACTAACACCTCAGTGTGCTAGGTACAGGTCTGAATTCTATATCATGGGATACAAGTAATCTACTAGGTATACTGAAAAAGTAACCAGTGATCTATCAGTGTCCAAATGCAAGAGGGAACATATCTCTACATCTATGCACATATAAATATATACAGGGCAACTATTGATACTGTATGAATCTAATTGGGAGATAACCTCAAGGATAAGCAACATGTATCAAATACAGGTATACTAAGGCAGATATAGCATACAATCTTACTATTATCTATAACAAACCACGCATAGCAATATGACAATATCTAAAAGATAAGTCAAAGGGTACCCGCAACCTCTAACTAGAGCAAACCCTTAGCATGGCTCCACGAAACCCCCATTGGCCTGGTGGTTCGTGGAGCCATGCTAAGGGTTTGCTCTAGTTAGAGGTTGCGGGTACCCTTTGACTTATCTTTTAGATATTGTCATATTGCTATGCGTGGTTTGTTATAGATAATAGTAAGATTGTATGCTATATCTGCCTTAGTATACCTGTATTTGATACATGTTGCTTATCCTTGAGGTTATCTCCCAATTAGATTCATACAGTATCAATAGTTGCCCTGTATATATTTATATGTGCATAGATGTAGAGATATGTTCCCTCTTGCATTTGGGCACTGATAGATCACTGGTTACTTTTTCAGTATACCTAGTAGATTACTTGTATCCCATGATATAGAATTCAGACCTGTACCTAGCACACTGAGGTGTTAGTTGAGGACTTGGTGGGTGTTATTATGCTTGTTCTGGATACTTGTTGTTACCCATGAGTTATTATGCTGTTAGTTCCATATAGTCTCACGTATTGTCATATCTATATGTATGCTTAGATATCGTGATGTATCTCTTACATTTGACATTGAGGGATCATTAGTTCCGGCTAGTATACCTTGTAGGTTACCTGTATTCCCTGTTATAGGATTCAGAATAAGACTTAGTATACTGAGGACTTGGTGAGGGATGTATGTGTACATATCATACACCATCCTTGCATTGTTGCATGCCGGCGATCAGCGACTCCCTTGTGCTTGATACCCTTGCCCAGCTGGTTACTTGGACTTGCTTAGGGATTGGCTTCTCGCGTGGTTGCGAGATCAATCCCCACCCGACCCTTTAATTTTTTTTATTGTAACGACCCGGCCCGTCTACCGGCCCATTTACCGGCCCATTTACCGGTCCTCACGACCGTCGTACCGTCGACCATCGACCGTGCCGTTACTCATACTAGGTCTTCCCACCCCTGGGTGTGGATTTTTGCCTTCCCAGGATTCGAACCCTAGACCCAGGCTTAAATCTAGTTCTTTATGAATCCTGAAATTGGTATTCAGGATTCATAAAGAACTAGATTTAAGCCTGGGTCTAGGGTTCGAATCCTGGGAAGGCAAAAATCCACACCCAGGGGTGGGAAGACCTAGTATGAGTAACGGCACGGTCGATGGTCGACGGTACGACGATCGTGAGGACCGGTAAATGGGCCAGTAGACGGGCCGAGTCGTTACAATAAAAAGGCGCCTTTTTATTGTAACGACCCGGCCCGTCTACCGGCCCATTTACCGGCCCATTTACCGGTCCTCACGACCGTCGTACCGTCGACCATCGACCGTGCCGTTACTCATACTAGGTCTTCCCACCCCTGGGTGTGGATTTTTGTCTTCCCAGGATTCGAACCCTAGACCCAGGCTTAAATCTAGTTCTTTATGAATCCTGAATACCAATTGACTCAATTGGTATTCAGGATTCATAAAGAACTAGATTTAAGCCTGGGTCTAGGGTTTGAATCCTGGGAAGGCAAAAATCCACACCCAGGGGTGGGAAGACCTAGTTTGAGTAACGGCACCGTCGATGGTCGACGGTACGACGGTACGACGGTCGTGAGGACCGGTAAATGGGCCGGTAAATGGGCCGGTAGACGGGCCGGGTCGTTACAATAAAAAAAAAAAATTTGGACCATTTCTCGATTTATGCGTGTCATCCTTGCGCAGGGGCCATGCTAATCTTCTCTGTATCGTTCCAATTTTATCGGATGTCTCCGAAAGCTCACTTGGTACCAGGATTCAGGAACTATTGTACTTGTCCTGAAGGTCAAGGGTTCGAATCCTGGGGAAGGCAAAAACCCATTGCCAGGGGTGGGAAGATCGTAGGGTCGCCGGCCTAGAGGGTTGCCTGCGGGGACCATAGAGGCGGGGCCGCTACAAAAAAAAAAGGCGCCTTTTTAATGTAACGACCCGGCCCCTCGGCCCCTTGGGCGGCCAAATCTCTCATTTGGCGGCCCCTCTAGGCGACCCTCGGCCCCTTTGGCGGCCAAATCTCATTTGACGGCCCCTTTGGCGACCCTTGGCCGTGCCGTTACCAATACTAGGTCTTTCCACTTTCTGGGCAGTGGATTTTTGCCTTCCCAGGATTCGAACCCTAGACCCAGGCTTAAATCTAGTTCTTTATGAATCCTGAATACCAATTGAGCTATGGTATTCAGGATTCATAAAGAACTAGATTTAAGCCTGGGTCTAGAGTTCGAATCCTGGGAAGGCAAAAATCCACTGCCCAGGAAGTGGAAAGACCTAGTATTGGTAACGGCACGGCCAAGGGTCGCCAAAGGGGCCGCCAAATGAGATTTGTCCGCCAAAGGGGCCGAGGGTCGCCTAGAGGGGCCGCCAAATGAGAGATTTGGCCGCCCAAGGGGCCGAGGGGCCGGGTCGTTACATTAAGTCCTAAAATTAAAAGCGTGCTACTGTTTTTAAAATCATCAGGACATATTTTTTAAGAAATCTTTATCTTGGTTTAATTAGTAGGAAATTTTTTTAACTAAAAAAATAATCTCATATGGAGATCAATATAGAATATAAAACATATTTATCAACTTAAATACAGAAAAATAACATAGAAAATATCTTTGTTAGGCAATTCAAGTTGCAAACTGGAATATTAATTAGTTAAGAAAAGTAATATAAACATTTCCTTATCAACAGGACAACAATCTTTTTTTTTTCTGGAGGAGACAAGTGAAGTAGGAGAAAAGTATATAAGAATAAGATAAAGAAATTATTGTTTTCTTAAGGAAAGGAACTAATCTTTCTAACTGGTTTTGTAGAAGGGGAAAAAAAGTTTATAGGGATACATATTTACACTTTAATTTTTAATTAAAAATTAATTTATTTCACTTATCACTAGACTTAACCTAAAGGAATGTAGACCATGCAAAGATGCATCAGGGACCACAGCACGGGGTTTCAGAGTGGGACCACAGAATTACTTTGTTGTATAACTTAAAAAACAATGTAAAACTTTTCTTACTTGTGGGTGAACTCTGAGAATGGAGTCTCTGGCAGGAGCTTAGACAAATACTCCTCTGCCTTCGCCAAAACAGACTGCAGCCTTGATAAACTCTGTACCCTATCGTTCAACATCATCACCTGCCCGATTCATGCACAGATATAAATAAATAAATAATTTCAGTTAAAGAGGTCCTAGGAGCTCATCTATGGCTAGTCTTACGTGTCCCTTGTGCTTGTGCGCCCGAAGGAAGTCGAGCAGCGGCTCCAGACAGTCCTTGTTACGGAACATGCTGGATGAGAGATGCCGGTTCAGGAACTGCACCCCGTTCCCAATGGACGACGACCAGCTTGGCCGTGGGAACGATGCGTTGAAGGGTTCAAAGTCCAGCTCCAGCGTGTATTCATCACCATGGCTTTGTTCGTTCAATGAAATCAAACACACACACATCAGCTTCGGAAGAGAACGCAATCAACACGAGAAGGATTCAACATCTCACCTTCCGTCTACGAGTTCTTCCTTGAATTTAAGGTACTTAGACACGCTCAGCTGCTCGACGGTGAGCTCGTGGACGTTGACGCGGACGTATTCCCAAACGCCAGGTCGAGGACGGACCGCGATCGCCACGAATGGCGGAAGAACGATTGCTTCCTGATTTCAATTTCCACCATCAAATCAGGAGCAATCCATAAGCAAAAGTAACAGTAGGATCTCGACTTGTAAAACTAATTTTACCAACGCGGAACCTATCGATGCCTAGGTTTCCAGGAATCAAGCAAAGGCGGAACGAAATACAGAAGGCGAAAGAATAAAGTGTCAATCCATAAGCGACATTAACAGTAAGATTATCTGGGAAACTTATGGTGGAGAAAAACTAATTTTATCAACAGGGAATCGAATCGACGGTTAGGTTTCCACGAATCGATTGGCAACCCGAATCAAAATCGAGAGAGGGCGAAAGAATCAGAGGCAGGAGATGAGAACCTGCGCAGATCTGAGGATATCGGAGAACGGGCCATCGGAGAGATTGGACCCGGCGTCGCCGCCGAGGTCGGCGAGCGCGTCGACGAGGTGGTGTGGCTGCAGCAATCCCTTCCCCTGGCTCACGTACCTGACGATAACAGGCCAGGTTACCACAACGCAAGACATCAAGACAATGAATCGATCGACGGAGAGAGGAAGAGGGGGCGGGAAGTACCTGGAGAGGAGGGAGACAAGGTCGTTGCGGTAGGCCGAGAGAGTGTCCTCCACCCTCTCTCGCAGGCTGGGGATGCGCTCGAGCCTCGCTTTCGACATGGATGGATCCCCAGTAAAGGAGAGAAAAGGGAACAGACGAAGGTAGAAGAGGAAGAAGAAGCGAGACGGGTGAGCAAAGCAGTGGCGCGGGCTAGCAACAGGTTCCAGATAGGATTGATGTATAGATTTTAAATTAACAAACTTTATAAATAGGAAAATTTCAACTTAATCCCTAGTTTACTCCTGTGTTTGTAACAATACTAAATCTTCAAAGTATTCACATCAAAGTATCGGACGACTGTAACTACGTGAAAATACAGAGGCAACTTTAGTTCAATTAAGTGCCAGTTAACTACCGAGTTAAGTGTTCCGAAATATGCGTAGACAAAGCTAATAGAATGTTTATATACTCAAAGATTACTCGATTGATCTGTCGACTAAGACCAAGTTAACCAATCGAGAATGTCTAAGTCAATGATGAACAACTGAAAATATGGAAGATAATCATTGATTTGATGATAATATCTTTAAATTAGTGTTCAATTAATTGACTAATGAGCTAAACCAATCCAGTAAAATATTAATACTATTCAGTTGACTGATTGTAATATAGTGGGCAATAAGCTAACGGCGACTAGTGGGTTCGTAGGTAATTTAAATAAGCTCATTTGTTAAGCACCGAGTTTGTGGATATAAATGATTAATGAGATTTTTTCAAGTTCGAAAAGACTTAACAAACTCACGAGTTAGTGGTGAGCGTAGCTCACAAGATGCCACATGCAGACTCATCCGGATCTTACTCGGAGATTAAGTATTTTTTTAATTAATATTATTTTAAATTTAAATTTTAAATATATATAATATATTTTATCCACATCTAAAATTTATTATATTAAACATTATAATTCAAGAGAAGAACTTAATAGGTAAGTCTAAACTTTCGATTAGAAATCTTATTTGCTTAATTCACTATAATATAATCATTAAATTTTAAAATTTTAAATCTAATATATATATATATATATATATATATATATATTATCTGTGAACATTTAAATTTTTTTATCATAAATATTACTAAGAAGGAAATCCTGAATTCTAGAAAAAAAATTATTGCCTTAAATTTACTATAACTCAACCTCTAAATTTTAAATTTTAAATCTTAAGTATATATAATATATTTTAAAAAATTAAAAAAATAAAAAAGATTATCGCTTGGAATGAATCCCGGCGTTCGTATTGTGGACGACGGCCGAATTAATCCATAATTTAAAAAAACACACACATATATATATTGTGTTAGTTTTTTAAAAAATTATTCTTTAAATTTTAAAGATGGACATGAATATTATTTTGTTTATAAGTTGAGTTGTCGAAATCAACTTTAAATTGGATAAGGTTACAATTGGATAAGACTTCGCCATGTAGCATTTAAAAAAAAGACATATCATTCGATGTTTCGTAATGCATGAATTGGACATGTTTTGTTTGGTGCTTTGGCATCTACTTTTTAGAAGATTTATCCGAGAATATTCGTGAATTCACTCTTTTTCTTCTTCTTTGACAGCTTAGAAAAAGGAGAGAAAAGCTTTAATAAAACATGGAATGAAAATGACAATGAAAATGAAGTAGAATAAAATAACATTTCATTTTTTCATAATCCTAAAATACCATTATTACAAAATTAAATAATTTTGCTAAAAATTACCACAATATAAAGTAAATTAATCTTTATTTATTTTTATTATATAATAATTATTATATTTAAAAAAAATACTTTGTCCAAATTATTTCATCTTTATCAAATTCACTGCCCTAACAGTTTTATTCAAAATTATAATAGCATTGGTGATGTCTCTGATGATTCGCTCGATTTTTTTTCTTTCCTTTTCTTTGGGTAGCGATCGCAAGGGATTTTTTTAGAAACGAGACCTCAGGATCCATGAACGTCAGTCGAGGGCCAACATTCAAGTAAGGGTAAAAAAAAAACATAAATACCTCAAAAAGAAAGACGGGAAAAAATAGCTCTTGTTTTTTTTTTACGTAAAGGAAAGACTATACTAGAAGGGGGCCAAACCTAACCTTCAAGCATAGTATTACAAAAATCCAATGGATTACAAGATAAGAAACATTCTACTATATTTCAAAAATCTTAAAACCCAGCCCAACATGAACCAATAGATCAAGTCTCCAGCCTTCTGATGTTGATAGCAGCTATATATAACAGGGACTCAGCTGAGATTAGCTCCTGAGCGGATTCAGCGTGAAAATTCGAAACCAGAAAAGATTAGAAACAATGTACAGCCCGTAGATATCAGCAAAATCAATTTCTAAGCCATTCAATGAAAATCATCTCCTTTCTTCACAGCATCACAGAAATAATTCTGATCATAATTCTACTTTCAATCATCTATATATCAAAATCTGGCACGAAACCAATTTGATGCCCAATGCAAAAAAGTTTCAGACGATCAAAACCAGCCGTACGCAAGCCCGATTCTGAATACAGATAGATAGCATTTGGCACAAGAGAAAACCTTGGATAAGCAGCAATCTTACTGGAGCCTTGGCACATCAAACTTGTCAAGATCAATAAAATCAACCCGCAGATATCAGCAGAATCGGTTTCTAAGCCAATCAATGAAAACCATCTCCTTTCTTCACAGCATCACAGAAATAATTCTGATCATAATTCTACTTTCATCATCTATATAGCAAAATCTGGCACGCTATTGTAACATGAAAAAAACCACGAGCCAGGATTTTACAAATCAGATTCAATTGACATCCATAAAATTACTGAAAACTTGGGCACTCAAAAGAGCCAAAAATGTAATTGCGATCAGGAAAATTAAAAGGCCACTTAACCAAAACCAATTTGATGCCCAATGCAAAATAGCTTCAGACGATCAAAACCAGCCGTACGAAGCCTGATTCTGTACATAGATAGTATTTGGCACGAGAGAAAACCTTGGGTCTGGTGCCTTGGCACATCAGACAAAACTTTTGTCAAGATCAAAGCAACCTTGACACTCAAGAATCATGCTATTATTTGTGTATATCAAGGTAAGCAATTCCTGTAAAAACAGAGAATGCAGAGCGATCCCAAACATCAGCACACTTGAATATGCTTCTTAAATGTAATCTCTGAGAATTGTATCAAAAAACCCTTGGAAACATTTAAATTTGCCACATTTGCATAAAAGAGATTTAAAACAATTTGACACTTGCATCAAATAAAAAAACCTCAAATAATACTAGAAAACCATGTATCTCATGAGCAGCCAAACTCAAAGTATAACAAATTAGCACCTTTGATACTTGATACATTTGAAATAAAATTGTGCAGGCCAAAAACCCTAATGATGAAACCCGGGATTCCTTAGTTGAAAATAACTGAAAAACAAAACACATATGATGAGTAGATCAAAAACTCAGCCCACAGTAACCTTCCAGAGAACATATTTAAAGACAGAAAGCCCTCTCGGTGGAAGCAGAAATTTCAGTTAAATTAACTTCCTGGAAATCCTGATATAAGGTAAACCAATTCTATCCAATCTACAAATGCCAAGGAGAGCTTTATCTATCTCTGTGGAAGTCAGAGTTTTATCCATAGGGAAGTTGAAAGCCTGATTTGCAAGATAGTTTGCAGCTGCGTTTGCCTCCCTGAACACATGCGTCAACTGGACCTGATACTACCTCATAATGTATCTGATTTTTAGAATCAGATTACGATATTCCCATGAAATAGCAGAGGATTGAAGGATTTTTAAAGCAACTGCCGAATCAGATTCAAGCCAAACTGGAAAACAGCAATTACTTATACATAACTCCAGACCCATTTGAATTGCAGTTAACTCTGCTCTAACATTAGAACCCACCCCAATCATTCCAGCTTTTGCTAATATAATATGACCTTTATGATCTCGGATGATAACTCCATATGAAGCAAGTCTTGGATTTCCCCTGGAGCAGCCATCTGTGTTAAGCTTAAAGCATCCATATTTTGGTTTCCTCCATGAAATCATTGAGACAGTAGTTCGAACAATATTCTTAATTTGAAAACCCAAGGTCAGTGCCACTTCCCTATAACCTTGCCAATGCTTTTGCTTAATCAGCCCTGCTTCCATACCTAACTATATATAGCGGTTAACATTCCAAATTATTCTGTTTACCGTCAGTTTAATGCCTCGATGCTTTGAATCGTTCTAGCACTCCATAAGTTCCAAACAACTAAAAAAGAGATACCCTCCTTGATATGACCATCATTTGCCCAATCCAAAGCTTTCTTCCAACTACCTAATATTTGATATCTGTCCACTCCAAATAATTGCGCAAAATGCCGCCATGTCTCCTTAGCAACCTCTCCATCATAAAACAGGTGGTCCCAAGATTCCATGGAAGCACAACATTGACACTTGGAAGCAAGATGAAGACCCCTTTTCTGTAAAATCTCATCTAAAGGTAATCTTTTCCTCAAAAATCTCCAAATAAAAATCGAAGTGCTTGGATAAAGAAGCTTACTCCAGCAGGCTTTCCATATCATATTAGGTTCTTGCGCATTCCTTATTCTATTCCAAGCTGACTTGAGTGAAAATTTTCCATTAACCGTAGGAGTCCAAACAATATAGTCTTGATTGCACAATGAATCCAACATATAGTTGGCATTCTCCTCCACGGCAGGCACAACAGTCCTTCTAATCTCCTCAACAACCTCAGATGGCAGAAATTTTTGTAATTTAATGATATTCCATCCCTGGTTGCTAAAGAAATCCGAGACCTTACATAAAGGGTTCCCAACTATCTCCCATGATTTATATAGTGGACCTGGATTAACCAGGCATCAAACCAGAAATTCAGCTCTCCCCTACCCAATGTTTTCCTCTGCTAAGCATCGGATTTTTATCAACCTGCGCCAACAGGGGGAGCACTTCCAATTTACTGGAACAACACTAGGCGCTGCTGCCCCACAATACATTTTTAATAGAAAAGAAGCCCATAAAGTTTTTTGCTCTCTGAATCTAAACCAAAGCTTTATTACAATAGCTGTGCCCACATCTGATAGCCGTCTAACACCTAACCCACCTTCCAACTTCGGCCGACATACCTCTACCCAAGCTATCCAATGTGTCTTCTTTTTGGAGTTTGTCATTCCCCAGAAAAAGTTAGCAAACAACATTTCAATTTGGTGCAATACCGATAATGGTGGAAGGAGTACTTGTAAAGTATAAAAAGGTAAGGAAGATAAGACACTTTGTATGAGAAGTAACCTACCACCATATGTGAGTCTTTTGATGTTCCACCCAAAAAACTTTTTCCTTATTTTCTCAATTAAGGGTTGGAAGTGACTTATCTTCCTTTTCCCAGTCACAATAGGAACACCCAAATATAAAAAGGGGAAGAACCCTCCAAGAAGCCAGTAACAGAAGCAATTGCACTTTTCCTAACGCTTGTGATACTTTTAGTAGGGAAAAACATACTCTTTCCAACGTTGATAGCTTGACCTGAGCATACTCCATATTCATCTAAAAACCTCTTAACCCGCTTCACATTATTAACTGATCCATTCATTAGAATCATTATATCATCAGCATAAGCTAGATGTGAAAGCTTAATATCACAACCTGAGGAAAAATAAAGCTGTGGGAATTTGCTAAATAAATCATCCAAACCTCTGGATAAAAATTCTGCAGCAATAATAAAGAGTAAAGGGGAAATAGGATCACCCTGTCTCAAACCTCGCTTAGAATGAAAAAAACCAATTAAATGACCATTTATTTTGATAGAAAACCAACACTCAGTAATGCAACGCCGAATAAGTCCAATAAAACCACTCGAAAATCCAAAAGCCTCCATAATTTTAAAGAGAAAAGACCACTAAACTCTGTCAAAAGCTTTAGCCATGTCTAATTTCAAAATTAGATTTCCACCCCTCACATGATGGTTCAACTTGTGATTAAACTCTTGAGCTAACAGAATATTATCCGAGATCAATCTACCTGATACAAAACCACTCTGTGAAGGAGAAATAATTTTATCCATGATAAGCCTCAACCTTGTAGATAACAAATTGGAAATTATTTTGTTGGAGACGTTACATAGACTGATAGGTCTAAAATCCTTCCATTGTTGTGCATTGTCTACCTTGGGAATAATGACTATTGTGGTAGCCGCCATACCTCTTGGCATTGAGCTACCACGAAAAAAATCTAAAACTGCTTCATGTATGTCTTCTTTGATAATTTCCCAACAAGATATATAGAATTCCACTGAAAATCCATCTGGACCTGCAACACTGTTCTTTGACATGCCCCATATTATTTGTTTTATTTCTTCCATATCTGGAAAGATAGTGAGGCTAGCATTGTCAACATTATTAACTAAAACTGGAATATGATCAAAATTAACATCATGACAGTTATAATCCTCTCCAGATAACAACTTTTCAAAATAGATAGCTGCTGAGGAGTATATTTGCTCTGGTTTATCTAAGCAAACACCCTCCTCCCATATTCGAAAAATTCTATTTATCATTCTTCTTTTTTGAACCACACCATGAAAATATTTTGTGTTCCTTTCACCTTCCATTACCCATTTTACAGCAGCCCTCTGTTTCCAAAACATTTCCTCCATGTTTAAAGTTTTAAATAGCAATGCTTGCTTTTGAGATCTGCTGATTCTGTTTTCTTCCGAGGGGTTTAGATCATAATTTTTTTCTGCAGCCGCAAAGTCCCTTTCTGCTTTAGCAATATTATCATGTATATCACCAAAAACTTCCCAATTCCATCATTTCAAATGCTCTTTAAGTCTTTTTAATTTGGATTGAAATTTTTTCAGCCCATGTGTAGCAATCGACAGCATCCAATTAAGTCTCACAGTTTGTAAAAAATCCTGGTGCTTTATCCACATGTTTTGGAATCTGAAAGAAGCAGCTGGCTTAGGAAATTTCGGGAAAGTAATAAGAAGAGGGCAATGATCAGAACAAGCTCGACTAAGATGCTCAACACGCACTGAAAATTCATGATCATTCCAGGAAGAAGATATAAGAACTCTGTCAAGGCGCTGCCAAATTCTATTATTCGTCCAGGTAAATCTATCTCCAACAAAACCAGCATATAACAGTCCAGCTAATATCAGAAAGTCATTAAAATCTTGTACCGGCCCCAATTTAGAAAGACATCCTTTAGAATGCTCACTTGAATTAGAAACAACATTGAAATCTCCTCCCACTAACCAAAATTCATTATCATCAGGTCTGATTTCTAATAATTTCTCCCAAAGAGCTGCTCTTTCCACTTGAGTACATTTAGCATAAATGATAGTTATTAGCATTTTGATTGGAAAAATAGAAGAGCAGATTTCTATATGGAGAAACTGTTCATGATCAACTAAAACTTCACATTTAATATTTGTATCAAACATAAACCAAATTTTACCAGAACAGTTTGATATAGCAGTATCAAAACCCAAACGTCTAGTAATAAAAACTTCATCCAACACAATAAACGGTTCAAGAATACTTAAGAAATTAAGATGATGGGTTGTCCTTAGGAAATGAGCTCTGCGCAAAGAAGCAAGATTACCCATCCCCCTTATATTCCATATCATACCTGCCATTCAAAAACATGATGAGGTGGAGACCTTTTGCATTTGAGCTTTACTCCTAGTAACCCTTCGATCATCCCTTGGCATATAAACAGAATTGAGTGGCTTTTTACCCTTATTTGAGTTTGTAATGCCTGCTGAAACCCCTGGGAACTGCTCATCTCCTTCTCCATTTGGATTATCCGGAATTACTAAAGATTTGAAAGGCTTTGCTGACTTGAACTTTTCATATCCTCCCACTGCAGCCTTACCCTTGATAAACTTATGCTTTGTCAAAGCCGCATCAACAAACTCTTGACTTTTCCTCTTATTTGAACTAATAACCAAATCTAAGGATGATCTCCTTTGTAACTGTATGTGATTTCTGCTGTCCGAGACATCCTCTTCTTCAAAAGACTTTGAAAATTCTGGCACATTTGATTCCTCCTACTCTCCCCAAAAACTACCATCTTCCTCTTTTTCAGAGTTATCCTCTGCCAAAGAAGAACCACTGAGGAAACCAGGCTGGGACTTTCCAGCATTTTCAGCTTCTACCAGCTGCCCTACTGTGCTAACCTCTTTTGCCAGATTTAGTTCAAACTGCTGCTTTTCAGTTTCCTTGCCCACTCCTCTAAAATGTATATCGCTAAAAGACACCTTTACCTTACCTTTCCCCTGCTCACTGATATTTATAGTTCCTTTGTTTGCCTCTTCAAGATCATTATCATTACCCTCAAAGTCTTCAGAATTACACAAATCGCCTTGATCCTCCTCTTCTAAATCATTCAAAGGTTGCAAAGAATTTCCAGCACTTCCATCTACCTTCTGGACCTTCTCAAAAATATCTGAAAAACTACCTTTCTAAACCCATTTCTGTTTCTCAGTTCTTTTAAAAACAATATTTTCATCTTGCATGACAAAGTGTGTCGTAGCCAAATCATTTTCTTTTTTTCTATTTAAATGCAGCCTCAGATCACCTTCAGATAAATTTGAATCATTTCTATCAGAATTCCACACCGGCTTAGGTTTGTTTCCGTTAACATAGCATTCTTCTATCCCATGCCCCAAATGCTTACAATCAGTGCAATATTTTGGCTATTTTTCATATATGACTTTCTGTAATCGCTTCTCTTCGCCAATGCCAATCCAAAAGTCCTCCACTCTAGGTTTCAACAAATCAATTTCTACACAAATGCGTGCAATTGAAAGCCTAGAACCATCTGCTGTGCCTTCATCTACTTTGATTGGCTTTCCCACAATTCGAGCCACCGAAAATAAACTGTGCTTGTTAAACATATGTATTGGCAAATCCGGTAGATGAATCCAAATGGGAACTACTGATGATTCTGCTTCATAAGAAAAATGAGGCGACCATTTGAAGATTCTCAATGGAACACCCCCAATAAACCAAACTCCTCGACCCCAAACCCGAGCCATGTCTTCATTTGAAGATAAATGTATGAAAAAGTACCCAGCTCTCAGAAATCGAATGTTATATGAGCTAGACAATCCAAAATTCCGAAAAGCTTGCAGAATAACCTCTTAACTGGGCCGCCATCCTGAGAATTTTCCAATTAAGGAATATTGATAAGGAATCGACATACCTGCGATTTCCTCCTCTGAGTAGAAAATTCCAAGCTTGTTATTATAGATAATGATAGGCTTGAAAGCAGATCCAATATCATCGAAGCTCTTCTTGGACACACGAGGAGATACGGGCTTAACAATCGTCGCATATGATGGAGTTGGCATCGCTACTTGCTGAGGAAGAAGAGATGGCTCCATTGATGTACTCCTTGTCATAGATTGTTTCAGATTAGGGTTTGCCATAGACGATGACCGCCCTCCCGTCCCTGACGGCGCTTATAGATATCCAGAAAGTTTGCGTAAAGGTTTATAAAGCCTTGGCTGAGGAGGATTCACGTTGGCTGCCACACTAGTCCTAGACGGGTCGCATGAACAACCACACAAGCGAAGCGCTACCCCTTGATCGACCACGCGAAAGAAATTTCCCACCTGTTGCAACATACGTTAGTCTATACCGTAGTTTGATGTCACTTTCTCAAGGGGACTACTGGCATATACTAATTTTGCATCCAAGGTGGATAGAGGCGAACATCTAAAAACTCAACTCAGCTTGGTCCCTCCATGGCGGCCCTTGATGGGGTCGTTTAGCCCAAAGCTATTCGGTCTCTCATGATTAAGAAAAAAAGAAAAAAAAGGGGGGGGGGTCTGACTAGGTTTACTCAGGCAGCATCACATATCCCCATCCAAGTCGGAGTGAAGGGAGAAGTTGAATGAAATATGATAAGTTAAAAATTGAAGGAAAGGATTTACTTTTGATACGTCATATGTAGTTAAGTCGGATCATGTGAGCTATCCAAGAGACATTTGAAGGTAGAAAAAATTCTCTCACCTTCCTAGCATCATATAGCCGCTATCCCACAAATGTCATCCCACATTGGGTAGAAGAATTGAAATTCTAGAATAAGAAGAATCTCTACATGGCGACTAAAGTGAAGAGTTCGATCTTGCGACCTGAAATAGGAATGTCTTTTGGACCGAGGAGAGTAACTTGATTTTGCTACGCAGTCATATAAACAAACAACTTCACAATAGATTTTCATATTAGCTCAATTTTTTTTTAAATCCCAACATTAGGATCATCCTTGTTAGAATTTGGTGACCCGAATTCTGTTTAATCCGTTAATATTTACTAGATATTTTCTTATTAATATATTAATTAGCAGATTCTTTATAAATCTGTTAATTAACAGTTTTGTTATTAATTTTTTATTTGACTAAGTATTCTAAGGTCTCTATAAATTGTGTATCTCATAGACAAGTTGTATTAATCAATCAAGAAACTTATTTGGTTATCTCTTCTTTCTTTTCTCTACATCTCTTTTTCTCTACTTCTCTTTACTTTATTATGATATAAGAGTTGCCAACTTTGTATTCCGTCGTTCTTAGTGATTTTTCCTCCTCTGCCCGTGGTTTTTTCCTGTCAAGGATTTTCCACGTAAATCTAGTGTGTTCTCTATTATTCTTGTTGTCGTTTTTCCGTTCTAATCCCGTAACAAGTGGTATCAGAGCAAGGTTGATTTTGAGGATTTCAAACGGGATTAATGACAACGATAAGCATGAAGTATGATATTCCGCTTTTTGATCGCAACACCAGATTTACGCTATGGCAAGTTAAGATGCGAGCGGTGCTAGCGCATATGGACTTGGACGACGCACTGTTCGGGATAGACAACATGCCCTCGACATGGACAAAGGAAGAAAAGGAACGTAAGGATCGAAAAGCTCTATCTCAGATCTACCTTCACCTATCGAATGAGATTTTACAGGATGTTTTGAAGGAAAAATCCGCTGCTGCACTATGGCTAAAAATGGAGCAGTTGTGCATAAGAAAAAGTCTTACGAGCAAACTGGGTCTGAAACAATGCTTGTATTCTCATCGCATGGCAGAAGGTACGTCGTTAAGAGATCACTTGACCGTGTTCAAGGAAATTGTCTCAGACTTAGAGGCTTTGGAGGTCAAATATGACGGTGAAGATTTAGCATTAATCTTACTGTGTTCTTTACCCTCGTCATATACGACTTTTAGAGATATTATTTTATATAGTCGTGATACTCTTACTTTGAATGAAGTTTATGATTCATTATTCTCAAAAGAGAAAATGAAACGACTTGTCGAAGGATCTGAGGCTCAAGGTGAGGGTCTTATTATTTGAGGAAGGACTCAGGAGAAAAACTCTGATGGTAATATCAGGGGCAGAAATAGCGATAAGATCTGTAAGTATTGCAAGAAGAAGGGTCACATCAAATCTGAATGTTATAAGTGTTAGATCAATTCCGTCCGCTAGAGGGGGGTGAATAGCGAATCACGGATCTTACTTGTACCTACGTTGTTAGTTGCACAGCGAAAACAATAATAAAAAGAATAAACAACGCTAACAATCAGAGTTTACTTGGTATCCACCCCGGACGGGTGACTAATCCAAGAATCCGTCAGTGGATCACTCCCCGGATAACCTCCGGCTAGCCCTCGTCACTCCTTGTGGGTGGAGAAACCTCACCACAACACCTTTGACAACCTTGAGCCTAAAGACTACTAACTTGCCTTTAACCAAGACAAGTTTCGTCAAGAAACTTAGCCACCACGAAGTCCTCTTTAAATAGGACTCGGGGCTAATTTCTCGCTACCAGTCGACTGCTCCCAGGGCAGTCGACTGGTGCCAGCTAAATTCGACCGTTGCACCTCAACGTTCGAATTCTCAACCAGCTCACCAGCCACCTACCAGTCGACTGCCCCCAGGGCAGTCGACTGGTCCCTAGCTGAAACCCTTCCCGAGTACATTCACACGACACTCGACCCTTACGACTTGACTGACTCCTCCTCCGCAGCCTCGATTGTTGCCTTCGCGCCCTCTTCATCTTCGGCCCTCGTCCCTCGGATGCGCACACAAGCCTCCAGCTTGCCTCCATGCCACCCTTCACATCCGCCTCGAAGTCCGCGCCCATCAGCTCATCGTCCCTGCACTCCATGGTCCCTCAGATGCGCACGCCAGCCTCCAACTGGCCTCCATGCCATCCTTCACCGTACTGAGGCTGTCCAGTCAGGTCCATATGCGTAACCTGTACAACCTGCACACTCAACATATGCATATCAAATACAAGGGTAAACCTAACTTAAACCCTTTGCCCAAACATCAAAACCCATGGTCACTCCGGACCATCTTAGGGTCGATTGCTCCAACAATCTCTCCCTTTTTGATGTTTGGCAATCCGTTTAAGTTAGGAAAGCAAGATAGTAGTAAATAGCAAAAACCATGCTAAATGAATGCATATGCAATGCATAACTGGATCCTACCTCAAGGCATCCCACACCTAACTCTCCAAGTTAGGAATTTTACACCTAGCCCTCCAAGCTAGGATTTTCACCACCTAACCCTCCAAGTTAGGATTTTCCCACACCTAGCCCTCCGAGCTAGGACTTTTACCACCTAACCCTCCAAGTTAGGATTTTCTACCAAATCGGGCTTTTTAAAGCTTCTCCCAAGCTCCCCCTTACACTGGACTTACAAAGGCTTTTTAAGAACCTCTCCAAGGTTCCCCTTACGCCAAGAATGGAGCAACCATGCTCCCCCTTAATCTCAACTCCCCCTAAACCTAGGGTTTCTTGCAAAGGTATGTTTGGTTTCCCAAATTAAACACAATATTTTCCCCCTTTGTCATACATCAAAAAGAACTCAATAATTACCCAATTATTGGTTCTTTAAATTTCTAATGACCCTAAACACAGTGTACTAGACCCCCATACACTTGTTCTTTGTCACTTGGACCCTAAACCAGCTGCTGATATCCAAATCAGCCTCTGGCAGTTGACTGCCCAAATGGGCAGTCGACTGATACTCTGATTTCAGTCTTTTCTGGCCATTTTCAGAAATGCGCCAGAAATTCCACAAATCTCTAAAAATTCTCAAATTTCGTGGAGAACTTTGTGGTACCCATACCTACTTGGGAAAAATACATCTACCCATGTATCTATCACCATTCCCAAGTTTGACACAAAACCCAAACATTTCAAAATGAAAATCAAGGCAACTAGGAGGCAACCTCCCCCTTTACCCATGCCTTCTCCCAATTTTCATTTTTCCCAGGTCAAGTTCTACCCAACTTAACCTCCTAGACACCACGTTGAGTCATACACAACCCAACACCCGAGTTCTTCCCCCTTTGACACTCTTATAGCATTGCCCGAGGCAATCTTTCCCTAAGTGCCAAAAAGAACTCAACAAAAGTCTAAAAACTCTAAAGTTTGCAAGCACACTTGCTAGGATATACCCTATCCTAGAAAAATATGATATCATGGAAATATCAAGTGTGCTTGACTTTTGGTACACATCTAAGTTTCTTAAGGATTTTGCATTAAGTATCAACTTTTAAATTCGTTTCTAATCCCATGTGTTTGTCAAATCTACCCTTCATAATTCGACACATGGAATTGTCCTCAATGTTCCCTGTTTAACCTCTAAATCTTAGATACTTAGGGAAACTTTATCAATCTTCCTTGATTTTCAAAATATCAATAAATCCTTATTAACCCATGAGATAACACTTCATTTAAGGAGTATGAGATCATAATTAAGACTTTAAATCCACAGCCATATCCTATAATCCAAATTTGTAATTTTGATTGTCCAATACACCTATTTTCATTTCAGCCTACAGACCAGTTGACTGCCCCTATGGCAGTCGACTCCCAAAACTCACAGAATGTTTCTGGGCTCTTACCAGTCGACTGCCCCCAGGGCAGTCGACTGATACCTGAATTTCAGGTTTTCCAGCCTGACTTTCAGAAATGTCCTAAAAATTCTACAAATCTCCAAAAATTCTGAAATTTTGTGGGGAGATTTGTGAAGCCAATATCTACTTGGGAAAAATATGTTTCCAAATAAGTGTACTCCAAATCCCAAGATTGGCATGAAATCCTACTTCTTCTAAAAAGTATCAAATGAGCTCATCCTAAAAGTGCTAATTCTCACTTCTCTTCAATGCATCCCCTTCTCCTTGATCATAACTCATTTATATCATTGAATTATATGGTGTTCCACCATTAAACCTCAATTTTATCAATTAACTCTTCTTTTTCATCTTTTCCCTCCTAAATTCTCCTTTTAATGTGCCAAAATCTAGGATTAAGACTTACCTAAGTCTTCCAACCCTTTTTGGCACATTTCATCTAATTTCCTAAGGGAGAAACTTTTGAGATCCATTTACCATGGACCCCAAAGGCTCCTAGAGCTCCCCCTTGAGCTCTTAGCCTTAGTCACCTCCCTAGGTGACTCAACCATCACTAGGCCACACCGGTGTACCTCCGGTCACTCTTGGCCTACAAACTCAACCCTTTTAACCTTAGACACCTTGTCTTTGGTTAAGTCATTTCTTTTTCCTTTAAATGGCACCCCTTTGCCATTTTTGCCCTCCCCATTCTTGCCATAATCATATGCTACCCTAGCATATTTCTTTCCCTTGGCATGGGAGTTCTTAGATCGGTATCCCAACCCCGATCTATCATTGGTGCGGTTTAAACCACCCAACACCATATCTAAACCCTTAGATCCAATAGTGAATCTCTCTAGGGTTTTCTCTAACCTATCAAGCTTTTCCCTTAAAGCTTGATTTTCCCTCTCTAGACCTTTAACCTTGTAGTCCATATGCCCACTTTGGACATTCCTAGAACTACCTATTTTCTTAGGCATTTGTTTCCCTCCCTTGGGGTTAATGCCTTTAGCCTTGGATACACAGGTCTTAGATTTACCATGATGCATGCTTTTCTTAGGATATGTATCTACCTTGTTATCCTTATTCCTATCATGATATTTAAAACCATGGTTATGCACAAAAAGATAATTTTCATGAAATCTAGCATGCATGGATGAATGATTTGCATTATTTCTAATATTCATGGATGGGTAATTGGCATGATTCTTAGCATTCATGGAGGAACTTAAATATGAGTGGCAATTTAATCTAGGGTTAGGAATTACCTCCCTTACCCTTGTAGTCCCTCCTTGATGTGGGTTTCTTCTCTTCTTTCTTTCTTCTTTTTTCCATCTCCTTAGGTGCTCCATTTTCTTTAGCTCTTTCTTCCTTGGGCACTTGGTGTGGTAGTGCCCTAGATCATCACACGTGAAGCATCGAATCCTCCTCTTCTTCTCTTGGGTTTCTCCAATCCTACACTTTATGTTAGAGTTTAAAGAACTTGAAATAAGTGTAGATTTTACCTCCTTTTTACCTTTCGGGCACTTGTCCTTGTAGTGCCCCTTTTCATTACACCCAAAGTAAGTAATGTGGTCCTTTCTCTTGGCTTTGGTGGAGGTGGAGGTGGAGGTGGAGACTAGGTTGACTTCTTCTTCTTCAACCTCGGATGATGTGGAAGCTTCCTCTTGATCATGTGTAGATGAGGGTCTCTCCTCCCCCTCAATTCTTGAAATTGATGCCTCTTCTTCTTTTCTTGAGGAGGTTGATGATCTTTCACTTGGCTCCTCCTCCTCACTTGAAGAAGTTGACACTTCTTCCATTTCACTTGATAATGTAGATGATTCTTTTTCTTTTTCCTCTTCTCCACTTGAACTTACTTCTTCGGGCTTTTAAATTTGTGTAGGATTTTCATGATATTCTTTTATCTTTTCCATAGGTCGTGCGCATTTTCATATTTTCCTACACAACTCAAAATATTATTAGGCAAAACATTGCTTAAAACACTAATTACCTTTTCGTTTGCTTTAGAAAGATCTTGTTGTTCTTGACTCCAATATCTAGGCTTAAGCCTCTTTCCGTGCTTATCCTTTGGAGTCTCATATGGCTCTTCAAGCGCAATCATTTATTCCCACTCCATCGCGAACCACGTCTCTATCCGTGACTTCCAATACCCGAAGTCTTCATGGTCGTAGGCCGGCGGAGTGTAGATGTTGTCCCCAAGTTTGTCTTCCATCGTTCTTCTCCTCTAGCGTGTACTCTCTCGGCGGTTAGTCCGATCAAGAGCAGTCCTTGCTCTAATACCAACTGTTAGATCGATTCCGTCCGCTAGAGGGGGGGTGAATAGAGAATCACGAATCTTACTTGTATCTGCGTTGTTAGTTACACAACGAAAACAATAATAAAAAGAATAAACAACGCTAACAATCAGAGTTTACTTGGTATCCACCCCGGCCGGGTGACTAATCCAAGAATCTGTCGGTGGATCACTCCCTGGATAACCTCCGGCTAGCCCTCGTCACTCCTTGTGGGTGGAGAAACCTCACCACAACACCTTTGACAACCTTGAGCCCAAAGACTACTAACTTGCCTTTAACTAAGACAAGTTTCGTCAAGAAACTCAGCCACCACGAAGTCCTCTTTAAATAGGACTCGGGGCTGATTTCTCGCTACCAGTCGACTGCCCCTAGGACAGTCGACTGGTGCCAGCTAAATTCGACCGTTGCACCTCAACGTTCGAATTCTCAGCCAGCTCACCAGCCACCTACCAGTCGACTGCCCCCAGGGCAGTCGACTGGTCCCTAGCTAAAACCCTTCTCGAGTACATTCACACGACACTCGACCCTTACGACTTGACTGACTCCTCCTCCACAGCCTCGACTGTTGCCTTCGCGCCCTCTTCATCTTCGGCCCTCGTCCCTCGGATGCGCACACAAGCCTCCAGCTTGCCTCCATGCCACCCTTCACGTACGCCTCGAAGTCCACACCCATCAGCTCATCGTCCCTGCACTCCATGGTCCCTCAGATGCGCACGCCAGCCTCCAGCTAGCCTCCATGCCATCCTTCACCGTACTGAGGCTGTCCAGTCAGGTCCATATGCGTAACCTGTACAACCTGCACACTCAACATACGCATATCAAATACAAGGGTAAACCTAACTTAAACCCTTTGCCCAAACATCAAAACTCATGGTCACTCCGGACCATCTTATGGCCAATTGCTCCAACAATAAGTTGCAGAATAAGAATAAAAGGGCAGGTGAAAATTCAAGGGAAAAACAATCAGAGAAGTCTGGTGAGGTTGATGTTGCCGAAAATTACAATGATGGTGAACTTCTCGTTGCCTCTGATGCTGATTTGAAGCAGAGTGAGGAATGAATTCTTGATTATGGTTGTACGTTTCATATGTGTCCCAATCGGGACTGATTTTTAACATATAAAACGGTTTCGAGTTGTGCCATTTTGATGGGCAATAATACATCTTGCAGAATTGCTGGTATTGGTACGGTCAGAATTAAGATGTTTGATGGTGTCATTCGGACACTTGGTAATGTGAGGCACGTTCCTGATTTAAAGAGAAATATGATCTCTTTGAGTATTCTTGATTCTAAAGGGTACAAGTACACTGGTGAAGGTGGAGCTGTGAAGGTCAGTAAAGGGTCTCTTGTTGTGATGAAGAGACTAAGGAAAACCACCAATTTATATGTTCTGCAGGGATCCACAGTAATAGGTGATGTTGCCGTCACAAGGTAATATTGATAAAAGTAGATCACTTACGGGAAGCTTATAAGAAAGCTATTTGGTTAAAAGGACTCTTCAGTGAGCTTAACGAAGACTTGTAGATTACTACAGTCTTTTGTGATAGTCAGAGTGTCATTTTCCTCACGAAGGATCAGATGCTTCATGAGAGGACAAAGCACATTGATGTGAGGCACTTCCTATAGTTAAGTTTAAGCATTACTTGGACTTAGTTGATGCTAGATGCTGAGATTTGCCTATGGGGATTTTGTGAAAAAGGTGGAGAATGTTCTTTTTGAAGATTTGTGGAATTCGCGTTAAGGTGGAGATTGTTAGAATTTGGTGACCCGAATTCTGTTTAATCCGTTAATATTTATTAGATATTTTTTTATTAATATATTAATTAACAGATTCTTTATAAATCTGTTAATTAATAGTTTTGTTATTAATTTTTTATTTGACTAAGTATTCTAAGGTCCCTATAAATTGTGTATCTCATAGACAAGTTGCATCAATCAATCAAGAAAGTTATTTGGTTATCTCTTCTTTCTTTTCTCTACCTCTCTTTTTCTCTACTTGTCTTTATCTTATTATGATATAAGAGTTGCCAACTTTGTATTCCGTCGTTCATAGTGATTTTTCCTCCTTTGCCCGTGATTTTTTCCTGTCAAAGGTTTTCCACGTAAATCTGGTGTGTTCTCTATTATTCTTGTTGTCATTTTTCCGTTCTAATCCTGTAACAATCCTTTTTGCACACTTCCATTGAAGTGAAAAGACTTACAAAATGCCACAGAATATCCATCTTAATAATCAGATCCAATCCAAGTGTTAACACTTAACACAGCAACACAATTTTCTTAACAAATCCAACATTAAAAACCAACGTCCCAATGCGGCAAATCAGATTCCACTCTAACCAAGATTTTAAACTCAACATCACCCCCATTTCAATTTTACAAATTTTGCACACTCCCAACATTTCATCAACTCAACCTCCAACTCAGAGATAAAAAAAGTTATAGCATATTAGTAGAATAGATTAATCTACATCAAAGGTTTCTATCATCAACATTCACCAATATCCTATATTCTCCAGCATTCAATAAAATATAAAAATCCATCTTTGAAGTATACGTTGGGTGTCAGTTCCGGGGTTACTGCCGAGAGGATACAAACTGATATGATATATCGTCGAGGCTAGTGTTCAACACTATCTTTGTAAAACGATATTGCTCCGCTACATGTGCTCAGGGATAGCAACAATTCGTTTTCCAAGATACAACGATAATATCTCGAAATAACAACACTACAAATTTCGAGACCAGCGAACCTTCTCGTATGCTTTTTGGACTCTTGATGCACAAGATGAGATAAATGCTAATGAACTTTTGATGATTGAATGAATAAATCCAACATCTAGGGGATTCTATTTATACAAGAGAAGAGGTGAGGTACTCTTTGGTGAGTGGGTGTGACCTTTGGTTTAGAATTGATCTGGGTCGTTCGATCTGGAGGGTTGTAACTCTTCAGATAGTCCTTTGATCTCAGTCATTAAATCTAGATGGTTGTAACCCTTCTAATCCTCTTTTGATCTCAGCTACCAGATTCGATCTGACGCTTCAGATCAAGTCTCATCACCAACGGTTAGATCACGACTCTTTGGTTTAGAATTGATCTGGGTCGTTCGATCTGGAGGATTGTAACCCTTCAGATGATCCTTTGATCTCAGCCATCAGATCTAGATGGTTGTAACCCTTCCGATCCTCTTTTGATCTCAGCCACTAGGTTCGATCTGATGCTTCAGATCAAGTCTCATCACCAACGGTCAGATCACGACTCTTCGCGATCAACGCTCCAGATCGTGTCACTTGTGATCCAGCACCTCTCTTCAATCGAATGATTGTCATTCATTCGCCTAGTCAGCAGTTCAGTCATCTCTCCTCCTACCTGAGTGTCATGTAGGCACTGCCATGTCATACGACATGTCACCCGAATGCCACATCACGTGGAGCATAAATTTAAACTCCTCAATGCTCCTCGTGACGATGCAAAGTGCAAAGTGCGCCAACAAAATGCCCATTGCGCATATGCGCACATGCGCATATGTGCGCGTGGCAGGTGGCGGGCTCGCAGGTGCGAGCACCTGCTCGCCTATTAGAAGAGGTCACTTGTATTTTTCATTTTTAACTACATTAACATAGGAACACATATAAGGAAGCAAACACCTTCAGAAATTTTAGATGTGGGACTAATCCCCATCTACTTCCTTCTATGCCAATTTTGGGCTAACATTAAATAATTAATTTCTTATTCACCCGTAATCGATTTTGAGCAAATTAATAGTCTAGATTCATCTACGTGAAATGTAGATTTCGTTTTTGAAGTTAATTCTAACTTTCATCGATTGATAACATTTTGGTTTTCCTTTATAAAAATCATATTTGGTATTTTATAAGACTCAAGTATCCAACAATCCTCCACATGAATGAAAATTAATGCATATATGTATGCTGACACTTTACAAGAGTCCAATCGATATGTCAATGCATCGGGAGAGGTAGCTTATGGCTTTGAACTTCCATAGTGGAATGCTATCGAGCGTATTAGGTTGCGCAATGAACATGATATCTTGAACTGCTCAGCTGTTTGTGTATACTAAGACAATAACACCCACACAGGGACTTATCTCACATACTTTTAGTTATCATGGTTGGTTTCGTTTTGGCCATGGACACCATCATGGATTCATGAGTGTTTCATTGAAGTGGCTTGTCTTCACACTTACATAGGTGATGTTGGTGCTTGGATGGCTAGAGAGGGGGGGGGTGAATGTAGCCAAACACAGAAATTTCTTTCTTTTGAACATTCTGCACTTAAGAGTTAGCAGCAGAAGAATACAGAAACAGCAATGCAGAAACTAAAACCCTAAAACTAAACACAAACTCAAGATGCTAACAAACATGGTTTACAAGGTTCGAGGATAACTTGCCCCTACTCCTTTGCGTGCCCGTGAGGTGGGCGATCCCTTGATCGTCGGCAGATCAAACCCAGGGAAATCCGGATACCAAATGTCTTCTTCTCAGTGGAGAAACCTCTCCACACAAATAGTCTCAAGAGTATCAGAAATTAAGCACAGAGACAAGGAAAGCTTACAAAGCACAAGCAAGCGAAGGAGAAACGTTTACAAGCACAACCCACAACCCAGCACAACCTCAGCAAGAGCCTTCACTCAGCACTTCCTTATCTTATTGCTGATCGGCTTGCCGTACATTCTCAAATCCTTCCAAGTGCTCAAGTCTCAGAATATCCAACCGATCGCTCAAAGACTTTGAGTATACTAGAGATGCTTCAAGGTGCTGAATGATCAATCATCCTCCTGAGGCTTCTTCGCTACCGAGCTCTTAAGCCTCTGCCCAAAACCCAGTTCACAGGCGCGCCTCTGCAGCTCCCAGCTGCTCATCTGCAATAGCCCCAGCTACACTGACCTCTTCTGGACTCCCTGAACTCTCTTCAGCCGAGCCCCAAATCAGTTCGTTAGCTTCCCAGCCGTTGCCAGCAGCGCCAGACGCCCATTGAAACCTGAGAAGAGAAAACAGCCAAACCTGCTCAACGGAAAGTCCCCAATTGACTCTTCTCCATTGTTTGAATCCTCCCTGTATCACCTGCACACTTAGCAGACACTTAGCAAATGAAATTAAATGGGATTCAGTAAGTAGCAGAGAAAATACAGAGCAAACAGACGCTATCAGAAGTCTGACAGCGGATTTGAATTAAAGTTATAGCTACTGATCGGTCCATAGACCGATCAGAGAGGGCCCTGATTGGTCACCAGACCGATCAGGGAAACCGCTGAACAATCAGGCTCCTGCCTGATCGGTCCAAAGTGAGAAAGAGAGATTGCGGGCTGACCTTGATCGGTCACACTGACCGATCACAGGTCAGGGATCGGTCACCAGACCGATCCAGTAGCTTACTTGCCACAACCCGCAGGAAACACACGCCTGATCGGTCACCTGATCAATCAGGTTGTGCCCTGATCGGTCTGGTGACCGATCAAGTCACTCCCTGACCGATCAGGAGCCATCCTGATCGGTCAGGATGAGGAATGGTCTGATATTTGATCGGTCAGAGGGAATGATCAGGGTTTGTCCCATATACCTACTGTCCCTTCTCTGATCGTTCACCAGACCGATCAGAAGCCAAACAGAAATCTTTCTGTTCTCTCCCTGATCGGTCACCAGACCGATCAGACTTCTCTGGATCGGTCACTAGACCGATCCACAACAGGGAGTTCGTGCCAACTCCCTGATCGGTCTCCAGACCGATCTAGCTTCGACCCAATCACCCCTAAGTCCAGAGAGTAGGCTCCCCTAGCCTTCTCTGACTCATCCTGGTCCCCCGGACCAAGATTCCGTGCCCAGCTTCACTCACCGGGACTTCATTCAACCTAGCTTCACTCGCTAGGACTTGGCTTCACTCACCAGGATTTCGGTCACCTAGCTTCACTCGCTAGGACCCAGCTTCACTCACCGGGATTTCAGTCACCTGACTTCACTCACCGGGGTTTCCTTCACCTGGCTTCACTCACCAGGGTTTCCATCACCTGGCTTCACTCACCAGGACCCGGCTTCACTCACGGGGGTTTCCTTCACCTGGCTTCACTGACCAGGACCCGACTTCACTCACTGGGATTTTAGTCACCTGGCTTCACTCACCAGGACCCGACTTCACTCACCGAGGTTTCAGTCACCCGACTTCACTCACCGGGAGTCGTGCCCAGTCCCCAACTAGGACTTAAACTAAACTCATCTTATTAACCTAATCTTAAATCAGTGTCAATACCAAAACAACAATCAGGGTCAGTCTGCATCAACAATCTCTCCCTTTTTATTGTTTGACAACCCGATTTTAAGTTTAGGTAATTGAAATCAATTGTAAACAAATTTCACTATCATAGGAGAATCAGAGTCCTCCCCTTACAATAACAAACCCTAAACTTAATCAACCATTCTCTCCCCCTTTGTCAAACATCAAAAATGGTATGGTTATTAAGTTAAAACATAACTCCCCCTTAAACGAGGGTCTCTCCCAAACCCAAAATAATGAAAGGTAATTTTCGAATTGCATATGAGAGACATATATCATAAATGTATCATGGCAACAATGTATATGCTTCATATGACAATAATTAACGCACCTGTATCCGACATATGGTCCTGATTGATCTCCGTGACCGATCAGGTTCGTTGATTATTCGATACAGAAAAATTTCTGATTTATTTATGGACGATCAGTTTTCAGAAAAATTTCTGTAACTCTGATTCATTCAAGATCAGACTGTATTAACAATTGAAATTTCCAGGAATATGTTTGTTCAATCCGAAACTCATCCGACCACACGGGTGTAGACAATAGGTATTTCAGAAAAATTTCTGAAACACGACATGAGTTTCTTGACTAAAAGTTATTCCTCATCAAGGAACAAGAGCCATGATTCACCCAATCCTTTCTTATGAATTTAAAAATTCCAACACGGGTTTGTATTGAATTAGTAGTAGGTTTGTTCCAAGTATGATGAGTATGTTCCAATTGTAATCGGTTTGTATCAGATTTGTTTGTATCAGTATGATCAGCAATCTGATACAATTTGATGAAAAGGGATCGGACTGAGGAGTAGTTTGATACCATTTGGAATGATCTGGGAGTTCCCTGATTAGCATTGATCTGATCGGTCACCGGACCGATCAGAGGGATCCCTGATCGGTCATGGTGATCGATCAAAGTGAGTCTTGATCGGTCGGTGGACCGATCAGGTTCGATACAGAAAGTTTCTCCATCAGATTTCAGAAACAAACTTTCAGAAACTCTGAAATCAGGTTTGGTTCAACTCTCAACCACTTCTAAACCCTAATTCAATTAGAATTAATCCATTTGATCCTAAAAAGGGTTTCCCTTAACCAACATTTATTTTCCCACATCAACAAAGAAAAACATTAAAGGGAAATGTTGTTTATACTTGTTCAAGTTTGTTCAAAAAAATATATATCAATTCCATAATCCCTAACTTTGTCTAGCAGGTTTGTATCAAAATCTCAAAGCATCTTTTGGCATCAAGACAATTCATAAAGTTGTATTTGACTCCCTTAGACAGAAAAATCAAAGAAAATGTTCACATCTATTCTAGAACTATACCTAACAGACTCATATTAATAGAAGTATTTCATTAATTGATTTTATCCAGCAAAGGCATACCAAGAAAAACAACATAACTATTAAACAACAGCAATCAGGTGTTACTCCAATTGATTGTAAAATAGGAAGGAGAAAGATTGAGAAAGATGATTCTACAATGTTTGAACAATTCAGTTCTACATATACATAGAAACATTTAGACTTGAAAGTGTGAAGGGACAGTGACCAAACACAAATGAATATTAAAGTTTAACTCTGTCCTTCAGACTGATGAAGGTCAAAATCTAAAATACCCAGCTTGGATAAGTGCCCTATTGATCTCCTGGGATCAACGGTTATTTTGCTCACTAATACAAGAACCCAAACTGTCAATTAGTATCAAGTATGTTTCAAGTATCAATAAATGATTCTCCAGTCTTGTGTTTGGAGCACCCAACATTAACAACCCATGTTGATAGATGCTCCCCCTCAAACAAAGCTATACAATCCTAAATATAGAAGTTTTAGGTACCCAAATTTTGGGACCTAAAGAACCTTCAATGACAGACTTTGGCACCCATGCCTTAGTCATTTTCTTTCTAACTTTTTGAACCTTAGAATCATTTGGTGACCTAAAGTGAGTTCTTGACATCAATGATATGACACTAGGTTCTTTAGGTTGGTAACCTAAACCAACCTTGTTGTAGACCGCTTTTTGTGAATTTAGAATCATGTCCAAGGTTTTGGAGCTAATTGAGAATTTCTCAAGAAAAATCTTGAGTTTCTCAACCTCACTCCTCAAGGTCTTATTTTCATTCTCAAGGGACTCATTGTGAAAATCATTAATTACCTCATCCTTCGCAGTTTTCAATTCCTCTACTTCTAATTTCAATAACTTTGCTTTGTTCTTAGATTTCTTTAACAAACTAGTTAAGCATGCAATTGTCTTATAGCACTTATCTAACTCGGGAGAGATTACCTTTTCATCATCCGAAGATGATGAAGTCGCGGTTGAGGAGCTCCTTGATTCGTTATCACTCTCCTTGTTTGACTCTTCTAAGGCCATGAAAGCCATATGACATACCTCCTCCTTTTCCTTCTTCTTCTCCTTCTTCTTCCTCCGGTCACCTGCCACAAGTGCAATCCCCTTCTCCTTGGGGCCTTTGTTAGCAATTTCGTGTAACTCCATTTTACAAAATAGATCTTCTAATTTGACAAAAGAAAGATCCTTGGATACCTTGTAGGCATCCACCATGGATGACCACAAGGCATTCCTAGGGAAGGCTTTGAGAACATACCTCACAAGGTCTTGATTTTCTACCTTCTCACTGATGGAATGTAGACCATTCAAGACCTCTTTGAATTGTCCATGGAGTTCACTTACCTTTTCATTTTCTTCCATGGAAAGGTTTTGGAGTTGGCTGAGAAGCAAGTCTTTCTTGGCTCTCTAGGTATCTTGAGTGCCTTCATGGAGCTCAATGAGCTTGTTCCATAGGTCTTTGGCAGAGGTGAAAGGGCCAACCTTGATCAGCTGCTCCTTGGTCATCCCACACTGTAGGGTGACCATGGCTTTAACATCGGCTTCTCTCTTGCGGATTTGTTCTGTCGACCACCTTGAGAAATTCAACTCTTTTCCCTCAGCATCTCTTGGAGGGATGAAACCCTCCTTCATAGCAAACCACATACTGATGTTGGTCTTGAGATAAAACTTCATCCTTGACCTCCAATATGGAAAATCAGTTCCATCCAGGAACGGAGGTCTGTTTGTGCTGAAACCTTCTCCCTCCCATCGCCATCTTGTTGACTCTCGGGTGTTAGTCCATTTGAACAGAGCCCCAAGCTCTGATACCACTTGTTGGTGCTTGGATGGCTAGAGAGGGGGGGGTTGAATGTAGCCAAACACAGAAATTTCTTTCTTTTGAACTTTCTACACTTAAGAGTTAGCAGCGGAAGAATACAGAAACAGCAATGCAGAAACTAAAACCCTAAAACTAAACACAGACGCTAACAAAGATGGTTTACAAGGTTCGGGGATAACTTGCCCCTACTCCTTGGCGTGCCCGTGAGGTGGTCGATCCCTTGATCGTCGGCAGATCAAGCTCCGGGAAATCCGGATATCAAATGCCTCCTTCTCGGTGGAGAAACCTCTCCACACAAATAGTCTCAAGAGTATCAGAAATTAAGCGCAGAGATAAGGAAAGCTTACAGAGCACAAGCAAGCGAAGGAGAAACGTTTACAAGCACAACCCACTGTTGGATCGAGAAAACCGATAGGGGGGGTGAATATTGGAAATCATTTTTCGGAAAGAACTTAGAGCAAGTACGCAGCGGAAATTAAGAAAGTAAAGTCACACAGAGACACGTTCGATTTTACTTGGTTCGGAGCCTGTGTCGACTCCTACTCCAAGGCCCACGGTCGTTGACCGTTTACTTTGGGCAATTCTATATAAGGCGCAAATAGTTTACAAAAGATAATTACAAAATTAAGTACAGTAAACTTAAATCACTCTTTTACCGATGTCCGAGGTAGATCGACTTTTTCGGAGTAGCAGGACGTCGTCGGCTCGAGTTGGAAGGATTCCGGGGCGAAGCGCGAGAGCAGAAGAGCGTAGAAGCGTGGATTGGAAGTTTGTGTTAAAGCTTGGGGTCGAGGGCCCTTTATATAGGGCCTGGGGGCGCCCGGGACGTCGGGGGTGCCCCCACGTGGCATTTGATCCGTCAATGTCTCGGTCAGCGTCTGATCCTTTTACCTTCGGGATCAGGTTTGACCGGGGCGCCCGGAGCGCTCGGGGCGCCCGGATTGACCGGGTCAAACTTCTATCTTCTGGCTTCGCGAGGGTGTGCTTCGGTAGCTGGCCCCTGGGGGCGCCCGGAGTGCTGGGGGCGCCCGGGAGCTCGGGGGTGCCCGCAGGATGTACTGTCGAAGCGCGCTTCTTGTTTGTGTGTTTTGTGTTCACCTTGGGGGCGCCCGGGACACCGGGCGCCCTGGTCAGCTGTTGTCTTACTCCTTTGAGGCTCTCTGAGCTGCAGACACTCGTTCCTTCGGTCCTGCATCCAGGGTTAGTCCAAAACACAACAAAACATTAAGTGGTTAGTTTATACAGCCTTAGCTGTCTTGGTTCTGACTTTGGGTCTCCAAAATGGAGCCCTAGGTCGAACCGACGCCTACTGTTCCCTCGACGGGGAACGCGTTCTCACCTACTCCTCTCGGGAGAATTTACCTGATGCCAACCGTTCCTCTGGTTGGACTTTTGCCTGGTGGTCCTTTGTCAGGGCTTGGATGCCGAGTTGTCCTTCGCCCGGTGCCTAGCAGTCCTTCACTAGGGCTTTTACTCTGGCATTCCTTCGTCAGTGCCTAGCAGTCCTTTGCTAGGGCTTTTACTCTGGCATTCCTTCGCCAGTGCCTAGTAGTCCTTCGCTAGGGCTTTTACTCTGGCATTCCTTCGCCAGTGCCTAGCAGTCCTTCGCTAGGGCTTTTCCTGCACACTAGAGTGACTTGTTAGAAAACAAGTAAGACTTAACTTTTGAACCCTGTTGCCATTATCAAAACACAGGTTTGACTTGGGTGCTTTCAGCACCAACAATTTCCCCCTTTTTGATTTATGGCAACCCTAGTTCAAAAAGTTAAGTTTAATCAAGCCATGAAAAAGTTAAATTTTGATCCCTCTCCCTGGAGAGAATCTCCCTCTAGATTTTTCAAAAATTCATGGGGTTAAAAAAACATTACTTAGAATGATTTTGTACTTTGAAAACTTAAGTTCAGGTACTTCGTGTTGGATCGTGAAAACCGATAGAGGGGGGGGGTGAATATCGAAAATCGTTCTTTTTCGGAAAACTAAGAGTAAGTGCACAGCGGAAATAAAGATAAGAGACACAGCACAAGGACACAGTGGTTTTTACTTGGTTCGGAGCCTGTGTCGACTCCTACTCCAAGGCCCACGGTCGTTGACCGTTTACTTTGGGCAATTCTATATCAGGCGCAAATAGTTTACAGAAAGTTATTACAGAATTTAGTACAGTAAACTTAAATAGCACTTTTTACCGACGTCCGAGGAAGATCGACTTTTTCCGGAGCAGCAGGACGTCGTCGGCTCGAGTTGGGAGGATTCCGGGGTGAAGCGCGAGAGCAGAAGAGCGTGGAAGCTGTAACGCCCCAAAATTCCCATTTTTAGTTCTTAAAGTCCTTAGAATTATTTAAAAATGGTTTAGAAATATTCTAGATATTTTTAGGGATTTTTAGAATATTTTTATGGAATTTTTCGAGTCCGTTTAGTATATATAAAAAAAGAAAAACGTTTTAGGGCAGCCGGGGGTTCGAACCCGCGACCACCAGGAGACCAGAAGCGAACGCGACCGGCTGGGCTAGGGTATCAAGCACAGCAAAGGATGGAGAGAAATATATTTAAGGTGTACTTAGGTTAATCCGCCCCCATAAGTATAAATAGGTAATTAAAGAGAGAAGTTTTATTTCTCTCCTCTCCAAACCCTCACGCCGACCTCCCCTCTCTTGGGCGAAACAACACCAAGCTCTAGGGGGCCGGCCAAGGCTCTCCTCCAAGAGATCTTCCAATATTCGGAATCCCCGCGACGAGGAGAACGCGTAGGCGCGAAGAATTCTCCGAGATCTTAAGTTTCTCCCGAGTCCTAGACGTCAATCTTGGTTGTAAGTCCAAGATATCAATGTAAGTACTGCTCACCTGCAGTAAGAGGCGGTTTTTCCGCAAGAATTTCCCTTAAAAGTTTTTAAAAGAGATATTTCCTTTTTGTTTAAGTTTTTGCATGTGATCTTAGTTCATTATATGCTTGTATAAGTTTGATAAAGCACCCTATGTGAGATTAGGGGCTAAGAAAGTTATGAGAAAAGAAAAGAGAAGATAAAGATAAGAAAAGAAAAGGCCAAGGCCTTAAGAAATCCCCAAAAGTCAAGACTTAGGGATTTTAGCACGCAAGGTGCTCGAGAAAATGCCAAGGCATTTACAGATAAGAAAGAAAAGAAAGAAAAACTATTTTATTTTCTAAGGCCAGTACCCGGCGTCCAAGGGCGTCGTTAAAGAAATCCAGGTGTCCAATTCCAAGGTCTTGGCCCTGGTAGACCAAGGTCTGCTCTATTAGGATTGGTGGCTCGCTACCCCAACCTTTTAGGGAACGCGCATGAGATGGTACTTACCTCTTCAGTGGATCCAAGTGATTATTATTTTCAAGTATATGCTTTAGCAAAGTTTCTAAAGTTTAAAGAGTTTTCAAAAAGTTAAAGAATAGCTAAAGTTTCAAGTTGAGCCAAGAAAAGTAAATTGAGTTTTATTAATACTTGAGTATGCATGTTTTGAGTTATACATGTTCTTAGTTTTCTTTCAAGCATATAAGTATCTCATATGATTTTCATATTGTTCAAGAAGCATGTTTGCACATTTCGAGTTTTTGTGAGCTAGATAGTACTTACTAAGCTTTTTGCTTACTAGTTGCATTTCCTCTTACTGCAGATAAAGGTAAAGGCAAGCAATTCTGAAGGAAGGCGACGAGGCGGTGCTGAGTAAAGTGTGTGTGGTGGCTGATTTTGGAGAGATCTTTGAGACGAGACAATTTAGTTATTTGAATTACAATGTTGTAGTTTATTCAAATTTCAAGTTCTTGCTTTATGGAGTTTAGCGAACATTTAAGCTTTGGATAGTTTTACATGCTCAATTTCTTAGAGTAAAGATTCCATGTCATTTCATTTAGCATACATATCCTTATGATTGCATTGGATGAGTAGAAGTGTGAGTAGTTTGGAATATTGATACTTTGTTGAAGATATTGATGCATGTGCCAAGATAGTACTAGTTCCCCTTGGAATCAAGTTCTATTGCTTAAATATGTTTAGAAAAGTTGCATCCACATTTCATAATGCTTTAACAAGGTTATAGAACCTGTATTTGATATTATGAATGCATAGGAGTCAAGATTGGTACAAACTCTAAGGTTAAAGTTCATATAAACTTGAATAGCTTATTTACTTCCGCAAAAGTCCTAATTTCAAGTTTATGGATTTGTTTTGATTGGCTAAATTGTTTAGAAAACTGGTATAGAGTATAGAAATGGTGTCATGACCTTATATGGCTCGAAAGTATAGGTTTGGTGGAGTTTTGAAACAAGTTTCGAAACCTGAATTTTCAGATTTCAGGCGTACCAGTCGACTGGTACAGTACCAGTCGACTGATACCCGTAAGCTGAGTTGGGCGAGGCAAGATTCAATAAGTATTTTCTTACGAGTTTTGGAGAAAGAAAGTGTGACATGGTATCATGCATGACTATTTGAGTTAGATATCATTCTTAGATAGATTAAAAAGAAAAAAAAAGAAGATTTTCGCATTCTTAGTCGTGCAGTAGAGTCGAGAAGTAGACAAAAGTAACGATCCGTCTAAGGCAGAGAAGGTGGGTCGCTACAGAAGCTTTGTATGGAAGTTGTTGTTGAAGCTTGGGGTCGAGGGGTGCTATTTATAGCACCTAGGGCACCCTGGACGTCGGGGGCGCCCTGCCACGTGTCAGCCGATCCGCACTTCGCTCGGTCAAGCTTTATCCCACCTAAATAGGGATGAGTTTTGATCTCTGGGGCGCCCTGGTCGCTGAGGGCGCCTTCATTGACGCGGTCTTCTCGGCTGGATAGAGTTGATCGGCCTTGCTGGCAAAGGCGCGAAGCGCCTTGGCACCTGAGGGCGCCCTGGGCGATCAGGGCGCCCTGGCTGCTGAGGGCGCCCTGGATGCAGAGGGCGCCCCGGCCAGTGGTTAGCCGAACTCCTTTTTGCCTTACTTGTTTCTTGTTCACCGTGGAGGCGCCCTAGACACTCAGGGCGCCCTACTCAGCTGCTGCCTCACTCCTTTGAGGCTCTCTGAGCTGCAGACACACGTTCCTTTGGTCCTGCATCCAGGGTTAGTCCGAAAACAAAATAAAGCATTAATTTATACAGCCTTAGCTGTCTTGGTTCTGACTTTGGTCTCCAAAATGGAGCCCTAGGTCGAACCGACGCCTACTGTTCCCTCAACGGGGAACGCGTCCTCACCTACTCCTCTCGGGAGATTTTACCTGATGCCAACCGTTCCTCTGGTTAGACTTTTGCCTGACGGTCCTTTGTCAGGGCTTGGATGCCGAGCTGTCCTTCGCCCGGAGCCTAGCATTCCTTCGCTAGGGCTTGGATACTGGCTGTCCTTCGCCAGTTGCCTAGCAGTCCTTCGCTAGGGCTTCAGTCCCAGGCTGTCCTTCGCCTGGAGCCTAGCAGTCCTTCGCTAGGGCTTGATACTGGCAGTCCTTCGCCAGTTGCCTAGCAATCCTTCGCTAGGGCTTTTTTTCCTGGCATTCCTTTGCCAGTGCCTAGCAGTCCTTCGCTAGGGCTTTTCCTGCACACTTGATTAACTTGTTAGAAAACAAGAAGGACTTAACTTTTGAGCTATGTTGCCATTATCAAAACACAGGTTTGACTTAGGTGCATTCTGCACCAACAATCTCCCCCTTTTTGATTTATGGCAACCCTAGTTCAAAAAGTTAAGTTTTAAGCAAAACATGAAAAAAGTTTTAACTTTTGTTCCCTCCCCCTGGAAGGAATCTCCCCCTAGATTTTTCAAAAATTCGTGGGGTTTAAAAACTTTACTTGTAGTTAAAAACTTTTGAAAATGTTAGCTTAAGTAGGAATTTCAGTTTTTATACAGTTTTGAAAAACTTAAGCTTTAGAGTACTTAAGAAAAAATTTTGAAGGCTTGAGTAAGAATCTTGCAGCTAGAGTACTTAGCAACATTTTAAAACTTTTTAAGAAATTTTGAAACTAGAGTACTTAGGCAAAATTTTGAAAGCTTTAAGAACTTAAGTACTTCTTCAAAAAGTTTAAGCTTTTAACGAAAGGAAAAGTATGTTTTTTTTGAACCTTTTTGAATAAAGGAAAAATTTTGAAAACTTTTGAAAGCTTAAGTATTTTTCAAGAAGTTTTTCAAGAAGTTTAAAAAAAATTCTGATAGCTTAAGTAATAATTTTGAAGGACTTGAATACTTAGCAAAATAAGCTACAGTTTTGAAGGACTTGAATACTTAGCAAAATAAGCTACAGTTTTGAAGGACTTGAATACTTAGCAAAATTTTGAAAGCTTAGGTTTAAAAAAACTTTTGAATACTTTTTTAATAAAGGATAGAGTTACGAAAATAAAATTTTGAAAACTTTTTACTCTCTCCTTTCCTATCTCTCCCCCTTTGCCATATATCAAAACAAATAAATATAGCAGAGATAATGGAAATAAGTAAGATTTTGCTGTACTGAACCAAATCATAATTAGACTTAACTAAATCAATCAATTTTCTCTGTAGGGACCTGTCTAACTCAATTATCTACTTACTAACTGTTATAAACAGTAGTTTTTGCTAGGGTTAGTCAAGTTAAGTGTTTCTGTTCAAGTTAGATTTTCTAAACTTGACACTTAACTTGATTGCTGTATAAGTTGTATTTAGTGCCCCAATTACTGCAGATGCACTGACTTAAAGCATCTTGAATTAAGGCAAAGACCTAAGCATCTCAACCCTTTCTAGGTTATCAATCAAAAGTACCCTAAGGTGCTTGTGAGATGCTGGCTTCTAAGTCTATAGGTGCATGCAGTTCTAGGGTTAGGGCCTAGGCTATGTCCATTTTCGAAAAACCCTAGTTTTTTGAAGGGGGTAGTTTTTAAAAGAATAAAACTAAGTAAAAAAATGAAAACTGATTTTGAAATTATGTAAAATAGTTTTTCAAAGATTAAGAAAATTTTTAAAACCAATTTTAAATCAAATCGAAAATAATCTATTCTACAGAGCACAATCCTAACTGCCTTCTTAGTGAGCTGAACTCAGATTCAGGTAAGGGCTTTGTGAATATATCAGCTAGGTTGGATTTAGAGTCAATATACTTAAGAACTATTTCACCCCTGGTTACATGGTCTCTTACAAAATGATGTTTGACTTCTATATGTTTAGTTCTGGAGTGTTGGATTGAGTTCTTAGTTAAATTAATTGAACTTATATTGTCAATAAATACTTGAGTTTGGGTGTAGTTGAGCTGGAAGTCCTTAAGTGTGTGCATCATCCATAAGAGTTGAGCCACACACTCTCCTAATGCCACATACTCAGCTTCAGTTGTGGATAGAGCCACACAGTGTTGTTTTCTGCTGCACCAACTGACTAGACTTTGTCCTAATAGTTGGCAGCTACCACTTGTGCTCTTTCTATCTAATTTACAGCCTGCATAGTCAGAATCTGTGTATCCTGTTAAATCAAAAGTTGAGGTCCTAGGGTACCAAATCCCTACATTTAGGGTGCCCTTTACATATCTTAGAATTCTTTTTAGGGCTGCTAAGTGCGTTTCCTTAGCACAGGTTTGGTATCTAGCACATATCCCTACTGCAAAGAGGATATCAAGTCTACTGGCTGTAAAGTACAGTAGACTCCCTATCATACTCCTATAGAGTTTAAGGTCCACTAGTTTACCATCAGGGTCACTATCTATTTTTACATTAGTGGCCATGGGGGTACTTATGCTTTTAGAGTTATCCATTTTAAATTTCTTTATTAACTCTTTAGCATATTTGAATTGATGAACGTAATTACCATCCCTAGTTTGTTTAATATGTAAGCCTAGGAAAAAGGTAAGCTCACCAACTAAGCTCATTTCAAATTCTTCTTCCATTATCTTGACAAATTCTTTTAGAAAGTTGGTGTTGGTGGATCCAAAGATTATGTCATCTACGTAAATTTGGGCAATAAATATATCTTTTCCTAGGGTTTTAACAAATAAAGTTGAGTCAATTTGGCCTTGTTTAAATTCTTTAGAAGTTAAATAGGTTGATAACCGTTCATACCAGGCCCTAGGTGCTTGTTTTAGTCCATATAATGTTTTGGTTAGTTTGTAAACATGGTTAGGTCTGTCTAAGTCCTCAAACCCTGGGGGTTGTCCTACATAAACTTCTTCTTTAATAAATCCATTTAAAAAGGCTGACTTTACATCCATTTGATATAATTTGAATCCTTTATGGGATGCAAATGCTAATAACATTCTAATGGACTCAAGTCTAGCTACTGGGGCGTATGTCTCATCGTAATCTAATCCCTCTACTTGGCTGGACCCTTTGGCTACTAAGCGGGCTTTATTTCTGACTATTTCTCCTTGATCATTTAGTTTATTCCTAAAGACCCACTTAGTATCTATGATGGATTTGCCTTCAGGTTTAGATACTAGTTCCCAGACTTGGTTCCTTTCAAATTGGGCTAATTCTTCTTGCATAGCTATGATCCAGTCAGGGTCAGGTAGGGCTTCATCTATAGTTTTGGGTTCAATTTTCGATATCATAGCTATTTGACTAAGATTTCTATAGGAGGATCTAGTCCTGACTCCTAGAGTTGGATCACCCACAATTTGATCAGTTGGGTGACTGAGTCTGGGTTTCTTGGTTCTTCTAGAGCTTGGTTTAGCCTCAGGTCCGGCTGGTCGGTTTGGTTCACTATTTGATTCGACTCGTTGGGCTGGTTCATTTGTTGGTTGAATACTTGATTCAGTTGACTCATTAGTTGGTTCAATGGTTAGTTCGTTTAAGGGTTCTATTAAGGGTTCAATTGTTTGTTCATTTTCTTGGTCAGAGTTTGATGAAGTTAAGTCTGGATTATTAGATGTTGAGTTGATTTCTTCATCAAAAATTAGGTTTGTTGTTTCTTCAATTTTCTTAGTTTGTTTGTTGTAAACTCTATAGGCTCTACTTGTGGTTGAGTATCCTAGGAAAATACCTGGGTTTGACTTGGACTGAAATTTTCCTAAATAGTCTTTGGTGTTTAGGATGTAGACTTTACATCCAAAGACCCTTAGGTAGTGTAGGTTGGGGAGTCTATGATAGTACAGTTCATAGGGGGTTTTGTTGTGTCGCTTGTTAATCAAAACTATTTTGGATATAACAGGCCGTACTAATTGCTTCTGCCCAAAATTGGTTTGCTAGATTAAATTCGTTGAGCATAGCCCTAGCGGCTTCTTGTAATGTTCTATTCCTTCGCTCAACTATCCCATTTTGTTGGGGGGTTCTAGGACATGAAAATTCATGTAGGTACCCATTTACCTTACAGAATTCCTCGAATCGTTGATTTTCAAACTCTCTCCCGTGATCACTCCTGAGTCTTTTAATTTTAGTGTCGTTTTGATTTTCAATTAGTTTACAGAATTTATTGAATAGGTTTAGGGTTTCATCTTTGGTCTTTAGGAACCTAACCCAGGTAAACCTAGAGTAATCATCGACTATTACTAAGCAGTATCGGTTTCCGCTTAGTGACTTGGCTCCATGTGAATCAAATAGGTCAAGGTGCAGGAGCTCAAGTGTGGTTTGAGTTAGATCAGATTGAATTAATTTGTGATTGGATTTGGTTTGTGTTGCTTTTGCGTCGGCTTCTATCTTTCGCTTTAGGGTGTTGTCCCACTCCGAGTAGTTTTGAGGTAGTCCTTCGGCGTTTTTGGGGATCTCCAGACCGGATTGGATGATGATCCACATGTCCACCTGAGTTTTCAGGTGGACCTCCATACGACTTTTCCAGTAAGAAAAGTCTTCTCCACTGAAAAGTGGAGGTCTGGCGGTGCTGAATCCCTCTTGCATAGCCATTTAAGCTGAAAAAGAAAACTACTAGAAAAATGTCCCAAGACTTGGTCTTGGATTAGTAGTGCGGGATAAGGGAAATAAAATATCGAGGGGTGTTGCACCAACCTCGATTAATGAAAGAAATTCGAACGAAAAAAAATATTTAAAAATTTGAAAAAGAAAAAAATTTAAGAATATCCGAAAAGAAATTTTCAAACTGGTGGTTGCACCAAGTTTGAACTTCCCGCTCTGATACCACTTGTTGGATCGTGGAAACCGATAGAGGGGGGGTGAATATCGAAAATCGTTCTTTTTCGGAAAACTAAGAGTAAGTGCACAGCGGAAATAAAGATAAGAGACACAGCACAAGGACACTGTGGTTTTTACTTGGTTCGGAGCCTGTGTCGACTCCTACTCCAAGGCCCACGGTCGTTGACTGTTTACTTTGGGCAATTCTATATCAGGCGCAAATAGTTTACAGAAAGTTATTACAGAATTTAGTACAGTAAACTTAAATAGCACTTTTTACCGACGTCCGAGGAAGATCGACTTTTTCCGGAGCAACAGGACGTCGTCGGCTCGAGTTGGGAGGATTCCGGGGTGAAGCGCGAGAGCAGAAGAGCGTGGAAGCTTTGTATGGAAGTTGTTGTTGAAGCTTGGGGTCGAGGGGTGCTATTTATAGCACCTAGGGCGCCCTGGACGTCGGGGGCGCCCTGCCACGTGTCAGCCGATCCGCACTTCGCTCGGTCAAGCTTTATCCCACCTAAATAGGGATGAGTTTTGACCTCTGGGGCGCCCTGGTCGCTGAGGGCGCCTTCATTGACGCGGTCTTCTCGGCTGGATAGAGTTGATCGGCCTTGCTGGCAAAGGCGCGAAGCGCCTTGGCACCTGAGGGCGCCCTGGGCGATCAGGGCGCCCTGGCTGCTGAGGGCGCCTTGGATGCAGAGGGCGCCCCGGCCAGTGGTTAGCCGAACTCCTTTTTGCCTTACTTGTTTCTTGTTCACCGTGGAGGCGCCCTAGACACTCAGGGCGCCCTACTCAGCTGCTGCCTCACTCCTTTGAGGCTCTCTGAGCTGCAGACACACGTTCCTTTGGTCCTGCATCCAGGGTTAGTCCGAAAACAAAATAAAGCATTAATTTATACAGCCTTAGCTGTCTTGGTTCTGACTTTGGTCTCCAAAATGGAGCCCTAGGTCGAACCGACGCCTACTGTTCCCTCGACGGGGAACGCGTCCTCACCTACTCCTCTCGGGAGATTTTACCTGATGCCAACCGTTCCTCTGGTTGGACTTTTGCCTGACGGTCCTTTGTCAGGGCTTGGATGCCGAGCTGTCCTTCGCCCGGAGCCTAGCATTCCTTCGCTAGGGCTTGGATACTGGCTGTCCTTCGCCAGTTGCCTAGCAGTCCTTCGCTAGGGCTTCAGTCCCAGGCTGTCCTTCGCCTGGAGCCTAGCAGTCCTTCGCTAGGGCTTGATACTGGCAGTCCTTCGCCAGTTGCCTAGCAATCCTTCGCTAGGGCTTTCTTTGCTGGCATTCCTTTGCCTGTGCCTAGCAGTCCTTCGCTAGGGTTTTTCCTGCACACTTGATTAACTTGTTAGAAAATAAGAAGGACTTAACTTTTGAGCTATGTTGCCATTATCAAAACACAGGTTTGACTTAGGTGCATTCTGCACCAACACTTCAGAAATCTTTTAAGTTTATATGAGTTTAGAGTATCAAAAAAATTTGAAGCCTTAAGTTTAAAGTACTCAAAAAGTTTTGCAAACATTAATTTAAGTACTTAGTAAGAAAAGCTTAGAAAATTTTTAGAACTTGGTACTTTTTGAATAAAGGAGAGTTTTTGAAAAAAAAATTTTGGGAAAAAAATTTGGGATAGAAACTTTTAACAAAATTTTAACTAAACTCTCTCTTTTTCTATCTCTCCCCCTTTGCCATATATCAAAAAAATAGATAAATACAGCAGAAATTTAAACTTCATTACTGAAATAAATTTCATAAAAATATTGATATGATTTTGCTGTACTGAACCAATTCATGATAAGACTTGAACCAAAGCAGTTGATTTTTTCTTGTAGGGACCTGTCTAACCCAATTAGTTACTCACTAACTGTTATAAACAGTAGCTTTGGCTAGGGTTAGTCAAGTTAAGTGTTTCTGTTCAAGTTAGATTTTATAAACTTGACACTTAACTTGATTCCTGTAAAAGTTGTATTTAGTGCCCCAATTATTGCAGATGCACTGACTTAAAGCATCTTGAATTAAGGCAAAGACCTAAGCATCTCAACCCTTTCTAGGTTATCAATCAAAAGTATCCTAAGGTGCTTGTGAGATGCTGGCTTCTAAATCTATAGGTGCATGCAGTTCTAGGGTTAGGGCCTAGGCTAAGTCCATTTGCGAAAAAGCCCTAGTTTTGAAAGGGGGAAGTTTTGAAGTAAAACTAAAAAAACTGATTTTGAAATTAAGTGAAACAGTTTTTCAAATTCTTTTAAAAATTGATTTGTAAATAAAGAAAAAAGGAATCAAGAGTAGAGTTAATCTATTCTACAGAACACAATCCTAACTGCCTTCTTAGTGAACTGAACTCAGATTCAGGTAAAGGTTTTGTGAATATGTCAGCTAAGTTGGATTTAGAGTCAATATACTTAAGTACTATTTCACCCCTGGCTACATGGTCTCTTACAAAGTGATGTTTGACTTCTATGTGTTTGGTTCTGGAATGTTGTATTGGGTTTTTAGTTAAATTAATTGAACTTATATTGTCAATAAATACTTGAGTTTGGGTGTAGTTGAGCTGGAAGTCCTTAAGAGTGTGCATCATCTATAGAAGTTGTGCTACACACTCTCCTAAGGCCACATACTCTGCTTCAGTTGTGGATAGAGCTACATAGTGTTGTTTTCTGCTGCACCAACTAACTAGACTCTGTCCTAACAGTTGGCAGCTCCCACTTGTGCTCTTTCTATCTAATTTACAGCCAGCATAGTCAGAATCTGAGTAGCCTGACAAATTGAAGGTTGAGGTTCTAGGATACCAAATCCCTATATTTAGGGTGCCCTTAACATATCTTAGTATTCTTTTTAGGGCTGCTAAGTGCATTTCCTTAGCACAGGTTTGGTATCTAGCACACATCCCTACAGCAAAAAGAATATCAGGTCTACTGGCTGTAAGGTACAGTAGGCTACCTATCATACTCCTATAGAGTTTAAGGTCTACTGGTTTACCATCAGGGTCATTATCTATTTTTACATTAGTGGCCATGGGCGTACTTATGCTTTTAGAGTTATCCATTTTAAATTTCTTTACTAACTCTTTAGCATATTTGGATTGATGGACGTAGTTTCCATCTCTAGTTTGTTTGATTTGTAGCCCTAGGAAAAAGGTAAGCTCACCAACTAAGCTCATTTCAAATTCATCTTCCATTATCTTGACAAATTCTTTTAGGAAGTTGGTGTTGGTGGATCCAAAGATTATGTCATCTACGTAAATTTGGGCAATAAATATATCTTTTCCTAGGTTTTTAACAAATAATGTTGAGTCAATTTGTCCTTGTTTAAATTCTTTAGAAGTTAAGTAAGTTGATAATCGTTCATACCAAGCCCTAGGTGCCTGTTTTAACCCATATAGTGCTTTAGTTAATTTGTACACATGGTTAGGTTTGTCTAAATCCTCAAACCCAGGGGGTTGTCCTACATAAACTTCTTCTTTAATGAACCCATTTAGGAAGGCTGACTTTACATCCATTTGGTATAGCTTAAATCCTTTATGGGATGCAAAGGCTAACAACATTCTAATGGACTCAAGTCTAGCTACTGGGGCATATGTTTCATCGTAATCTAATCCCTCTACTTGGCTGAATCCCTTGGCTACTAAGCGGGCTTTATTTCTAACTATTTCTCCTTGATCATTTAGCTTATTCCTAAAGACCCACTTAGTGTCTATGATGGATTTACCTTCAGGTTTAGGCACTAGTTCCCAGACTTGGTTCCTCTCAAACTGGGCTAATTCTTCTTGCATAGCTATGATCCAATCAGGGTCAGGTAGGGCTTCATCTATAGTTTTGGGTTCTATTTTTGATATCATAGCTATTTGACTAATGTTTCTATAGGAGGATCTAGTCCTGACTCCTAGAGTTGGATCACCCACAATTTGATCGGTTGGGTGACTAAGTCTGGGTTTCTTGGTTCTCCTAGAACTTGGTTCAGCCTCAGGTTCGGCTGGTCGATTTGGTTCATTGTTTGATTCGGCTCTTTGGGCTGGTTCATTTGTTGGTTCAGTTGACTCATTAATTGGTTCAACAGTCAGTTCGTTTAAGGATTCAATTAAGGGTTCACTAGTTTGTTCATTATTTTCTTGATCAGAATTGGATGAAGTTAGGTTTGGATTATCAAATGTTGAGTTGACTTCTTCATCAAATATTAAGTTAGTTGTTTCTTCAATTTTCTTAGTTTGTTTGTTGTAGACTCTATAGGCTCTACTTGTGGTTGAGTATCCTAGGAAGATGCCTAGGATTGATTTGGATTGAAATTTCCTTAAGTAGTCGGTGTTTAGGATATGAACTTTGCATCCAAAGACCCTTAGGTAGTGTAGATTTGGGAGCCTATGGTAGTACAGTTCATAGGGTGTTTTGTTGTGTCGCTTGTTAATCAGAATCCTATTTTGGATGTAACAAGCCGTACTAATCGCTTCTGCCCAATATTAGTTTGCTAAGCTAAATTCATTGAGCATCGCCCTAGCGGCTTCTTGTAAGGTTCTATTCCTTCTTTCGACTATCCCATCTTGTTGGGGGGTTCTAGGACATGAAAATTCATGTAAATACCCATTGACCTTACAGAATTCCTCGAACCGTTGATTTTCAAATTCTCCCCCGTGGTCACTCCTAAGTCTTTTAATTTTAGTATCGTTTTGATTTTCAATCAATTTACAGAAATCATTAAATAGTTTTAAGGTTTCATCTTTGGTTCTTAGAAACCTGACCCAGGTAAACCTAGAATAATCATCAACTATTACTAAGCAGTATCGGTTCCCGCTTAGTGACTTGGCTCCATGTGAATCAAATAGGTCAAGGTGCAGAAGCTCAAGTGTGGTTTGAGTTAGGTCAAATTGAATTAATTTGTGATTAGATTTGGTTTGTTTACCTTGATTACATGATTCACATATTAGGTTTTCATTATTTTTAATTTTGGGGATACCTTTGATTAAGCCAAGTTGGGTGACTTTTGAGATAGTTCTCAAATTGGTATGACCTAATCTCCTATGCCAGAGGTTCGATTGTTCTAACTGAGTTAACATACATTTGGGTACTAGGGGAAGGTTTATAGTGTATATATTATTTTTCCTAGTGCCCTTAAGCATGATTTCTGAGTCTTGTACATTTCTAATTAGGCAGTTAGAATTGTTGAAGGTGACTATGTAACCAGAATCACATAACTGACTTATGCTAAGCAGGTTAAAATTGAAGTTATCAACCAAAAGAACTTTCTTAATAATAAAGTTAGATTTAAGCTCAATATTACCTGACCCAATTACATTGAGTGTAGCATTGTTGCCAAATGCTATTGAGCCTAGGTTCTTGAGCTTGAGTTTGGTGAACTTCAATTTATCTCCAGTCATATGTCTGGAGCAACCGCTATCCAACATCCATTGGTCCAAATCTTTATGTTCCTACACATAAAGAGTTTTATTGATTTGGATCCAATTTGAGTTAGGTATAGCTTAAATTGATTTTCACTGACTAGTCTGTCTCACCCAAATCTAGGGTTTTCAATCACGTTAGCCTTATAGGTTTTGTGAGACAGGTTTTGATAATAAAATTATTTTGAAAGGTTAGTTTATTTTGAAAGCTTTGCATTAATTTTGAAAAACAGTTAAGTTTATTTTGAAAGAGAAGGTTCGAATCTATACTTAACTGAAAGTTTGTGTTAGATTTGAATTTAACAAAAAGTAATTTGAATTTGAAATTCAAAAATTGGCTTCCAGGTCTTGGCGAGGCACTAGGCCTTCTTTGGCCGCAGCCTTATTGTGTAACGACCCGGAAAATTCTCTTAATATTTTATGAAAATATTGAGCATATTTAAATACTTTTCGAAGGACCTAGAGGTATTAATACCAACTTTGGCCTAGAAAACCCATGTTTTCTCATTTAAATTGAGAAAACTCAGCACTAATGGGTCTTATATGAGCTTTTTAGTACCATAACTATAGGGGGATTTTAGGTAGAGATTAGTATAAATATAAGTAGGATTTAATTAGACATATTAGCATAATTATGGGTAAGTCTTAGCTTAATTTTCCTATGTAAATGGAGACATTAGGTATTAATGGGCCTTAAATGGGTCCCAAAAATAGGTCTTAATTAGGTAAAAATTAATATAAATATAAAAGGATTTTATTTAGGAATATTAGCATAATTATGGGTGATTTTAGGAGAATTTTCGAAATAAAGGGGAATTTTCGAAAATAAGAAAAAGAATTTAAATAAAATAAAAATAAAGGTGCATGGGCCAAGGATTGAACCTTGGACCTCTTGTACAACCATGAATGCTTTAACCAACTCACCTAGCAAGGAATTCTTATGAGGAAATGAAGTGGATGGTGGTTAAGGAGTAGAAGAAGATGAAGGGTCATGGAGAGACTTTTCATTTACCTCTTTAATGGGTGATAAATAAGGGGGTTTGGGAGTTACTTCTTCTTCTCATTCCTTGCATTTTCGAAACTCATTCTCCCCTCATCCTAGCCGAACACCCAAGGAAAGGTTCTCCCTTGGAAAAGCTCCACAAGGGGTCTTATCTCCAAGGTCTAAGAGTTTTTCAAGGATACAAGGACAAGGGTGTGCAAGGGACCAAAGATCTTACCATTTCCTCCTCTTTCAAGGTTTGAAAAATCAAGAGAATCTAAGGTAATACTCCCTCACCTGTGGTATAATAGTTCCCTATGATTTCCATGATTTTTAGCATGATATATGGGTTAGTTTTTGGATTTGATGTTGAAAGGAAACAAAACCAAGGTCCCTATGCTTATGGGTTTCGGTCACCATGATTTGAATGTCTATAAATATGTTAAAAATCTTTATAATGTTATTTAATGTTCCCTTATGATGTGTAGAGGTTAAGTATAATTTTTGGGAATTTTTGGAGTACCCTAGGACACTCTAGGGTTTCGGTCAACATGAAAGGGACAAAAACCAAGGTCCCTATGTTTATGGGTTTCGGTCACCATGATTTAAATGTCTATAAATATGTTAAAAATCTTTATAATGTTATTTAATGTTCCCTTATGATGTTTAGAGGTTAAGTATAATTTTTGGGAATTTTTGGAGTACCCTAGGACACTCTAGGGTTTCGGCCAACATGAAAGGGACAAAAACCAAGGTCCCTATGTTTATGGGTTTCGGCCACCATGATTTAAATGTCTATAAATATGTTAAAAATCTTTATAATGTTATTTAATGTTCCCTTATGATGTGTAGAGGTTAAGTATAATTTTTGGGAATTTTTGGAGTACCCTAGGACACTCTAGGGTTTCGGCCAACATGAAAGAAACAAAACCAAGAACCCTAAGCTTGAGGGTTTCGGCCACCATGATTTATGTGTCTATAACTATGCTAAAAACCTTGATAATGTTGTTTAAATGTTCTCTGATGATGTTAGAGATTAAATACAATTTTTGAGAATTTTTGGGGTACCCTAGAGACCCTATATGTTCCGGCCAACCTCAAGGACCCAAGGATTAGGGTGAGTTCTAAACTTTAAGTATACATTTGATATGTTGTCATGATATAAGGGTGATGGAGGGTGATTATGTAAATTTCCACACGGTCTAGAGACTCTATAAGTTTCGGCCAAGAAGGAATAATAAGGAAAAAGTTATGATTTATTTCAAGTAAGGGCTTCAGTGGCTCTATGGTAAAATGTGATTAGTGTCTTATGATTGATTGGGGATTTTAATGGAATTTTTCCATACCCCCATGGGCCTTATGGATTTCGGCCAAGGCAGGTATCTAGGGTTTGGGATGGAGTTAGGACCCAAAGAATGATGGTTTATGCTCATTATAAAGTATACGTGAAGGTTCAAGCATGTGATGGAAATTAAGTTACCCATAACCCTAACATTAAGCACCATACTTTATGTTTGTATGTTATGATAAGAATGATGCCATGATAAGTATCTTATGTTTATGTTCATGATAAGAATGATGCCATGATAAGTATGTTACGTTTATGTGCATGATAAGAATGATGTCCCGACAAGTATGTTATGTCTATGTTCATGATAAGAAGGATGCCATGATAAATATGTTATGATCATGTTCATGATAAGAATGATGTCATGATAAGTATGCTATGAATGTCTTATGAATGATGAAGCATGCAAAATATTTTACTTTATGAATGGGCTTGTACCGGACCCAAGTATGGGTCCAAGGGATGGGCACCTTAAGAACGCCCCGGTTCTGGACTACCGGAGCTGTCCACGATTCTGGCACTACCGGAGCTGTGCAACAGGGATGGGCTCCTTGAGAACGCCTCGGTTCGGGGACTACCGACTATGTTGTCCTTACCCTAGTAGGTCGGGGCTCGCTACCTCTGACTTACTAGGGATGCGCGCTATGATGTATGTATGTGGTACAAGCCGGGGACCCCAAATGTTATGATGATTATGTTTAAGCATTTTAAGAGTATGATTTTAAAAGTTAAGCATCCCTATGTATATGCATTCCACCCATGCATTCATACATGTTATGCATTATGTTATGATAATGATGTGTTATGCTTATGCTCCATGTTAAAAGATATGTATGAGAATGAATGATCCATGTTATGATTATGGTAAGAAGATGCTCTTATGATATGCTAGAATGTATGCCTATGTTTATGCCATATAGGTTGGTTTATATCTTATGTTTATATTTATGCCATGTCTCATGCCATACTAGGAAAGTTTATTAAGTTATGCTATGCCGTGTATCATGCCATGCTTAGAATGTTTACGATGTCTATGCTTGATATGCTAGAAAGTATGCCTATGGTTGATTTACATCTTATGCTTATGTTCATGCCATGTATGATGCCATGCTTAGAATGTTTAATTATGTTTATGCCTATGTTTATACTTTATGCCATGATAAGAATGTTTAATTAGATTTATACCTATGTTTATGCTTTATGCTATGATAGAAATGTTTATGATGCTTATGTTCCATATGATTATGAATGAATGACGAATGATTTTAGTGAGTAGGAAAGAGTCTTACTAAGCTTGTGTGCTTATAGTCTTTTTCCTTATACCGCAGATCATGCAAGGGGACCATGAGGAAGCAGCAGGAGGGCAAGATTATATGTGTGTGATAGTGACTTGGCCCATGAAATCAAACGTTTGCCGTTATGCTAAGAACTTTACTTTTGTTAAGTATATGCTCGATTAGTGACTTATGGAAACTTATGACATGATGTTATGCATGATATGAAATGAACCTCATAATATGATGTTAAGCTTGTTATGACATGATGTTTAAGTATGAAGTCTATATGTCTAGTGTCCATGTCACTATGTTAGAAATGGTAGTAGGGGCATGTAAAGTTTAAGTTATTCCGCTGCAGTATGATGTTACATGCTTTAAGTATGTTAGCGTAACGCCGCTTTAGGAAAAAAAAAGCGGGCGTTACATATTGGATCATCAACCCTTTCCTTGACAAAGCCGTTTAATGAAGTTTCATTTTCAAAATTAATCTTTGAAAAAGTTCTGGTCTAATTAGTTTGGATTTTGGATCGGTAGCTTCGGCTAGTTTCACCAGTCTAAAGAGACCAAGTGAACTTGATCTTATTAGAATTGGTTTCCCTAACGTACTATTATCTCACCTCCACCCAATACTATGTTGTCAAGTTTCAGTTAAGTTTGTTCTGTCCTTATACTAACCTAAGTCTAAGCATGGTAAATTGCATAAATTTAAATAAACAATCAATCAGGCAAATTGCAAGTATTAAATTCTATTTGACAATAAAAATAGTTTTTAATTTGGCTCCCCCTGGACTATAGCCACGATAATAATTAGGCAAGATGTGAATCTTGTCCTTGGGGATCCAATACTGATTTGATCCAGTTGGTTTGTTCAGGCACAGTTTAGGTACCCATGCCTGAACTTTACTTCTGGACTGATTCAGTACAGCAAAATACAATCTTTGTCTGGATTTGGTTCTGTAGCCAAGTCCGGATCGATTTAGAACGGACTTCTGTTTTCCAAGAATCATGTCAAGATTTTTGGAACCAGAAGTAAATCGTTCTAAGGCCGCTCTAAGATCCTTAACCTGAGTTTTCAGGGAGGAGTTTTCTTTCTCAAGTTTTTCAACTTGAGTAGGAGTTCCTTCTTGAACGTTCTCGGTTAATGATTTAGAGTCAGCTCCCTCTTTCAGGAGTTTTACTTCCTGTCGGAGGGATTCGACTCGGAGTTTGGCTTTCGCCAAATCTCGAGAAAGATAAGAGATAAGTTCGTTTAATTGACGTTTATTAAAACCGCTTACCTTGATTTTGCCGTCTTCTGAAAAGGTTAGCTTGCCGTCGTCCTTTTCTGATTCAGACTTGGTCTCGACTTCATCTGAGGCGGTCAGGGCTAGAAGGTTGGACTGGGGTGCCTCTTCTTCTTCTTCTGAGGAAGATTCGTCCCAGGTTGCTTGGAGTGCCTTTTTTCTTCTTGTCTTTTTAGTCTCCTTTAGGTTAGGACACTCTGACTTGTAGTGGCCCTTTTTCTTGCACTCGTAGCAAGTCACGTTGGGCTTGTTTGCGGGTTCAGCTAGTTCGTCCTTTCTTCGGCTTGTTCTTCGTGTGTTGGCTTGGTTCTTTAATTTTTTATAATAACTTCAGGCTAGTCGGACCAGCTCAGATTGATCTCCTTCTTCATCTTCTGCGTCTGAGTCTGAGGTAGACTCGGGTTCAGGTTGAGTTTTCTTCTTTGTCGATCTTCCAGTTTTTCCTGCAAAAAAGGCAATACTCTTCTCGGTCATATTGCAGTTAGTCTGTTCATGAAGTTCTAATTCAGAAAACAATTCATCTAATTTAATTTTAGATAGATCCCTTGAAACCTTGTATGCATCTACCATAGATGCCCACAAGGTATTTCTAGGGAAAGCGTTTAGGGCATACCTTATTAGGTCACGGTTTTCGACCTTGTGACCTATAGTGTGAAGACCGTTCATCAATTCTTGTATGCGTGCATGGAGTTGGGCTGCTATTTCAGTGTCGGCCATCTTGATGGTGTAGAGTTTGTTCAGGAGCAGATCCCTCTTACTGATCCTAGTGTCTGACGTTCCTTCATGCAGTTCGATCAGCTTTGCCCACAGCTCCTTTGCACTGTTGAAGGGGCCTACCCGATTCGGCTCTTCTTTTGTTAATCCGCATTGGAGAGTCTGGGTCGCCTTTGCATCGGCTTCAATTTTGCGCTTTAGGGCGTTGTCCCATTCTGAGTAGGTCTGTCGTACTCCTTCGGCGTTTTTGGGGATCTCCAGTCCGGACTGGATGATGATCCACATGTCCACCTGAGTTTTCAAGTGGACATCCATTCGACTTTTCCAGTAGGAAAAGTCTTCTCCACTGAAAAGTGGAGGTCTGGCGGTGCTAAATCCTTCTTGCATGGCCATTTAATCTGAAACAAAAAAACTAAAAAAAAAATTTCCAAGACTTGGTCTTGGATTAGTAGTGCGGGATGAATAAAATGAAATAGCGAGGGGTGTTGCACCAACCTCGATTAACGGTAAAAAGAAAATTTGAATAAAAAAAATAAAAATCCAAAAAAAATTTTAAACTGGTGGTTGCACCAAGTTTGAACTTCCCCGCTCTGATACCACTTGTTGGATCGAGAAAACCGATAGAGGGGGGTGAATATCGGAAATCATTTTTCGGAAAGAACTTAGAGCAAGTACGCAACGGAAATTAAGAAAGTAAAGTCACACAGAGACACGTTCGATTTTACTTGGTTCGGAGCCTGTGTCGACTCCTACTCCAAGGCCCACGGTCGTTGACCGTTTACTTTGGACAATTCTATATAAGGCGCAAATAGTTTACAAAAGATAATTACAAAATTAATTACAGTAAACTTAAATCGCTCTTTTACCGACGTCCGGGGTAGATCGACTTTTTCGGAGCAGCAGGACGTCGTCGGCTCGAGTTGGAAGGATTCCGGGGCGAAGCGCGAGAGCAGAAGAGCGTAGAAGCGTGGATTGGAAGTTTGTGTTGAAGCTTGGGGTCGAGGGCCCTTTATATAGGGCCTGGGGGTGCCCGGGACGTCGGGGGCGCCCCCCCCATGTGGCATTTGATCCGTCAATGTCTCGGTCAGCGTCTGATCCTTTTACCTTTGGGATCAGGTTTGACCGGGGCGCCCGGAGCGCTCGGGGCGCCCGGATTGACCGGGTCAAACTTCTATCTTCTGGCTTCGCGAGGGTGTGCTTCGGTAGCTGGCCCCTGGGGGCGCCCGGAGCGCTGGGGGCGCCCGGGAGCAGCGGGGGCGCCCGAGAGCACGGGGGCGCCCGCAGGATGTACTGTCGAAGCGCGCTTCTTGTTTGTGTGTTTTGTGTTCACCTTGGGGGCGCCCGGGACACTCCGGGTGCCCTGGTCAGCTGTTGCCTCACTCCTTTGAGGCTCTCTGAGCTGCAGACACTCGTTCCTTCGGTCCTGCATCCAGGGTTAGTCCAAAACACAACAAAACATTAAGTGGTTAGTTTATACAGCCTTAGCTGTCTTGGTTCTGACTTTGGGTCTCCAAAATGGAGCCCTAGGTCGTACCGACGCCTACTGTTCCCTCGACGGGGAACGCATCCTCACCTACTCCTCTCGGGAGAATTTACCTGATGCCAACCGTTCCTCTGGTTGGACTTTTGCCAGGTGGTCCTTTGCCAGGGCTTGGATGCCGAGCTGTCCTTCGCCCGGTGCCTAGCAGTCCTTCGCTAGGGCTTTTACTCTGGCATTCCTTCGCCAGTGCCTAGCAGTCCTTTGCTAGGGCTTTTACTCTGGCATTCCTTCGCCAGTGCCCAGCAGTCCTTCGCTAGGGCTTTTACTCTGGCATTCCTTCGCTAGTGCCTAGCAGTCCTTCGCTAGGGCTTTTCCTGCACACTAGAGTGACTTGTTAGAAAACAAGTAAGACTTAACTTTTGAACCCTGTTGCCATTATCAAAACACAGGTTTGACTTGGGTGCTTTCAGCACCAACACCCACAACCCAGCACAACCTCGGCAAGAGCCTTCACTCAGCTCTTCCTTGTCTTCTTGCTGATCGCCTTACCGCGCGTTCTCAAATCCTTCCAAGTGCTCAAGTCTCAGAATATCCAACCAATCGCTCAAAGACTTTGTGTATACTAGAGATGCTTCAAGGTGTTGAATGATCAATCATCCTCCTGAGGCTTCTTCGCTACCGAGCTCTTAAGCCTCTGCCCAAAACCCAGTTCACAGGCGCGCCTCTGCAGCTCCCAGCTGCTCATCTGCAACAGCCCCAGCTACACTTATCTCTTCTGGACTCCCTGAACTCTCTTCAGTCGAGCCCCAGATCAGTTCGTCAGCTTCCCAGCCGTTGCCAGCAGCGCCAGACGCCCGTTGAAACCTGAGAAGAGAAAACAGCCAAACCTGCTTAACGGAAAGTCCCCAGTTGACTCTCCTCCATTGTTTGAATCCTCCCTGTATCACCTGCACACTTAGCAGACACTTAGCAAATGAAATTAAATGGGAATCAGTAAGTAGCAGAGAAAATACAGAGCAAACAGACGTGATCAGATGTCTGACAGCGGATTTGAATTAAAGTTACAGCTACTAATCGATCCACAGACCGATCAGAGAGGGCCCTGATCGGTCACCAGAATGATCAGGGAAACCCCTGAACGATCAGGCTCCTGCCTGATCGGTCCAAAGTGAGAAAGATAGATCTTGGGCTGACCCTGATCGGTCACACTGACCGATCATAGGTTAGGGATCGGTCACCAGACCGATCCAGCAGCTTGCTTGCCACAACCCGCAGGAAACACACGCCTGATCGGTCACCTGACCGATCAGGTTGTGCCCTGATCGATCTGGTGACCGATCAGGTCACTCCCTGACCGATCAGGAGCCATCCTGATCGGTCAGGATGAGGAATGGTCTGATATTTGATCGGTCAGAGGGACCGATCAGGGTTTGTCCCATAAACCTACTGTCCCTTCTCTGATCGTTCACCAGACCGATCAGAAGCCAAACAGAAACCTTTTTGTTCTCTCCCTGATCGGTCACCAGGCCAATCAGACTTTTCTGGATTGGTCACCAGACCGATCCACAACAGGGAGTTCATGCCAACTCCCTGATCGGTCTCCAGACTGATCTAGCTTTGACCCAATCACCCCTAAGTCCAGAGAGCAGACTCCCTAGCCTTCTCTGACTCATCCTGGTCCCCCGGACCAAGATTCCGTGCCCAGCTTCACTCACCGGGACTTCATTCAACCTAGCTTCACTCGCTAGGACATGGCTTCACTCACCAGGATTTCGGTCACCTAGCTTCACTCGCTAGGACCCGGCTTCACTCACCGGGATTTCAGTCACCTGGCTTCACTCACCAGGACCCGGCTTCACTCACCGGTGTTTCCTTCACCTGGCTTCACTCACCAGGGTTTCCATCACCTGACTTCACTCACCAGGACCCGACTTCACTCATCAGGGTTTCCTTCACCTGGCTTCACTCACCAGGACCCGGCTTCACTCACCGGGATTTCAGTCACCTAGCTTCACTCACCAGGACCCGACTTCACTCACCGGGGTTTCAGTCACCCGACTTCACTCACCGGGAGTCGTGCCCAGTCCCCGACTAAGACTTAAACCAGACTCATCTTATTAACCTAAACTTAAATCGGTGTCAACACCAAAACAACAATCAGGGTCAGACTGCATCAACAGGTGACAGTTCTATCAAGAGTATCCTACCATACTCCACCTTATAAAGGTATAGAAGTCATTAAAAGCATAAGTTTAACCTCACTACATGTGGTAGAACAGCACATGTTCATCCAAAGATTAGGATAGAGAAAATATATCTCGTGTGTTGTAACACAACATCTGTAACTTTGTTATCCCATTAAACTAAGATCTTGGGATCTCCAGTCAACAAGGTTGGATTACCGCTATAGTCGTTTCAGTTCTAGATTTTTAATCTCATTCCTCTTGATGAGCAGTATACTTAATCTCGACTTAGCCCCTTCATAAGAGGATCTACCAAATTATCTTTGGACTTAACATATTTGATTGCAATCACTCCATTCGAGATCAACTGTCTAATGGTATTGTGTCTACGACGTATATGTCGTGACTTACCATTATACATACTACTCTGTGCCCTTCCAATTATCAATTGACTATCACAGTGTATAAGTCTGGCGAGCACATGTTTCGTCCAGCTTGGAATATATTCTAAGAACTTTCACAGCCATTCAGCTTCCTCAGCTACTTTGTCTAGTGCTATAAACTCGGATTCCATAGTTGACCGAGCAATGCACGTTTGCTTAGTGGACTTCCAACAACACCCTCCACCGATCGTGAATACATATCCACTAGTGGATTTAAAGACTTTTGTATCTAATATCCAATTAACATCACAGTATTCCTCTAAGACAGCGGGATATCTTCCATAATGTAATCCGTAGTTCATAGCATATTTCAAATATCTAAGAACTCGCATCAGTGCTTTCTAATGGGTGTCATTTGGATTACTGGTAAAATGACTCAGCTTATTGACTGCACAAGTAATATCCGGACGTGTGCAGTTTGTGAGATACATCAAGCTGCCTATTATCCGAGAATATTCCAATTGCGATATGGGTTCACCATGATTTTTCACTAAGTGATGACTTAGATCCATGGGTGTTTTCATTGTAGAGAGTTCGTACACATTGAACCTTTTCAATACCGACTCTATATAGTGGGATTGTGTCAGAACTATCCCATCAGATGTCCTAAGAATTTTAATTCTCAATATAATATCCGCTCGACCCATATCTTTCATATCGAAATTGTTGTTCAACATTCTCTTTGTACTCATGATTATCTCATGATTACTACCCATTATAAACATGTCATCTACGTATAGACAGATGATTACATGACCTTCAGGTGTGATTTTGAGATAAATGCATTTGTCACATTCATTTATTTTGAATTCATTTGACATCATTATTTTGTCAAATTTTTGTGTCATTTTTTAGGCGCTTATTTAAGTCCATATAACGACTTAACAAGTTGATATACCTTTTCCTCTTTTCCTGAAGCTACGAACCCCTCGGGTTGCTCCATATAGATCTCTTTTTCCAACTCACCATTTAAGAAGACAGTCTTAACATCCATTTGATGTATTTCAAGGTTTTATAGTGATGCGATGGCTACCAGCACTTGTATGGACGTAATCCTTGTCACAGGTGAATAGGTATCGAAATAGTCTAGACCTTCCTTTTACTTGAATCCTTTGGCTACAAGTCTGACCTTATACTTGTCAATCTATCTATCAGCTTTATACTTGCATTTTAATATCCACCTACAACCTAATGGTTTAGTACTAGTAGGAAGGTCCACTAATTTCCAAGTATGATTATTCATGATGTACTCAATTTCATTATTGACAGCATCTTGCTACAATAGGGTGTCGGGACTAGGGAGAGCTTCACTTAATATTTTTTAGTCTATTTTTGACATAAATGTCATGAAGTCTGGCCCGAACGATTTCTCTACTCTAGCCTGTTTGCTCCAAGGTGGCTCTGAGCTTTGATCGTCAATAGTCCTTTTACGACAACTAAGTTTAGAAATGTCTTTTTCGTTAGAACTTCCGTTACAATCACTTTGAACGTTTCCCTTCTTATTTGGGAATATGTCTTTAAAGAATATTGCATTATGAAATTTTATGGTTGTTCCCACATGAATATCAGGAATGTCTGACTTGTGAACTATAAAACGATATGCACTACTGTTATGGACATATCCGACAAATATCGCATCGAACGTTTTAGGTTTGATCTTTATTTGCTTTGGTTTGGGTACTTCGACCTTTGCCAAATACCCCCACACTTTCAAGTATTTGTACGATGGCTCACGGCCTTTCCATAGTTCGTATGACGTTGTATCACTTTTCTTATGAGGGATTTTTATTGAGAATGTGATTTGTCGATAATATAGCTTTCCCCCACAAGTTCTGGGATAAGCCTGAATTTATCAACAAGGTATTCACAATTTCCTTTAGTGCCCGACTTTTATGTTCGACAACACCATTTAATTGAGGCGAGTATGACATCATTGTCTGATGGATAATGCAAGATTTGAACAAAACTCTTCAAACGGTGCGTCATATTCTCCACCTCTATCACTATAAATTATTTTAATTTGTTTATCAAGTTGATTCTCAACTTCTGTTTTATATATTTTGAAGGCTTCTAAGGCTTCATCTTTACTTCTTAAAAGAAAGACATAACAGAACCTAATGCAGTCATCGATAAAAGTAATAAAATACTTTTTACCTCCTTTAATTTGCACAAATTTTAAGTCACATAGATCACTATGTATCAATTCTAGAGAAGTCATTGACCTTTCGACCGAATGAAAAGGTAGTCTTGTCATCTTTGCTTCCACACACACTTCAGAGTATTATTATTAACATGTCTAAGTCGATCATGTCATAAATTAAAACACTCAACAACTTAGCTAGAAGCTTTTATTTTATTACCATCAACTTCACGGTGTACAGTCATTACAACCATTTTGAACAAACTCTGTATCCGGTCGAGGTGGACCGACAAGAGGGGTTTGAATTGCCGCTGTAAAAATAAAAAATAATCTTTTGTGCGGTTTCATAAAGAATTCAGATCAGTTACAAAAATCAGTTAAAACATACATAAACTAATAAAATGCTAAGATGCAGAGATTTACTTGGTTGCAACATAGGTGGTTGATAATCCAAGATGACTAAAGCTCACTATCAAAATCTCCTTCTGGCGGAGAAGTCTTTTACAGACGTTGAAGGACAAGATAGAAGAAATCTAATAACTAAGTTGATTGCAGTTGATGGATGTTTGGAAACTAAGCTCTAGGGGCCTATTTATAGCCTCGGTCAAAGTTATTTGTTTGCTGACATGGAACTTATAGGGTGCCCGAGTGCTCTTGGGCGCCTGACACGTGGCTTAACTCTTATCCAACGCGCAACATTCGCAAACGGCTAAACATAACTTCTCGGGCGCCTGATAGCACAGGGGTGCCCGAGTGCTCAAGTGTCTAGTACTCGGGCGCCCGAGAGGCCAAGCACTCGTAAGATTACGGGCGCTCGAAATTGGCCTTTTTGGTCAGCAACCACTGACCACTCTCTAGCCTAACTTCCGGTCTTCTTCGGTGATTTCTGGCTAACCGGAGTTAGACGCACCCGAATCCCGACTCTGGCCATTCACCCCTCGATCGTCCTTCCTTCCGGCTTCTCGTCCCTCGGACGTTGCGCACGTCCTTCTCACTCCACTAGTGTACTCTTCCGCAGAGCTCCGTGCCCCTCGGATGCACTGAGCCTGTCGGCTCCCTTTCCGTGACATCTTTTTCGACCGCTGCGTCTTCCGCTTGACTTCCTGCGCTCCTAAGTTCCTGTACACTTAGACACAGGGATTAAGAACACCATGACCTAACTTAAATCTATTGACCACATCAAATCCAACCTGGGATACTTACAATTTCCTCCTTTTAGATATGCATCAATCCGAGTTAAGTTAGGGTAAACATAATAAAAAAATATGAATAAATCTATAACAGTGTAAGCACCCAAAAAAATGAAATTAGAGTCTACCCCTTAACTTAACACTACTTCTCCCCTTTTGATCACATCAAAAAATATAAAATATTAAGGGGAAATATGTTTAATACAATAAATAGATTCCAGAAGTTAGAATTTTTAAAGAATTATCTTTATAAAAGTTTTTTGACATTGTTGAAAATCATTATAAATTTGATATATATATATATATTAAAAATTTGAAAATATTTTTGTAGATAGAACATTGCTTATTAAAAAAAATTTTACATTAATTTTTTTACAAGTAATTATCCAAAAAAAACAAGATAAAGCATTAATTGCCAAAATTAATTTACTTAAAAGAAAAATCAACAGTTTACAATATATTTAGGAACCCAAAATAAATTTTTACCAACAGGGATTATTAATAACTTAGATGAGACATCTAATTTGGAAATTTTTATAATTGAGCCCCTATGATTTTTAATATACCAGTTTAGATTATCAAGATAACTATTTTTCTTTTGTTGTAAACATGCAATATCAACTTCTAATTTTTCAACTAAATTTCTCAAATTAACAATATCATTTTTCAATTTATCAGACCCATCAAATGAACATGCATTAGTCAATTTTATTTTTAACTTTTGATTTTCTTTTTCTAATTTTAGGTTAGCTTTAAGCATTGCTTTTATACCCAAGTATAGTTAATCGTGAGGAAGGAAACATACCTCAATTATCGGGTCGCTTTCGAAAAGAGGGACTCCCCCTTCTTCACTGCTTTCTTCTAGTGTAACTCCCCCTTCTTCAGTGCTTTCCTCGGACGAACTTTCACTGTCTTCTCGTAGGTACTCGGTCGTTAGTGCCAGTTCGTTAACCTCCTCAGTGTCAGACTCTTCTGAAGATGAGTAAGTGTTTATTGAGGATTTGGATTGTACTTCCTTCGATACTTTATAGAGTTCCAGCATTTTAATCCAAAGGTCTTTAGCGGAATTGTATATTTTGATTCTTTCGATTTCCTCGGCTAATAGTACACTTAGAAGATAGAACTCAGCCTTACCATTTGCCGTAAATTCACCGCGTTGCTTTTCGGTCCAGAGTGTACTTCAAGTTCATTTCCGTTCTTATTTGTGGGTATATCAAAACCAAATTTCATTGTTAGTAAAATACTAAAATCTATTTTGAAAAATACATCCATTTTGCATTTCCAAAATGCAAACTCCCCCTCGAACTTTGGCGGGTAAATCACTGGTCCAACCATTCTTCAAAATTTACTGCAATCGGCGGTTAGCCCTTCTGCGGCATCCTGGCACTGATACCACTTGTCGGGTCGAGGTGGACCGGCAAGAGGGGGGTGAATTGCCGCTGTAAAAATAAAAAATAATCATTTGTACGATTTCACAAAGAATTCATATTAGTTGCAAAAATTAGTTAAAGCAAACATAAACTAATAAAAGGCTAAGATGCAGAGATTTACTTGGTTGCAACTTAGGTGGTTGCTAATCCAAGATGACTGAAGCTCACTATCAAAATCTCCTTTTGGCGGAGAAGCCTTTTACAGACGTTGAAACACAAGACAAAGAAAACTAGTAACTGAGTTGTTTGTAGTTGATGGATGTTTGGAAACTGAGCTCTAGGGGCCTATTTATAGCCTCGGTCAAAGTTATCCGTTTGCTGACATGGAACTTATAGGGTGCCCAAGTGCTCTTGGGCGATTGACACATGACTTAACTCTTATCCAACGTGCAACGTGATGGGAATAAACCCTTGTATGGCTTGAGGGTTTCCTAAGCAACCACGGGGTCGAACATGAGAGGCATCTCTATGTATATGGATTAAAAATTTAATCTGAATAGAGACCCGTCTCCCAAACGACTGTCTTGTTGTCGTGTTAATTAATTCAAGTCACAACTTAGCCAAAACTAAAGTTAAGACCTTGTAACTTTTCAAATTAATTGACCGCGAAAAAGACGACGAATCCATCGCCGGTTCTTGCGTTTATTATCGGAGTCCATGACATAAATTAATTGACATATTAATTAACTAATAATTAACTCATGACAATTAATTAAACACATGCAATTAAAACAAGCATGAAATAATAATGAAAACAAGAAGAGCTAAGGAAGAGGTATACCTCGCCTTTTACCTCACAGTCTTCTACCTTATGACCCTCCCCTCTTGGACGTCGTATGAGCGACGAGCTACCAAGCCGCGGAGTCACCGAAGGCCTCGAATTAATCACCTTTCTTCAAGCTTCTTCCAATCACCAACACAAACCCTAGGAATTAGGGTTTCCTTGCGCCGATCCTCCTCTCTTCACCTCCACCTTGCGCCGCCGGCAGCCACCACCTCACGGGGAGCTCCGGCCACAAGGGAGCTTAGGTGTGGGATGATAGGAAGATGAAGAAAAGGAAGAGAAAGGGAGAACAAATCTCCTCTTCCTCCCTTACTCACCCACAGTCACCACCTTCCTCCTATTCTAGCCCGTCGACTCCAACAAGGGAAGTTCCCTATTTTTCGTCCGCCGACCACCACATCTCCCAGCTGCAACCTGCTCCTTGCCGCAAGGAGACGCCAGCCGAGGGAGAAGAAGCAATGGAATAGGAAGGAGATGGAGAAAAACCCGACGCACACCACTCCTACTCCTTCTTCCTTGTTGCGGCGGAAAACTCCACCAACAACCCCTTTCCTCCTTTGCTCTTCCAGTTCCAACTATCCCAGGGATTGCTCCGGCCAAAAGGAGAGGAGAGGAAGAAGAAGCCAAAAGAGATGAGGTCATTTGCCTTCCCTTCTTCTCCTTTGATGTCGCCAGCTCTACTAGGGTTGCCACAACCCTAAGAGAGAGAAAAGCAAGAGGGTTTTTTATGAGTAATTGTGGATTAATTACATAATCCATTAGCCTTGTATCATGACTCCTATGGGATATTTATAGGGCTAAGGTAGGGACCATAAGGACAAGTTGGTTCTTGGCCCGCTAATGGATCCAAACCCGATCCATTAATGGAGATCCATTCCACTAAAGGATCCCATTGAACTTCCTCACCAACCCCCATATTTTCATATGGGATCCACCTATTATGAGTCGTCCATCTCCTCATGTTTAAGATATCGAATGTCCGATAATTAATTTAAATTAATGACAATTAAATTAATTATCCTCTTGATCCTTGACTAGTACCACTCAACCTTTTCATAATGTCGGACCATAGTCCACTTGCAAGATTTGACATGATGACCCTTTTGAGCTCATCAAGGGGGCATCATCATCCCAACTAACCAGAACACGGATTCCCTCAATAATCAACGGCACACCATGTAGATAAAATTATTACCCAACTTACCGAGCCTATCGATCTAATAGAATAGATCTCACTCATTGATAAATCAAAGTAATAATTAATTAACTACATGTGCCCGTTATTATTTCGGGATTTAGCGATTGTACACCATAATATAATCCAAGGTCTAATCCAATTTATGAAGTCAGTACAAAATTGGATGAACTCTCTTTTGGTCCTACTCAATGCACACAAAGCATACTAGTGTAATTCAATGGTTAAGACAAACCACACCTAATTACACTATAACCATCCCGATGGTTTGTCCAACTCCATCTCGGTTGTGAGCCTCTTACTTATACTTCTGCAAGGAACTTGATAACATGATCTTCTATGTTGGTGCAGGAAGCACCATATCGAACCTTGTTTTGATATTGGCAAAGGGTTCAAAATTAAGTATTATTGGTTATCTAACATGTTGCTTGAGTGTGCAGATTGAAGTCCTAGCGAAGGAATGCTAGGCACCTAGCGAAGGAATGCTAGGCACTAAAACCCTAAGTCCTGGCGAAGGGCAGCTGGACACCTAGCGAAGGGCTGCTAGGATACGAAGACCTAGTGAAGGACTGCTATGCACCAGGCAAAGGACAGCCTGGGAACCAAGACCTAGCGAACGACTGCTAGGCACCTGGCGAAGGACTGCCAGGATCCGAAGACCTGGCGAAGGGCTGCTAGGCACCGGGCGAAGGACAGCTTGGTATCCAAGACCTGGTAAAGGACCGCTAGGCAAAAGTCCAACCGGAGGAGCCGGTTGGCAACAGGTAAATTCTCCTGAGAGGAGTAGGTGAGGACGCATTCCCCGTCGAGGGAACAGTAGGTGTCAGCTCGACCTAGGGCTCCATTTTGGAGACCCAAAGTCAGAACCAAGACAGCTAAGGCTGTATAACACTAATAATTAATTGCTCGATGTTGTTGTGGACTAACCCTGGATGCAGGACCGAAGGAATGAGTGTCTGCAGCTCAGAACGCCACAAAGGAGAGAGGCAGCAGCTGAGCAGGGCGCCCCCAGTGGCCCGGGCGCCCCCAAGGTGAATACAAAACAAGAAGAGCAAAAGTAAGCTTCGGAAGCTAAGTGGGCGGGGCGCCCCGTGCTCCCGGGCGCCCCCAGTGCCCAGGGCGCCCCGAACCCAAGCCACCGAAGCGGATAACTCTGATCCAGCCGAGAAGCTCGCTGAAAAGGTCAACCAGGGCACCCCCAGCGTCCCGGGCGCCCCCAGAGTCAATCCTCAGCCCTATTCGAGTGGGATAAGGGTTGACCGAGGTAATTCCGGATCGGTTGACACGTGGGGGGGCGCCCCCAACGTTCAAGGCGCCCCGAAGTGATATAAATAGCACCCAACACCAAGGCTTCTCAACAATCAATTCTTCCAACGCATTCACGCTCTTCTACTCCCGCGCTCTGCTCCGAAAACCTCCCGACTCGAGATACAAGCGCCGATGACGTCCCTCTGCTCCGAAAATACAATCTACACCGGACGTCGGTAACGAAGAGCTGCTTTTATGTTTACTGTACTATTCTTGTAATACATTTTGTAAATTGTTTTTGCGCACATATAGAATTGCCCGCAGTAAACGGTCAATGACCGTGGGCCTTGGAATAGGAGCCGACCGCGACTCCGAACCAAGTAAAATCGTGGTGTTCGCGTGTGTTTTACTTTACTTATTTCCGCTGCTAATTCTCTTTTACAAATCCGAACGTTTTACGATATTCACCCCCCCTCTATCGTTCTTCTCGATCCAACAAGTGGTATTAGAGCGGGGTAGCTCAAATTTGGTGCAACCACCAATTTGAGAGTTTTTCGGATTTTTGTAATTATTTTATCTTTTTTTAATCTTTCTCGTTAATCGAGGTTGGTGCAACACCACTTAATTTTCAATTCTTATTTTTTCACTATAAGTCAGAATTGATAAAACGATCAATTTTCAAAAATTTGTCATAAACTTTATTATTATTATTTTAATATTTTTCTCGAAATTCGTGCTACCTTAAATCGAGCAGATTTTTCCCAAACATTGAATTCTTATTTTTTCATCATTAATCAAAATTGATAAAGCTAATATTTTCAAAAATTTGTCATAAATTTTTTATTATTTTAATATTTTACCTCGAAATTCGTGCAAGATTTATTTTGGATTATTTTTTCCCTTCTCCCGCACTACTAATCCAAGACCAAGTCTTGGTACATTTTTGTTACTTCTTTTATGTACGAGCTTAAACTAAATGGCCAACCAAGAGTGGAACAGTGCCCGTCCATCGCTATTCTCCGACGAGAACTTCAATTATTGGAGAAGTCAAATGGAGTTCCATCTGAAGGCTCATATAGACATATGGATGATCATTCAAACAGGGTTCTCCCTCCCTACAGAAGATGGTCTATCAATTACGTGGGACCAACTGGATGAACTAACCCTGAGGAAGATCGAGACGGATGCAAGAGCAACTGCAATCCTACAATGTGGCCTAACTAATGAAGAATTGAAGCTGGTCGGATCCTTCAACTGTGCCAAGGAGATGTGGGAAAAGCTAATCAATCTACACGAAGAGAGCTCCGATATTGAGATCTTAGAAGAGTCAGCACCCGACTTCAAAGTTGACTCCGGATCAGAAGATGAGATAGAATCCATACTTGACTGTGAATTCGAGCCAGAGTCAGAAGACAAAGTGACTGAGACAAAAATGGTAACCAATTTTGAATTTGTTCCAGAATTACAATTAAATAATCAGACTGATACTATAATGGTCAAGGAAGGTATAATTTCAAGTGCAGGGAAAACTCCAAAGAAGAACCTTCAACCGGTACCCGAGTTCGACTCAGACTCGGAATCAGAAGACAATGAGGGAGATCGACCCAATCTGGTCCGATTAGCTCGTGATCATTACAAGAGTACTGGACAAACGATCGGGAAAGGTAAGTTTTCAATATTTGAAAATCCAATACTTATCTCAAATAACATGATTAATTCATATAAATTAGTTAAGGTTAATATGTTAGAAAACTTAAGTCACAACCTTGCTGATTTAAAAACCAAAAGTATTATTTCAATTATGATATAACTTAGATAACTTTTTCTTTGTTTGCTTATTTATTTTCTTTTGCAATTTTAATTTTTTTCTTAGATTTAGGATTTGTTAGATTAAGGACAAATGATTAAATTGAAACTTGAACAACCTAGTATTAGGGCAAGGTTTGATGATAGTACGTTAGGGAAGCCTGACTAAGGAGTCAGGTAGGGTAAGGAGTACCCTATTTGGTCTTTTTATTCCGGTGGAACTAGCCGAAGCTACCTCTCCGAATCCTAAGCTAGTTAGACCAAAGTTTCTCAGAAAGCAATTTGAAAATAAAATTTCTTTAAAAGGCTCTGTCTAGGAAAGGGTTGTTGATCCAATAAGGATACGACCAAAGAAGGCCTCTGTGCCTCGCCAAGACCTAGAAGTCAATTATCGAAACTTACTTTCAAATTGTCGTTTGTTAAACTTGAATCTAACATAAGCTTCAATCAAATCATAGCTTTTAATTTAAATTCAAAGATAAAATTTAACACATCTCACAAAACAGATAAGGATACCTTGTTTTGTCACTTAGAAATGGATGAGATGCTCAGGACCTAAAAGTTTAGTCCAACCCAATCAACCTTACAAAACAAAATTCAACTTAATTATACTCAATTAATTATTCTCAAAATTCAACTTAATTATACTCAATTAATTATTCTCAAAATTCAACTTAATTATACTCATTTAATTATTCTCAAAATTCAACTTAATTATACTCAATTAATTATTCTCAAAATTCAACTTAATTATTCTCAATTAATTATTCTCAAAATTCAACTTAATTATTCTCAATTAATTATTCTAAAAATTCAACTTAATTATTCTCAATCAATTATTTCCAAAATTCAAAGTTAAAATTCTAATTAATTTCAAAATCCTCAAAAATCAATTTAACTTTTTTACTAAGAGTTAATGTTTCAAATCATTGTAATTAAAATCAAGTCTCTTTTGTTCACTAACCTGAAATTTATTTCATAACATTTATTTCTTTCCTTTACCATTATACAAACATTTCTTTCAGACATTCAATTTATTCTTGTATGGCAAAAAGTCACCTTGGGATTACTTAGAATATTTTTTTGTGTCTGCGGTCCGGGCTTAGATATTTATATTTTTTTTGCGACTTAAAAAAAACTTCTATTTTTTTAATCATTTCCCCTTTTCAGTTTTCTATATTCATTTTCTCAAATAGGAGAATGAAATTATGTTTCAAATCATTAAAACAAAATACTTTTTTAAACTTAGTTTTCTTCTCTTTTTAGTTGAATCAAACCCTAAGACTAAGAGGAGGATTAACTTGTGGTCAACAAGCCTCCTAGGACTGTGTCAGGTTTAGGGGGAGTTCAAATTAAAAGAAGAAGTTTAAAAATACTATGTTTTCAAACTATCACTCATGTTTTTCGAAAACTATGCTATCATATGTCTTTCAAACAATCATTTTTTTTCAAAATATTAATACTTCAAAATTCATTTTAAGAATTGTACTTTTGATTTTGACAAACCCTAAAGACACAGAGGAAGGTCCACTTCATGACCTACAAGGACTCCGAGGATGTGTCAAATTTAGGGGGAGTCTAAACCAAAAGAAATTATTTCTAACAAGTATTTTCTTTGGCAATTATTTTTAAAATTATTAAATAATTCTTTTGATCTGAACTGACCCCTAAGGACTCAGAGGAAGAATACTTGTGGTCAACAAGCTTCCAAGGACTATGTCAAGTTTAGGGGGAGGTAAATTAAAAGAACTATTGAACATTTCAAAATAAGTTGTGTTAATACACAAGTTTTCAAAGTTCTTTTGAAAATACAACTAATTTGCCTTTAAATATACCAATATTCTATTTCTCAAAATGTTTTTGTGGCTTAGTAAATCCTTTTTGAAATTTTCTTGAGTTTGGAGAAATTTCCATGACACTTAGGAAAATGTCCTTGTAGTCAACAAGGTTTCCTAGGATTGTGTCAGACTGGAAAAGAAACCTAGTCAAGTAAAATATTATGTTTTCAAAATGCATAATACTTTTCAAAAATTATTTATATTTTTCAAAGTCTAATAGTTTTCAAAAACAGTACTTAGACTTTCCAAAAAGGCTCAATCTGTTTTTTTAAAGTACTTGCATATTTTTCAAAAATTACATAATATCTTTCAAAAGTACTTCTATTTTTCAAAATATAATGTTTTCAAAAGTACTAATACTTTTCTAAGGTAATAGTATTCTAAGTACGTGAATTTTCTAAAGATTTGCCTATAAATACAAAATATTTTTTTAAAATTGCACAATACCTTTCAAAGTGGAGCTTTGTTGGTGCAATTTAAGCTTTTTGCTAGGTTTTCAAGAGTTATACTAAGTATTTTTATGTTTTCAAAACTCATAGGCTCTGATACATAATTTTTTCTTAAGACTTCTTTCAAAATATATTTCTTTATTAATAAACAGCTAAGGAGAGAAAAAGCTCAAATTGTTCAAAATCAAAATGTTTTTCAAAAGTTTTCTCTTATTCAAAAAGCAAAGTTGAATTTCTAAGTGTGCTTTCAAAAATTTCTAAGAGCATCTTTTTGTAAATATTTCTAAGTAGATTTTTCCTTAGTAAACAAAATTTGCCTGAGCAAAGATTTTTTTAAATTTTGGCAAATGTTTGTTTTAGTGAAAAACTTGTGTAGAAATTTTTTTAAAAGATTTTGTTTTTCAAAATACACAAAGTATTTCCAAGCAAAGTTTTTTAAAACAAATTTTCTCCCAATTCTCAAAGTTGAACCATTTGTTAGGGAAATTTGACTTCAAAATTTTGCCTAAGTAAAATTCTTTTTGCAAAGCCAAGTATAGGTTTTGTAACAAAATTTAGGTTTGCAAAAACTTTTTTAAAAAACTTTACCTTGTTCACCCATGTTTGTTTTTGATATATGTCAAAGGGGGAGGAAAGGTCAAAGTTAAGTGTTAAGTTAAGTATTTTATAACACAATGATTCAGGGGGAGTATGAGAATTTTTTTTTCTGTTCAAATTACATTGGTTTTAGACTGTTCAGAATTGCTATGTTTTATTGGTCTTAACCTTGTTGATTAAACTTTTGTAATTTTTACTTAACTTTGAATTGTGTTGCCATAAATCAAAAAGGGGGAGATTGTTGGTGCAAGAAGCACCATATCGAACCTTGTTTTGATATTGGCAAAGGGTTCAAAGTTAAGTATTATTGGTTATCTAACATGTTGCTTGAGTGTGCAGATTGAAGTCCTAGCGAAGGAATGCTAGGCACCTAGCGAAGGAATGCTAGGCACTGAAACCCTAAGTCCTGGCGAAGAGCAGCTGGGCACCTAGCGAAGGGCTGCTAGGATACGAAGACCTAGTGAAGGACTGCTAGGCACCAGGCAAAGGACAGCCTGGGAACCAAGACCTAGCGAAGGACTGCTAGGCACCTGGCGAAGGACTGCTAGGCACCGGGCGAAGGACAACTTGGTATCCAAGACCTGGCAAAGGACCGCTAGGCAAAAGTCCAACCAGAGGAGCCGGTTGGCAACAGGTAAATTCTCCTGAGAGGAGTAGGTGAGGACGCGTTCCCCGTCGAGGGAACAGTAGGCGTCGGCTCGACCTAGGGCTCCATTTTGGAGACTCAAAGTCAGAACCAAGACAGCTAAGGCTATATAACACTAATAATTGATTGCTCTATGTTGTTGTGGACTAACCCTGGATGCAGGACCGAAGGAATGAGTGTCTGCAGCTCAGAATGCCTCAAAGGAGAGAGACAGCAGCTGAGCAGGGCGCCCCCAGTGCCCCGGGCACCCCCAAGGTGAATACAAAACAAGAAGAGCAAAAGTACGCTTCGGAAGCTAAGTGGGTGGGGCGCCCCGTGCTCCCGGGCGCCCCGCACCCAAGCCACCGAACTGGATAACTCTGATCCAGCCGAGAAGCTCGCTGAAAAGGTCAACCAGGGCACCCCCAGCGTCCCAGGTGCCCCCAGAGTCAATCCTCAGCCCTATTCGAGTGGGATAAGGGCTGACCGAGGTAATTCCAGATCGGTTGACACGTGGGGGGGTGCCCCCAACGTTCAGGGCGCCCCGAAGTGCTATAAATAGCACCCAACACCAAGGCTTCTCAACAATCAATTCTTCCAACGCATTCACGCTCTTCTACTCCCGCGCTCTGCTCCGGAAACCTCCCGACTCGAGATACAAGCACCGACGATGTCCCTCTGCTCCGAAAATACAATCTACTCCGGACGTCGGTAACGAAGAGCTGCTTTTATGTTTACTGTACTATTCTTGTAATACATTTTGTAAACTATTTTTGCGCACATATAGAATTGCCTGCAGTAAACGGTCAATGACCATGGGCTTTGGAGTAGGAGACGACCGTGACTCCGAACCAAGTAAAATCGTGGTGTTCGCGTGTGTTTTACTTTACTTATTTCCGCTGCTAATTCTCTTTTACAAATCCGAACGTTTTACGATATTCACCCCCCCCCTCTATCGTTCTTCTCGATCCAACATTCTATGTGTCACCACGCACCGTGTTATCTTCAATGCAAAGTATGATACATTTTGTGCACATACTAATATAAATATGCACCGTGTGATTTTGCAATTCTCTTCTAAAATGTAAATGTATTTTAACCAAAAGCAAGGCTTTTAGTATACATCCTAACAATCTCCCACTTATACTCAAAGACTTTGCTGTTTTCAAAATGTCATGCATCTGACCCCTAGATCCTTCGCATGCCTAAAAATCTCTCGCTACCAAGGCCTTAGTGAAAAGATCTTCCTAGGTCATCTTCTGATGTAATCTAGGTAACAACAGCTTTTCCTCTCCTGGGTGGTACTTCCGCTCTATGTGTTTACTTGCCTTATAGACTCGTGATTCCTTCGAGTTTGCAACTGCACCATTTCAATCACAACAAATGTGATAGCTCTGAGCAAAACAAGAATCACATTGAAGTCCATTTTGAGGTTCCTGAACCATGTAGCTCTTTTGGCTGTCTGAGAGACTGCCAACCATTCTGCTTCCATCCATGGTAGTGTCCATCACCCAGCCGCTATGCAACACTCTCCCATACAATGGTTCTACCTCCTAAAAGTAAACACAAAACCCAGAGGAATACTTATATTTGCCCCTTATCTTGATTGGAATTCTGTATCCATATAACCCATAGGAGATTGGTATGCCTGGTAAACCAGCATATAATCCTTAGTCCTTCTCAGACACTAATATATGCTTTTACCGCAATCCAATTTCCTTAACCTAGGTTACTCCCTGTTAACCATGCCCACGGTAAAACAGATATTTGGTTTCATTTTTAGCATGTAAAGTTTAAGTTATTCCGCTGCAGTATGATGTTACATGCCTTAAGTATGTTAGCGTAACGCCGCTTTAGGAAAAAAAAAGCGGGCGTTACAGGTTGGTATCAGAGCGGTTACCATCTCACTACACACACATCAAGCCCTCTCCTGCAGCTTCCAAGTAAGTACCTCTTTACATATATGATAGTATTAAGATGCGGTATGATCTTAAGATATGCATGTATGAACGGTATTAAGATATGCAAGTATGAACGGTATTTATGATGAAAAGTACGTTACGATAGGTAACGACGAATGATGCTTTATCTTATTTTAGGAATTAGATATTTAGAAGAATATAGGGGTAGAAAAAAAAACTAGAATTGGCTGCGGTGGTCTTCGCTCTTAAGATATGGAGACATTATCTGTACGGAGCACAGTGTCGAATTTATACAGACCATCAGAGTCTGCGATATTTCTTCACTCAGAAAGATCTGAATATGAGACAACGCCGATGGCTTGAGTTGGTAAAGGACTATGACTGTGAGATCCTCTATCATCCAGGGAAGGCAAACAAAGTGGCCGATGCACTCAGCCGGAAGTCAAGTGCCACCTTGATGTCCATATCTAAATTACCCCGACCACTTGAAAGAGAAATTATGAATTTCGGGGTCGAGGTCATCTCCGAGCGACTTTCCACCATGACAATATCACCCGCACTGTTTGAGGATATATTGGAAAAACAAGATGGTGATCTGAGTCTTCAGAAAATAAAACAGGAGATCCTAGAAGGAAAGGGCGATGGTTTTCATATCGCCAAAGGGGGGGGTATTATACCTTAGGGATCGTCTATGTATCCCTAATGATCCGGAGCTTCGAAGACAAATACTGACGGAAGCTCACGAGACCCCTTATTCGATGCATCCCGGATCCACCAAGATATATCAAGATCTGAAGGAGAAGTTCTGGTGGTCCGGTATGAAGAGGGATGTGGCTCAGCATGTTAGTACTTGCATGACTTGCTAGCAAGTAAAGGCGGAACACCAGCGACCCGGAGGAGTTCTGCAGCCACTAGCGATTCCGGAGTGGAAATGGGAAGACATCTCTATGGATTTCATTTCAGGGCTTCCCAGGACTACTAATGGGTATGATGCAATATGGGTGATCGTGGATAGGCTGACGAAGTCTGCTCACTTCTTGGCGATCAAGATGACTTATTCGATTGAGCAACTGGCTCAATTATATGTTAAGGAAGTAATCAGACTTCATGGAGTTCCCAAGACCATTATCTTAGATAGGGATGGTCGTTTTACTTCACATTTTTGGGAATGCGTTCAGAAGTCTCTCGACACTAAATTACGATTTAGCACCGCCTTTCACCCGCAGACTGACGGGCAAACTGAGCGGGTAAATCAAGTGCTAGAAGATATGTTGAGAGCTTGTGCCCTAGATTTCAAGGGAAGTTGGTGTCGATATCTATGCTTGGCGGAATTCGCTTACAATAATAGCTACCAAGCTACAATCGGAATGGCACCTTATGAAGCCTTGTATGGGAGGAGATGTAGGTCTCCGATATGTTGGTACGAGGGTGGTGAAAAGAAAGAGATGGGGCTCACAACGGATGTTATTGACGGCGCCACCCGAGCTATACAGAATATTCGACAACGGATAGAAACTGCTCAGAGCCGGCAGAAGAGTTATGCCGATGTCCGGCGTAGACCACTGGAATTTAATGTTGGAGATTTGGTGTTTCTCAAAGTGGCCCCTATGAAGGGGGTGACCAGATTTGGGAAGAAAGGGAAACTAAGTCCGCGCTATGTGGGGCCGTACCTGATTCTGAAGAGAGTCGGTAAAGTGGCATATGAATTAGAGCTGCCTCCAGAGATGTCAGCCATCCATAACGTATTCCACATATCCCTGCTTAAAAAGTGTATCTCGAATATGGACCAAGTGATCGAGCCGCAGACAGTACAAGTACAAGAGGACCTAAGTTATGAGAGCAGACCCATCCAGATTTTGGATAGGGAGGTCAAGAAGCTGAGGAATAAGGAGGTACCTCTAGTCAAGATCTTATGGCAAAGCCAGCGGTTCGAGGAAGCTACCTGGGAACGCGAGGATGAAATGAGGCGCAAGTACCCGGAGTTATTCTAAGTTCGAGGACGAACTTTCACGAGGTATGGGGGATTGTAACGACCCGGAAAATTCTCTTAATATTTTATGAAAATATTGAGCATATTTAAATAATTTTCCGAAGGACCTAGAGGTATTAATACCAACTTTGGCCTAGAAAACCCATGTTTTCTCATTTAAATTGAGAAAACTCAGCACTAATGGGTCTTATATGGGCTTTTTAGTACCATAACTATAGGGGGATTTTAGGTAGAGATTAGTATAAATATAAGTAGGATTTAATTAGACATATTAGCATGATTATGGGTAAGTCTTGGCTAAATTTTCCTATGTAAATGGAGACATTAGGTATTAATGGGCCTTAAATGGGTCCCAAAAATAGGTCTTAATTAGGAAAAAATTAATATAAATATAAAAAGATTTTATTTAGGAATATTAGCATAATTATGGGTGATTTTAGGAGAATTTTTGAAATAAAGGGGAATTTTCGAAAATAAGAAAAAGGATTTAAATAAAATAAAAATAAAGGTGCATGGGCCAAGGATTGAACCTTGGACCTCTTGTACAACCATGAATGCTTTAACCAACTCACCTAGCAAGGAATTCTTATGAGGAAATGAAGTGGATGGTGGTTAAGGAGTAGAAGAAGATGAAGGGTCATGGAGAGACTTTTCATTTACCTCTTTAATGGGTGATAAATAGGGGGGTTTGGGAGTTACTTCTTCTTCTCATTCCTTGCATTTTCAAAACTCATTCTCCCCTCATCCTAGCCGAACACCCAAGGAAAGGTTCTCCCTTGGAAAAGCTCCACAAGGGGTCTTATCTCCAAGGTCTAAGAGTTTTCAAGGATACAAGGACAAGGGTGTGCAAGGGTCCAAAGATCTTACCATTTCCTCCTCTTTCAAGGTTCGAAAAATCAAGAGAATCTAAGGTAATACTCCCTCACCTGTGGTATAATAGTTCCCTATGATTTCAATGATTTTTAGCATGATATATGGGTTAGTTTTTGGATTTGATGTTGAAAGGAAACAAAACCAAGGTCCCTATGTTCATGGGTTTCGGCCACCATGATTTAAATGTCTATAAATATGTTAAAAATCTTTATAATGTTATTTAATGTTCCCTTATGATGTGTAGAGGTTAAGTATAATTTTTGGGAATTTTTGGAGTACCCTAGGACACTCTAGGGTTTCGGCCAACATGAAAGGGACAAAAACCATGGTCCCTATGTTTATGGGTTTCGGCCACCATGATTTGAATGTCTATAAATATGTTAAAAATCTTTATAATGTTATTTAATGTTCTCTTATGATGTGTAGAGGTTAAGTATAATTTTTTGGAATTTTTGGAGTACCCTAGGATACTCTAGGGTTTCGGCCAACATGAAAGGGACAAAAACCAAGGTCCCTATGTTTATGGGTTTCGGCCACCATGATTTAAATGTCTATAAATATGTTAAAAATCTTTATAATGTTATTTAATGTTCCCTTATTATGTGTAGAGGTTAAGTATAATTTTTGTGAATTTTTGGAGTACCCTAGGACACTCTAGGGTTTCGGCCAACATGAAAGAAACAAAACCAAGAACCCTAAGCTTGAGGGTTTTGGCCACCATGATTTATGTGTCTATAACTATGCTAAAAACCTTGATAATGTTTTTTAAATGTTCTCTGATTATGTTAGAGATTAAATACAATTTTTGAGAATTTTTGGGGCACCCTAGAGACCCTATATGTTTCGGCCAACCTCAAGGACCCAAGGATTAGGGTGAGTTCTAAACTTCAAGTATACATTTGATATGTTGTCATGATATAAGGGTGATGGAGGGTGATTATGTAAATTTCCACACGGTCTAGAGACTCTATAAGTTTCGGCCAAGAAGGAATAATAAGGAAAAAGTTATGATTTATTTCAAGTAAGGGCTCCAGTGGCTCTATGGTAAAAATGTGATTAGTGTCTTATGATAGATTGGGGATTTTAATGGAATTTTTCCATACCCCCATGGGCCTTATGGATTTCGGCCAAGGCAGGTATTTAGGGTTTGGGATGGAGTTAGGACCCAAAGAATGATGGTTTATGCTCATTATAAAGTATACGTAAAGGTTCAAGCATATGATGGAAATTAAGTTACCCATAACCCTAACCTTAAGCACCATACTTTATGTTTGTGTGTTATGATAAGAATGATGCCATGATAAGTATCTTATGTTTATGTTCATGATAAGAATGATGCCATGATAAGTATGTTACGTTTATGTTCATGATAAGAATGATGTCACGACAAGTATGTTATGTCTATGTTCATGATAAGAAGGATGCCATGATAAATATGTTATGATCATGTTCATGATAAGAATGATGCCATGATAAGTATGCTATAAATGTCTTATGAATGATGAAGCATGCAAAGTATTTTACTTTATGAATGGGCTTGTACCGGACCCAAGTATGGGTCCAAGGGATGGGCACCTTAAGAACGCCCCGGTTCTGGACTACCGGAGCTGTCCACGGTTCTGGCACTACCGGAGCTGTGCAACAGGGATGGGCTCCTTGAGAACGCCTCGGTTCGGGGACTACCGACTATGCTGTCCTTACCCTAGTAGGTCGGGGCTCGCTACCTCGGACTTACTAGGGATGCGCGCTATGATGTATGTATGTGGTACAAGCCGGGGACCCCAAATGTTATGATGATTATGTTTAAGCATTTTAAAAGTATGATTTTAAAAGTTAAGCATCCCTATGTATATGCATTCCACCCATGCATTCATACATGTTATGCATTATGTTATGATAATGATGTGTTAAGCTTATGCTCCATGTTAAAAGATATGTATGAGAATGAATGATCCATGTTATGATTATGGTAAGAAGATGCTCTTATGATATGCTAGAATGTATGCCTATGTTTATGCCATATAGGTTGGTTTATATCTTATGTTTATATTTATGCCATGTCTCATGCCATGCTAGGAAAGTTTATTAAGTTATGCTATGCCGTGTATCATGCCATGCTTAGAATGTTTACGATGTCTATGCTTGATATGCTAGAAAGTATGCCTATGGTTGATTTACATCTTATGCTTATGTTCATGCCATGTATGATGCCATGCTTAGAATGTTTAATTATGTTTATGCCTATGTTTATACTTTATGCCATGATAAGAATGTTTAATTAGATTTATGCCTATGTTTATGCTTTATGCTATGATAGAATGTTTATGATGCTTATGTTCCATATGATTATGAATGAATGACGAATGATTTTAGTGAGTAGGAAAGAGTCTTACTAAGCCTGTGTGCTTATAGTCTTTTTCCTTATACCGCAGATCATGCAAGGGGACCATGAGGAAGCAGCAGGAGGGCAAGATTATATGTGTGTGATAGTGACTTGGCCCATGAAATCAAACGTTTGCCGTTATGCTAAGAACTTTACTTTTGTTAAGTATATGCTCGATTAGTGACTTATGGAAACTTATGATATGATGTTATGCATGATATGAAATGAACCTCATGATATGATGTTAAGCTTGTTATGACATGATGTTTAAGTATGAAGTCTATATGTCTAGTGTCCATGTCACTATGTTAGAAATGGTAGTAGGGGCATGTAAAGTTTAAGTTATTCCGCTGCAGTATGATGTTACATGCCTTAAGTATGTTAGCGTAACGCCGCTTTAGGAAAAAAAAAAGCGGGCGTTACATTTGTCAACCCTGAGGATTCAATTAATTACACAATATACAATCAATCACATACAATAACCACTAATGTCATAATAGTTGGAATCTAGTGCCTGCAACAAAAAGGTAGCCTACGCACATCTAATTATTATCCAGCAAAATAAAGTACGTGATAATGTGCAGAAAAATAACCGAATCCTAAACACATAAAACCGAAAACATCGCTCTGATACCAATTGATGGGAATAAACCCTTGTATGGCTTGAGGGTTTCTTAAGCAACCACGGGATCGAACATGAGAGACCTCTCTATGTTTACGAATTAAAACTTTAATCCGAATAGAGACCCGTCTCCCAAACGACCGTCTCGTCATCGTGTCAATTAATTCAAGTCACAACTTAGCCAAAACCAAAGTTAAGGCCTTGTAACTTTCCAAATTAATTGACCGCGGAAAAGATGACCAATGGATCGTGGTTCTTGCGTTTATTATCGAGGTCCATGACATAAATTAATTGACATATTAATTAACTAATAATTAACTCATGATAATTAATTAAACACATGCAATTAAAACAAGCATGAAATAATAATGAAAACAAGAGGAGCTAAGGAAGAGGTATACCTCGCCTTTTACCACGCAGTCTTCTACCTTGTGACCCTCTCCTTTTGGACGTCGTGTGGGCGATGAGCTACCAAGACACGGAGTCACCGAAGGCCTCGAATTAATCACCTTTCTTCAAGCTTCTTCCAATCACCAACACAAACCCTAGGAATTAGGGTTTCCTTGCGTCGGTCCTCCTCTCTTCACCTCTACCTTGCGCCGCCGGCAGCCACCACCGCCCGGGGAGCTCCGGTCACAAGGGAGCTGAGGTGTGGGATGATAGGAAGATGAAGAAAAGGAAGAGAAAGGGAGATCAAATCTCCTCTTCCTCCCTTACTCACCCACAGTCACCACCTTCCTCCTATTCTAGCCCGCCGGCGCCAACAAGGGAAGTTCCCTATTTTTCGGTCGCCAACCACCACCTCTCCAAGCTGTAACTTGCTCCTTGCCACAAGGAGACGCCAGCCGAGGGAGAAGAAGCAATGGAATAGGAAGAAGATGGAGAAAAACTTGACGCAAACCACTCCTACTCCTTTTTCCTTGTTGCGGCGGAAAACTCCACCAAAAGCCCCTTTCCTCCTTTGCTCCGCCGGTTCTAGCTATCCCAGGGATTGCTCCGACCAAAGAGGAGAGGAGAGGAAGAAGAAACCAGAAGATGAGGTCTTTTGCCTGCCCTTCTTCTCCTTTGATGCCACCGGCTCTACTAGGGTTGCCGCAACCCTAAGAGAGAGAAAAGCAAGAGGGTTTTTGATGAGTAATTATGGATTAATTCCTTAATCCATTAGCCTTATATCATGACTCCTTTGGGGTATTTATAGGGCAAGGTAGGGACCATAAGGAGGAGTTGGTTCTTGGCCTTCTAATAGATCCAAACCCGATCCATTAATGCAGATCCATTCCACTAAAGGATCTCATTGAGCTTCCTCACCAACCCCCATATTTTCATATGAGCTCCACCTATTATGAGTCGTCAATCTCCCCATGTTTAAGATATCGAATGCCCGATAAGTAATTTAAAATACTGACAATTAAATTAATTATCCTCTTGATCCTTGACTAGTACCACTTAACCTTTTCATCATGTCGGACCATAGTCCACTTGCAAGATTTGACATGATGATCCTTTTGAGCTCATCAAGGGGGCATCATCATCCCGACTAACCAGGACACGGATTCCCTCAATAATCAACGGCACACCATGTAGATAAAATTATTACCCAACTTACCGAGCCTATCGATCTAACAGAATAGATCTCGCTCATTGATAAATCAAAGTAATAATTAATTAACTACATGTGCCCGTTATTATTTCGGGATTTAGAGATTGTACACCATAATATAATCCAAGGTCTAATCCAATTTATGAAGTTGGTACAAAATTGGATGACCTCTCTTTTGGTCCTACTCAATGCACACAAAGTACACTAGTGTAATTCAATGGTTAAGACAAACCACACCTAATTACACTACAACCATCCCGATGGTTTGTCCAACTCCATCTCGGTTGTGAGCCTCTTACTTATACTTCTGCAAGGAACTTGATAACATGATCTTCTATGTGTCACCACGCACCGTGTTATCTTCAATGCAAAGTATGATACATTTTGTGCACATACTAATATAAATATGCACCGTATGATTTTACAATTCTCTTCTAAAATGTAAATGTATTTTAACCAAAAGCATCCTAACACAACGTTCACAAATGGCTAAACATAGCCTCTCGGGTGCTTGATAGCACAGGGGCGCCTAGTGCTTGGGCGCCCGAGAGGCCAGGAACCCATAAGCTTACAGGTGCCCGAGTGTGGCCTTTTTGGTCAGCAACCGCTAACCACTTTCTAGCCTGACTTCCGGTCTTCTTGTGTGATTTTTGCCCAATCGGAGTTAGGTTCACCCGAACCCGACTCTGGCCTTTTGCCCCTTAAGCGTCCTTTCTTTCGGCTTCTCATCCCTCAAACATCGTGCACGCCCTTCTCGCTCCACCGGTGTACGCTTCCGCAGAGCTCTACGTCCCTCGGATGCACCAAACCCGTCGGTTCCCTTTCCGTGCTATCCTTATCGACCACTGCATCTTCCGCTCGACTTCCTAGTCTCCTAAGTTCCTGTACACTTAGACATAGGGATTAAAAACACCAGAACCTAACATAAATCGGTTGACCACATCAAAACCAACCTGGGGTACTTACACTCTGTTCTAAATATCCCTTACCTACGAAGACACCATTCTTCATAAGTACAAAATTGTTTGATTGGAACACTAGTCTAAAGCCGACCTTAACAAGTACCGATATGGAAACTAGGTTCTTCCTAATGTCGGGAGCGTGGAGTACATCAATGAGTGTTAACTCCTTTCCAGATGTCATCTTCAGGATAACTTTCCCGAGTTCGACAATCGACGATGTAGTGGAATTGTCCATATAGAGCTTTCTTCCACTTATCGGAGTATACTTAGTGTTGAAAACTGAAATTTTAAAGGCCTTAGTTGTAATTTCCAAAAACTTGAAGGGCCTATTTGCAAAAAGGCAAAATAATTATAAACCCTAAAAAGCCCTCTACCAAATCAGTTTTCTTTCACTCTCTCGATTCCCTTTTTGTTGTCGTTTCTCCCCAACGCCGCACGACGCAAACCGTTCTTCGCCGTCGCGCCTCACGCCGTCGCTCTTCCGGCGAACTTCGACCCCATCTGCCGTAGCCCCTTCTTCTTCCCTTTCCTCCTCTTCGGCGCGCACGGAGTCGACTCCATCGAGCCCTAATTCCCCAACTTGACCTCGGTTCTGACGCGGGATAGTTTTGCTCACTGTGAGGGTTGCAGACACTGGACAAGGGCAAAGCGAGGAGGTGGAAGTACCCGGCGCATCTCAGGTGAGTTGTATGTTGGATTAGGGTAAAGATGAATGCTTAGATTTTAGTAATGCTTGCTCTGAATTGTTGATTTGATGCGTTGGTTCAGTAGAGATGGATTTCTTTGGGTTGATTTGAGTATAGCAGTTGGGTTTTACCTTGATCCTTATGCCTACCGTGAGTCATCTTGGCTGTGAGTTGTGTTGGATGGGTTTCATGAATTTTCTACGTATGTGGTGCCTAGGTTAAGCTGCTGCAGATGCCAGATTCAGGTAAGGTATCCTATAGTTGAGTAGATCTTGAAATGGATTTGGGATCCTTAATTTTGTGGCTATTACCGACTTTATTTAGGTGTTTAGATGAGGTTTTGATGCTAGGGCTTACCACGAACACCCTTGTTTATTTTGTAATTGATCAATTGTAGGGGTTTTGTGTGGGGAGCATTATACTCAGTTTTAACTCTGTGAATTATGAGTTTGTGATGGTGAGGTAGTAGCTTGATTGAAGTTGTTGACTTTGGGAATGCTATGCTATTTTGGGGATGTGTAGTGGGCTTCACTGGATTGGTGATTACTGTAAATTTTGGTTGAGGGGTCATTTGACTTTTAATTTAATTAGTTGTTACATATATACATACCTATTAGTTTATATGTAGTCTAGCTATTTTTAATAATGTTTATAAATAGCCGAATGTTCGCATTGACACAGGACCTTGATTCGGACTCGTTCAGTCGATCATGGAAGGTTCTCGTTTACGGACTTCTACAATTATAAGGCGGGTATTTCTCCTTTGTACTCGAGTAGTTTCGTTTACCTTAAAGCATGACTATCTTATGTCTAGTAGGTTGCTTGACCTTGTTCTTTGTCGTTATTTAAAACATCGCCGTTGAGACTTATTCTTCGTTGATCTTCGAGTGTTCCCAAATTCGTATCTGTACAGTCCTCGGTTGTTTTTCTGTTCTATAAAGTACCGCTTGTACGCGAGTACCTAGAAGTCCATTAAACACAGATAGGTTTATTTGGCATTAGAAATACCCTACCTAGTAGTGTAGGTGCATAATCGTTGGTTTTCGATTTACGGTTGGTTGTATTGATGCATCGTATACTCGTTGGATTTTATTGCATCATTGTTTCTCCGGTTGTTCGTGCATCGGTTAGCATGCACCATACTTGCACGTTGCATACTAACGACTGTTGGCTTACATTTGGTTAAGCCGTCGTTAGTCATATTGTTGCTCGATTCACTCAACCACTTGTTGACGTGGTAGTTATTAGAGTGCGAGCATCTGTCCTGTTATGCCAAACAGTGACACCCTCACCGTTGTTTTTAGAGGGATGAGCTGTTGGTGGCTCACCCTCACTGTTGTTTTTCGAGGGATATTGTAGCTGTAGTAGCTCCCCCGATGTACCGGGGTTTGGAGTGTAGGCTTCCCAGCATCCTGTCCACTCAACCACGCCTTATGTGGTATTTGTCGTTGGAGTGCGTACAGTTGTCACAGCCCTACCCACCCGGTCACACAGATGGGATGTGTTGACGGCTTGACTGGCGTCAGGGGTGACACATGTCATTGCATCATGTGCATACGTATTTCGTTTATGCATTTTTCCTGTGATTGTTGCATTTATATGAGCTATGGTTGTTGCACTTGATTGACATGCATGTATATCTTGGTTTTACTATTGTTGTATTGTTTTATACATGCTTAGTGCTTATCTGGATTTTATGCTATGTCGTTTTACGATATGTTATGCATGTTTAGGTGAATCTATATTTCTTATGGACTGTACTCTTTTGATTCTCTACTAGTTGTCCTTTATTATGTCATGCTTATTGTCTACTCATATACCCGCAGAGTCCACCCGGACTCACCACCCCTGCTTTCCCTTTTTGTTTCAGATAGCAGGTAGACGTATCTCTTGGAGCCAGGAGAGGATCCAGTTGCCAGTCCCCAGTGTTGAGATGAGTTAATCTTCCGTATTTGGTTTAGTTATTTGTTTCAGTACTTGGAGTTGCATTTTGTTCGTTATTGGGTTTTGTTGATATCAGAGACTTTTGTGTTCTATTTGGATTGTAGTTCTTTTCTGTTTAAGGTGGCTGAGCCACCCGTTATCTTTTATGTTAATATAAACTGCGTGTTGATGTTTTATTTTCTGTTATGATGGCTGAGCCATCTTTTATGATGAGTGTGTTATGTATAATTGCCCCATATTGTCCGCCGTACAGGGGAGATGCTGCCCAATTTTCGAGCAAGCATGTGCCTCTGGGGGCGTGAGTTTCATGAATTTTCTACGTATGTGGTGCCTAGGTTAAGCTGCTGCCGATGCCAGATTCAGGTAAGGGATCCTATAGTTGAGTAGATCTTGAAATGGATTTGGGATCCTTAATTTTGTGGCTATTACCGGCTTTATTTAGGTGTTTGGATGAGGTTTTGATGCTAGGGCTTACCACGAACACCCTTGTTTATTTTGTAATTGATCAATTGTAGGGGTTTTGTGATGGTGAGGTAGTAGCTTGATTGAAGTTGTTGACTTTGGGAATGCTATACTATTTTGGGGATGTGCAGTGGGCTTCATTGGATTGGTGATTACTGTAAATTTTGGTTGAGGGGTCATTTGACTTTTAATTTAATTAGTTGTTACATATATACATACCTATTAGTTTATATGTAGTCTAGCTATTTTTAATAATGTTTATAAATAGTCGAATGTTCACATTGACACAGGACCTTGATTCGGACTCGTTCAGTCGATCGTGGAAGGTTCTCGTTTACGGACTTCTACAATTATAAGGCGGGTATTTCTCCTTTGTACTCGAGTAGTTTCGTTTACCTTAAAGCATGGCTATCTTATGTCTAGTAGGTTGCTTGACCTTGTTCTTTTCCATTGCCCTTTATCCCAAATGGTAAGTGGGTTAGCGTGTGTTGTTGAGGTCTCGGGTTCGATCCTTCTTGGCACCAAATAATTTTTTTATTGTAACGACCTAGTCTCTCAACCCATTGGCGGCCAAATCAATATTTGGCGGCCCAACAACCTGGAACAACCGTGTCGTTACTCACTAGGTCTTTCCACCCCTGGCCAGTGGATTTTTGCCTTCCTCAGGGTTCGAACTCTAGACCTCCAGGATAAGTACTAGAGTTTATGAATCCTGATACCAAGTGAGTGTAGCTCACTTGGTATCAGGATTCATAAACTCTAGTACTTATCCTGGAGGTCTAGAGTTCGAATCCTGAGGAAGGCAAAAATCCACTGGCCAGGGGTGGAAAGACCTAGTGAGTAACGACACGGTTGTTGGTCGTCGACATCGGTTGTTGGTCGACGACATAGTTGGGCCGCCAAATGTTGATTTGGCCGCCAATGGGTTGAGAGACCGGGTCGTTACACTTAGAGAACATCGTCTTATTAGAACAGATGTGACATGTTGCTCCAGTATCGATCCACCACTTCTTCGGGTTGTCCACCACCGTGTTTGCTTCAAACACGATCATAGTGAGATCCAGTTCCGAAAAATCAGGGAGGTTGTTTTCTTCTGGAGTCTATAATCTTTAGACATGTGCCCTAGCTTTCCACAGTTGTAGCACGAGCCCTTGAACATCTTGCCTTAAGCCTTCTTTTTGAATTGCTTTGGCTTCTTGGCGTTCAACTCAACTAGGTTGGACATCTTGTCGATAGACCACTTCGTTTCTCTAGAGTCGGATAGCTTTTGATTATCCTCCTCTATTCGTAGCCTCAGGATCAGGTCTTCGAGTCTCATCTCCTTTTGCTTTTACTTCAGGTAATTTTTGAAATCCTTCCATGACGAAGTGAGTTTCTCGATTACCGTAGCTACTTTGAATGACTCGTTCAACTTCATACCTTCGGGATCCAGATCATGCAGTATCAGTTGCATTTCTTGGACATGAGACGTTACGCTCTTGGAATCCACCATCTTGAAATGCAAAAAATCGGTCGACGATGAATTTCTTCAATCTTGCATTTTCGATTTTGTATTTCTTTTCCAGTGATTCGCATAGAGATTTTGCCGTCTCCATCGGACTATACACGTTATACAACGTGTCATCCAATGCGTTGAGAATGTAGTTACGACACAGAAAATCTCCATGCGACCATGCATCGCATGCATCCTTGCTGTTGGAATCACCTTCTTTAGTGGTTGGAGGGTCTTCACGTAAAAATCGTACGAGGTTTAGCGTTGTCAGATAGAACAACATCTTCTATTGTCATCGTTTGAAGTTGGCTCCTTTGAATTTCTCCGGCTTTTGTCCGTGTGGAATGGCAGTCAGAACGTCATTGATCAATGTCATATCAGTTTGCACAATATCATTTTAGATTGTTGGGTGTCGGGTCCGGGGTTGCTGCCGGGAGGATGTAAACTGATATGATATATCGTCGAGGCTAGTGTTCAACACTATCTCCGTAAAACAATATTGCTCCGCTACAGGTGCTCATGGATAGTAGCAATTCATTTCCCAAGATACAATGACGATGTCTCGAAATAGCAACACTACAAATTTCGAAACTAGCGAACCTTCTCGTAGGCTTTTTGAACTCTGGATGCACAGGATGAGACGGATACTAATGAACTTTTGATGATTGAATGAATGAATCCAGCATCTAGGGGACTCTATTTATACAAGGGAAGAGGTGAGGTACCCTTTGGTGAGTGAGTGTTGTTGGATCGCGTGCGATTGCTAGAGGGGGGGAGTGAATAGCACTTCTTCGGCTCGTTCTTCCTACGTTGTTAGTGTGCGCAAGCGAAAACAATAATAATAAACATAATCAACAAATAAAACACTGCTAACAAACCAATTTACTTGGTATCCACCCGTAAGGGTGACTAATCCAAGAATCCGTTGGTGGATCACTCCCCGGATAACCTCCGGCTAGCCCTTGTCACTCCTTGTGGGTGGAGAAACCTTGCCATAGCACCTTGACACGACCTGAGCACCAAAGACTACTAATCTACTCTACCCAAGCAGATTTCGCCAAGAGAAGAAAGTAGGAAACGAGCTCCTTTAAATAGGGCTCGAGTCTGAAACAGCCGATACCAGTCGACTGCCCCTGGGGCAGTCGACTGGTTCCACTCAGATTCGACCGTTACAATACAACGTTCGAATCCGACAGCCTATTCCAGCTGACACCAGTCGACTGCCCCTGGGGCAGTCGACTGGTCCGAACCTAAGCCTAGGGTTACACTCCCCGAGTACATTTCACTCCGCACTCGAACCCTCCCGGCTTAGCCCCTGAGTACAAACACTCATACTCAGACCCTCACAACCCGATTGACTCTTCACCAGCAGCCTCGACTGTTGCCTTCACGCCCTCTTCATCTTCAGCCCTTGTCCCTCGGATGCGCACGCAAGCGTCCAGCTTGCCTCCATGCCATCCTTCACATACGCCTCGAAGTCCACGTCCCTCGGCTCATCGTCCCTGCTATCCACGGTCCCTCGGATGCGCACGCAAGCATCCAGCTTGCCTCCATGCCATCCTTCACCTGAAGACATCAACCAAGTCCATGTGTACCTGTACACCTGGACACTCATGTATACATATTAGTCCAACAACAAATCCTAACTTAACCATATTGACCGCACACATCAAAACCCCATGATCCTCCAGATCATATCAAGGTCGATTGCCCAATAATCTCCCCCTTTTTGATGTGTAGCAATATGTTAAGTTAGGTAAACATAAACACCAATAACAATAACAATAGCAATAGCAATTGAAAAATAAAGCATAACAAACAAGAGGCAACCTCCCCCTTAACCTATGCTTTCTCCCAATTTTCAATCCTCATTGCCAATCACCACGTTAAGTTATTCCCAACTTAACACTTAACACAAGTTAAGTTCTCTCAACTTAACACCTAAATTTCATAAACCAACCACAGTTAAGTTCCAACCCAAACCTAACTTAACACCCAAGTTCTCCCCCTTTGACACCATCAAAAAGATTGCCCCAAGCAATCCTACCCCAAGTGCCAAATAGAACTTACCAGATTTCTGAAAACCCCCTCAGAAATCACAAAATCACCTTCTGCCCGAGACACCAGTCGACTGCCCCCAGGGCAGTCGACTGATACACCATTTTTTGATTTTCCAGCCAAATTTCAGAAATGCATATAAAATTCCAAAAAATCCGGAAAAATATGAAATTTTGCAAGTGTGTTTGCTAGGATATACTCTATCCTAGAAAAATATGGTTTCATGAAAAACAACAAACGTGCTCGACTTTTGGTACAAGCCTAAAAATCCTTAAAAATTGGCACTTTTGTATCAACTTTGAATTCCATATCTAATTCTATGTGTTTGCCAACACTAACCATTATCATTTGACACATAGAATGGTTCTCAAACCTCCCCTTTTTCATATAGATTTTCAATTTTGACAAAGGCTCCCCCTCTTTATCTCTTAACCTTAGATAATCATGAAAACCATCTCATGCCTTTATATATAGAAAGATCCCATCATTTAATTATCAACCAATATATTTTACGCAATATAAACAATATAAGATTTCAAAACATATCATGAAAACATAGATAAAGATCTTAACTAAAAAGAAATATCCTATCATTCAATTAGCACTTAATGAATTTTCAACCAATACTCAAATCATATCATAAGAGTAACATAAAGTAACATCAAGTCATGACATAAATTTTCATAAAATAACATGAAAGATAATCAAATAGTTCATATATCAAGACATAAAAAAGAGTCATATGGGTCATGGCCCTAAAGTAGTTAGGTTTTTACAATCATCAAAATAAAGTGTTTGAGAGATATAGGATAACATCAAATAGAACTCTCTCAACACACAAGTCATCAAAGCACATCTACATCATATCGTCATCGCCTGGAGGAGGAGGAGGAGGTGGGGCTGATAAGTCAGATGTAACTGCCGGAGCATCTCGTACATCTCGTCCTGTCAGCTCCGAAATCCCTGGCAAAACTCTGTGAGGCCATGCACCTCCCCATGGATCGCCGTCAGCGTCTGTTGGAATCCGTTGATCTCCTCCCGGATGCCGTGAACACCCTCTTGGAGCCCGTGAACATAAGATCGGAGCTAAGTGAACTCCGCATGTGTAATCATATCAGCAGGCTCCTCCTCAGAGCTGGAGGACTCTGGACGCTGTCTCTGTTAGTGATATGAGAGAAGTGTCCTAAGGCAATCGCCTTATGATTGTAATCATTTATTTTAATAAATGAATATTCACTATTTGAGTATACATGTTTGTGTATTTGATTGAGATCTTAAACTCATTTACTGACTGTCCGCAATACAATTCACAGCATGAGAGAATTTGTGATGAATTCACAACTAGTGATTATCTCTACATGTGCAATTGTGAAGTATTGAAATTGTCCCTAGTCGATGAATTGATAAATACGAACACTATCAATTCTGTTGAGACTAGCATGGGTTATTCTCTAATCAGCTAATTCTCACTGGCTGGTGACATTGAGATGTCCGGAGATAAACATGAATGCTAGTTAAGGGAACTAGTTCATTGGAGTGACTGGCTGTAAAACTTCATATGGTAGTCTACATATAGATATGTCAGTGAAGTTCTTACTGCAGCTTAAGTGCGATGTTCCTTTAACTTGCGGTGTTCAAGTCATCTTGGTCATGGAGACTTATACTTTGACATCTTAAGCAAGCATCTCCAAGGAGGTGTGGACCCAGGATGATTGGGTATAAGTCGAAGTGTCCGAAGATGTTTGAATAGCCTACAAAGGATTCACCACTCCTTGCGAGGAGATGTATACCCGAGGCCTATCATCGGATTGTTACTCGAAGCCTCTGGCCAGAGCATGACATGTTCAGAGTATGAATCTCTTAAATACATGAGAGTAATTAGAATCCGTAGGACGAGAAAACGTTACTTGGGCTAGGTGTGACGTAGTCAGCCTAGTGGGGACTGACACACATAGACCATGTCCTGAACCAAGTGGGTATAAGATGGTGAAGGGAATGTGGCACGATTCATTATAGCTGCTGAAGGGTTTCAGAATTGTTTCTGAGGTCAACCGTTGATCTTTCGATTAATTGGGGATCATGATGTACTACTAGGTGCCACTCATGATCGTTCTATAATTAATTGATTAATTATAGACGACCAACATAAATCGAAAGCACACGTAGCTTATTTAGTCACACGCACTATGAGTAATCTGAGGGATTTAAAACGAGTTGAAAATTGGATTTTCCAATCAAGAGAGATTAAGTTTGGTTGAGCCAAACGATAAGTCGAATATGAATTTTTCAGAGATGCATCAGAAGCGTAAAATGGCTAAAGTCTTTTGAAGACTTAATAGATGAATTAAATAAGTTTAATTCATTGGGGCTTGGCTTGGATGGGCCGGCCAAAGAGGGCCTCCATCCTCTTTGCTTGGCTGGCCACAACAAAGGGAGAGAACCAAGTTTTTGGTTCAATTTATAAAATAAACCAAGTGTGGTTTGATTTATAAAATTATGGATGATATAAATTTTTATATAATAAACTAAGGTTTGGTTTATTTTTCATGGAAATTAAAATGAACCATGGATTGGTTTATTTTATAAAATCAATCATGGATTGATTTACCATGATAAGGAAATTTATTCCATAGGATAGAAGAGACTTGATTGATTTTTATCATGAATTAAAATATGATTTCAACCATGATATAAAATCAAACTTGGCATGATGGAATATGTTATTCCATATTTGAGAGGCTTGATGGTTGAGAGGCCACTATATAAAGGACCCAAGGCAAGGCTTAGGTGATAATTAAAAAAAAGAGATGAAGGCATATGCTCTCTCCCTCTCTTTCTCTCCTTCTCTTCTCCCCTTCTTGCCGTGAGCCAACCAGCCCCAAGAAGGAGCACTAGCCGGCCGCCCCTGCCCTTTCCCTGCCGACCACCACCTGCTGCCAAAATTAGAGTTTGCCGCAAGGATCCTTTTGCCGCAAGCCTCTTCTTTTGCTTCACCGGAATTTTGATTCCGGTCATCCTTTTGTGGTTAGTCTTCCGACATCTCTCTTGGTTTTTCTTGTCGTGTTCTCAGAGAATCTTGTAGTTCTCGAGAACACGAAACTCGTGGCTTTGCAAAGTCATCCCGAAGATACTCGGCGTGGACGCGAATAGAGGCGGAGCTTCCAAGGGACGCTTACGATTGGATCTCGTCCCTTCCTTCGAGTTACGCGAGTAATACGTAAATTAGTTTACGTTTCTGCAAAATTTTAAATATATGATCATGTGTACACAAGATAAAATTGCATGCTTAGATGTGTGGTTAAATAATTTGAGAAATTATTTATGTTAAACCTTCCGCTGCACGTAATTAATTTTTAAAATTACGAACCCGCATCCATGTCAACATGCACCCGCTCCTAACAGTGGTATCAGAGCCGAAGTTTGTGTTCGACATAATCATATAATTGTTTTGCGGAAAGCTTTATCATGATCTCAATTTTGGAAAATTTTCAAATATGAAAACTTTCCAATTATGGTAAATTTTCGATTTAGAAATTTCAAAGTTTGGAAATCCTCATATAATTTCGTAAACTATTGAAATATCTCTGTTTCTGAAATTTTATGATAATTGTGAAAAAATTTCCATTTTTGGAAACTTTTCAATTTTGAAATTTTCCAATTTTGGAAAAACGTAAGTTTTCTTTGTACCAGAAACTTACAATTATTCTGAAAATCTTTTATTTTTGAAAACTTTCCATTTATGGAAAGCTCGCAATTTTGGACACTTTCTTTCAAGAAAATCTAAACAAATTATGAGAATATTAATTGGCATTTAAATTTATAATTGGAAATTAAATTATTTACAAAATTCTTTATTTTGGATTGAGCCTCGGGAAGCCGTCCAATTTAAAGTTAGTTGTTATAATTAAATTTCCTAAATTAAATTTAAACTGTCAAATACTTATTTTGGATTGAGCCTCGGGGAGCCGTCCAAATTAAGTTATTGATATTAATTTTCCATAAATAAAATATGTGATCAAATCTTAGAAATTTTTGAGGTGATTCTCAAACGATAATTTCCTTATTTGATTTATGAGGTGATGCTCTTACATATTATTGTCTCCAAAATTAATTAGGAAAATTGTTTCCTATAGAGTATATTTCCTTAAATAATATTTTCATGAAAATAATATGTGGTTGAATTAAGGGAATCTATCTCTTAATTTAATAAGATTTGATTTAGAGAAATCAAAGTCTTAAACATATTATTTCTGAAATTGATTATGATAATTCAGGAAATTGTTTCCCAAAATAATTCCTTGAATAAAGTATGAAATTAGAATTAGGAAATCCGGTTCCTAATTCAATTAATGAGACTTGATAAATTAAGTCACATACATACTTTATTAAGGAAATCGTTAGAACATGACATAATTATATGTCATGAATGTGCATAAAAGAAAAGGATGAGACCCAAAACCCCTTACAAAATATTAAGGCCAACATCTTCCATTAATATGGTTAGAACCGGAGTTTTGTTTCGCGTTTGGGTTGATGGACACATCCATGCCCGGCTTGAACCTCAACATGTTCAAACCATGGAATTAGTTTATGACTAATATAGTTGGAGTCAGAGGTCAATCCTTAGTTTTGGTTGTTGGACACATCCAAACCTGATTAAACGGTTGAATGAGCTCCAACCATATTAAAACTATTTCTTGATTAATGGGTCAGCCTTAAGCTTGGAGCATCGATTTGTTGTACCACAGCCAAGGTCGATGTAAAGAGAGGTGCAGTTGGGTGCTATGTATATTGTTGCATATTTGTTAATGAGTTAACAACCCAATGATTTATGCAAACATTCAATTAGTTGATAGCATAATGTGATAGTTACATATGTATAATATGTAATCGGTATAATTACCTACCTTCATAGCTAAGAATAACTTGATGGACTCTAGCCATAGTTGTTCTTATCTATGGTTGGATATCAACCTATTTGGAGATGTTCCTACGATCTCCCGAATTGATAAAAAGGGTTATTCAATTCGAAAAATAAATAGGATTTAATTAATGTATATTGATGCATTCTTTATCATTCTCATCACATAACCTCAATTTGTATTTCTAGGATAATCACCTAATCATGTCTTCTCTGAATTTGCGTTCCATTTTGGACACCAATAAGCTGACTGGGCAAAACTTCATGGACTGGCTTCGAAACCTGAGGATAGTCCTCAAGGCAGAAAAGCTTGCTTATGTCCTTGAAGAACAACTTCCCAACCATCCTCCTGAAGATGCAACTCCAGACCAGTTAGTGGCCTATCAGAAACATGTGGTCGATTCTGAACTTGCGAGTTGCATCATGCTGGCCGCTATGGTACCTGAGCTACAAAAGCAGCATGAGCATATGGATGCTCATACCATCGTCTTCCATCTTCATGAGCTGTTTGACGAGCAGGCGAGATCCGAAAGGTTTGAGGTCTCCAGACTCCTCTTCACCTCTAAGATGCAGAAAGGCACTTCTGTTTCACAGTTTGTGTTGAAGATGTTGGGGTACATTGAGCGACTAGGCCACTCAGATTTGCAATGGATCACGAACTAAGTATTGACTTAATTCTGCATTGTTTGCCCAAGATTTATTCACAGTTTGTAATGAACTATCGGATGAACAAACTGGAGACTACCATTCCTGAGTTGCTTAACCTGCTGAAGACTGTAGAGCCTTCTGTAAAGCAGGATCAGAAGACGGTACTGTTAGTTGGTTCCTCAAAGAAAGGCTCTAAGAGGAAGCCCAAAGAACAAAATAAGGGAAGGAAGAAAAAGGCCAAAAAGATTAAAAAGGCACCAAAAGGCACTTGCCATCACTGCGGCAAGGAGGGCCACTGGCGAAGAAACTGCAAGGTTTATCTTGAGTCCCTGAAGAAGAAGGCATCTGATGCCCCATCCTCTTCAGGTATCTTCGTTATTGAATGTCACTCTATTTCCTCAGACACTTGGGTACTTCATACTGGGTGTAGCTCACATATATGTAATGGCATACAGGGGCTAAGGAATAGAAGAAGACTCATCAAGGGAGAAGCAAATTTGCGAGTTGGAAATGGAGCAAAGATTGCTGCTGTTGCCATCGGAACATATTTCCTAAAGCTCCCTACTAGACTTGTCTTAGAATTGGATAATTGTTATTTTGTTCCTTCGTTAATAAAGAACATTGTATCTATTTCATGCTTGAATGAAAAGGGTTATCATTTAACTTTTAGTAACAATTGCTGTTACATAACTTTAAATGGTGTTCTTTATGGGACCGAAACTTTATGCAATGGTATCTACACGTTAGATTTATCCGGTGACGTTTTCAATATCGAAGTTAGCAACAAACGTGCTCGAATAGATAATCAAATAGACTCCTATATGTGGCATTGTCGTCTTGGCCATGTAAGTAAGAAACGCATGACCAAATTACACCGATGTGGAATTCTGGAATCATTTGAACCCGGTTCATTTGATACATGTGAATCATGCTTAAAAGGCAAGATGACCAAATTACCCTTTTCCGGAAAAGGTAAACCAGTGGGAGAATTGCTTGGTCTAATACATACTGATGTATGTGGACCAATGTCAACTCTTGCACAAGGAGGCTATAGCTACTTCATTACCTTTATCGATAATCACTCACGATTCGGGTATGTGTTCTTAATGAAACACAAATTTGAAGCTTTTGAGAAATTCAAAGAGTTCAAAAGTGAAGTAGAGAAACAGCTTGGCAAAAGTATTAAGATACTTCGATCCAATCGGGGTGGTGAATACTTAAGTCAAGAGTTTCAAGATTATCTTAGGGACAATGAGATATTGTCTCAATGGACTCCGCCATATACACCACTGCATAATGATGTATCTGAGAGGCGTAACCGAACCTTGATGGACATGGTTAGATCTATGATGAATCATGCAACTCTTCCAAAATCCTTTTGGGGCTATGCGCTTAAGACAGCTGTTTACTTACTAAACAGAGTCCCGACCAAGGTAGTCTCTACTACTCCATATGAGATGTGGAATAGTAAGAAACCTCATTTATCTCACCTAAAGATATGGGGTTATCCTGCTTATGTAAAGTGGACTGTATCAGAAAAATTGGATGCTAAGTCTGATAAATGTCTATTTATTGGATACCCTAAGGAAACGAAAGATTACCAATTCTATCATCCCTTGGAACAAAAGGTGTTTGTTTCAAGGCATGCTGTATTTCTAGAAAAAAAATTTCTTTTAAAAGAAAACAGTGGGAGTAGCATTGAACTTGAAGAAGTTCAAGAAACTCCAATAGACATTACAGAGACACCTAGTCTAGACCCACAACCAATAACTCATAATGATGAGCTATCAGTTGAACCTAAAACAACACCACTTCTTCGTAGGTCTGATAGGACACGCAATATTTCAGAGAGATACGGATTTTTCATAAGTGAATCGAACGACGTATTACTCATTAACGATGACGAACCTATCAGTTATGAAGATGTTCTGAAAAATTCAGAAAGGGATAAATGGCTTGAAGCCATGAAGTCGAAAATGGATTCCATGTACAAAAATCAAGTATGGGACTTGGTTAACCCACCTAAAGGGATTAAGCCCATAGGGTGCAAGTGGGTTTTCAAGAAGAAAACCGACATGGAAGGTAATGTTGTTACCTTTAAGGCTAGATTAGTGGCAAAAGGATATCGTCAGAAACAAGGAATTGATTATGACGAAACCTATTCGCCAATAGCTATGCTTAAATCCATTCGGATGCTCCTGGCCATAGCAGCTCATTATGATTATGAGATATGGCAAATGGATGTGAAAATAGCTTTCCTTAATGGAAACCTACTTGAAGATGTATACATGATACAACCTGAAGGTTTCACATCGGTTAATAAAACCAAAGTATGCAAGCTTCGACGATCCATATATGGACTAAAGCAAGCATCCAGGAGCTGGAACATCCGTTTTGATGAGACAATCAAAGAGTTTGATTTCTCACAAAATCCTGACTAACCTTGTGTGTACAAGAAGGTTAGTGGGAGTGTAGTCGTATTCCTAGTGTTATATGTCGATGACATATTACTTATAGGAAATGATATATCAGTCTTACAGTTAATTAAAATTTGGTTGTCCAAAACTTTCTCCATGAAAGACCTGGGAGAAGCAACCTATATCCTTGGGATTAGAATCTATAGAAATAGATCAAAACGGTTGCTTGGTCTTTCGCAGTCTACATATATAGACTGAGTGCTAGAAAGGTTTAGCATGTCGGAATCCAAGGTTACCTTCCCATCAGGCATGGGATCAACCTTTCGAAGTCTATGTGTCCGCGCACAGAAGACGAGAGGATTTGCATGAATAAGATTCCTTATGCATCCGCGATAGGATCTATCATGTATGCTATGTTATGTACTAGGCCCGATGTATCGTATGCTCTGAGCGTCACAAGCAGATACCAGTCTGATCCAGGAATGGATCATTGGGCGGCTGTCAAGACAATCCTCAAGTAATTAAAAACACTAAGGATGTATTCCTAATATATGGAGAAAGTGATATGGTAATACGTGGGTATACAGATGCCAGTTTCCAAACAAATAAGGATGACTCCAAATTTCAGTCCGGATACGTATTTATTTTGAATGGAGGTGCAATAAGTTGGAAGAGTTCCAAGCAAGACACCGTAGCGGATTCTATCACGGAAGCGGAATATATTGCAGCTTCGGAAGCAGCAAAGGAAGCAGTCTGGATCAAGAAGTTTGTCTCAGAACTTGGTGTGGTTCCAACCATTGATGAAGCAATACCGGTTTACTACGACAACAATGGAGCTATTGCACAAGCAAAGGAACCAAGGTCTCATCAGCGATCCAAACATGTGCTTCGCCACTATCATCTGATCAGAGAGATTATAAGTAGGAATGATATACAAATTGAGAAAATTCTCACTGAAAGGAATTTAACGGATCCTTTAACTAAGGCCTTGCCTCAAAGCAAGTTTGAGGGTCATGTTAGAGCCTATGGTATTGGATACCGTAGCGATTGACATTAGGCCAAGTGGGAGTTTGTTAGTGATATGAGAGAAGTGTCCTAAGGCAATCGCCTTATGATTGTAATCATTTATTCTAATAAATGAATATTCACTATTTGAGTATGCATGTTTGTGTATTTGATTGAGATCTTAAACTCATTTACTGAATGTCTGCAATATAATTCACAGCATGAGAGAATTTGTGATGAATTCACAACTAGTGATTATCTCTACATGTGCAATTGTGAAGTATTGAAATTGTCCCTAGTCGATGAATTGATAAATACGGACACTATCAATTCTGTTGAGACTAGCATGAGTTATTCTCTAATCAGCTGATTCTCACTGGCTGGTGACATTGAGATATCCGGAGATAAACATGAATGCTAGTTAAGGGAACTAGTTCATTGGAGTGACTGGCTGTAAAACTTCATATGGTAGTCTACATATAGATATGCCAGTGAAGTTCTTACTGTAGCATAAGTGCGATGCTCCTTTGACTTGCGGTGTTCAAGTCATCTTGGTCATGGAGACTTATACTTTGACATCTTAAGCAAGCATCTCTAAGGAGGTGTGGACCCAGGATGATTGGGTATAAGCCGAAGTGCCCGAAGATGTTTGAACAGCCTACAAAGGATTCACCACTCCTTGCGAGGAGATGTATACCCGAGGCCTATCATCGGATTGTTACTCGAAGCCTCTGGCCAGAGCATGACATGTTCAGAGTATGAATCTCTTAAATACATGAGAGTAATTAGAATCCGTAGGACGAGAAAACATTACTTGGGCTAGGTGTGAGGTAGTCAGCCTAGTGGGGACTGACACACATAGACAATGTCCTGAACCAAGTGGGTATAAGATGGTGAAGGGAATGGGGCACGATTCATTATAGCTACTGAAGGGTTTCAGAATTGTTTCTGAGGTCAACCGTTGATCTTTCGATTAATTGGGGATCATAATGTACTACTAGGTGTCACTCATGATCGTTCTATAATTAATTGATTAATTATAGACGGCCAACATAAATTGAAAGTCTATTTAGTCACACGCACTATGAGTAATCCGAGGGATTTAAAACGAGTTGAAAATTGGATTTTCCAATCAAGAGAGATTAAGTTTAGTTGAGCCAAACGATAAGTCGAATATGAATTTTTCAGAGACGCATCGGAAGCGTAAAATGGCCAAAGTCTTTTGAAAACTTAATAGATGAATTAAATAAGTTTAATTCATTGGGGCTTGGCTTGGATGGGCCGGCCAAAGAGGGCCTCCATCCTCTTTGCTTGGTCGGCCACAACAAAGGGAGAGAACCAAGTTTTTGGTTCAATTTATAAAATAAACCAAGTGTGGTTTGTTTTATAAAATTATGGATGATATAAATTTTTATATAATAACCAAGGTTTGGTTTATTTTTCATGGAAATTAAAATGAACCATGGATTGGTTTATTTTATAAAATCAATCATGGATTGATTTACCATGATAAGGAAATTTATTCCATAGGAGAGAAGAGACTTGATTGATTTTTATCATGAATTAAAATATGATTTTAACCATGATATAAAATCAAACTTGGCATGATGGAATAAGTTATTCCATATTTGAGAGGTTTGATGGTTGAGAGACCACTATATAAAGGACCCAAGGCAAGGCTTGGGTGATAATAAAAAAAAAGAGATGAAGGCATAGGCTCTCTCCCTCTCTTTCTCTCCTTCTCTTCTCCCCTTCTTGCTGTGCGCCAACCAGCCCCAAGAAGGAGCACTAGCCGGCGCCCCTGCCTTTTCCCTACCGACCACCACCTGCTGCCGAAATTAGAGTTTGCCGCAAGGATCCTTTTGCCGCAAGTCTCTTCTTTTGCTTCGCCGAAATTTTGATTCCGGCCATCCTTTTGTGGTTAGTCTTCCGACTTCTCTCTTGATTTTTCTTATCACGTTCTCGGAGAATCTAGTAGTTCTCGAGAACACGAAACTCGTGGCTTTGCAAAGTCATCCCATAGATACTCGGCATGGACGCGAATAGAGGCGGAGCTTCCAAGGGACGCTTACGATTGGATCTCGTCCCTTCCTTCGAGTTCCGCGAGGTAATACGTAAATTAGTTTACGTTTCTACAAATTTTAAATATATGATCATGTCTACACAAGATAAAATTGCATGCTTAGATGTGTGGTTAAATAATTTGAGAAATTATTTATGCTAAACCTTCCGCTGCATGTAATTAATTTTTAAAATTACGAACCCGCATCCATGTCAACATGCACCCGGTCCTAACCGTCTCCAGATGAACTCCCCCTGCCTACACTCTATGCCTGCCAAGGATGTGCCAATCTGGTCGTAGTCCTTGGACAGGTGCCGGACCTGACCGCTAGATACTCGGATACCCCGAGATGTAAAGAACTCAGTCAGGATGTGGCAAAAGTGCATATATATTTTCCCATTAATACTATGGGAAAACTGACAAATAGAGATGAACACATGCAGGGTGATGTCTATATCTAATCTTCTTTCCAGGGCATACATCATCACCAAGTGGGGCAGCCTGATCCTAGCCCTTCCCTTGGTGACAATGGGTAGAAGACACTCTAAAACGATCTTATATAAAACATGACTGAATGAGCTCATAGGTTTGGCATCAAAGATACGCTCTGTGTCATGGCGATGCCTCCTAAAATAATGCATATGAATTTGATCAATGGTAGCCCCCGGAAAGATAAATGGCTCAACAACAGTAGGAAAATATATGGATGCATTATTTGATGCCCTACGACCTAAAAATGCAACTAACGTAGTGGATGAAAAAGGAATGATGACTCCTGCAACCTTAGACTCATATAGGTTACTATCAGGGTTAATGCAAGTTAGGTTGGCATAAAACTCTTTACACAGGTCAGTGTTAATGTCATATTGGCAATATACTAATTTCTCTACCCCAAGGTGTGTTATCATCTCGGCTATTTGGGGGGACTTTTCTTGAAAGAAAGTCCTATTGAGGTACCGGCAATTCATACCCACAAACTCATTTTCATCAAACCTTTTTCGATATTCTACTGACCGAAACCTAGACTCTCCCGACTGTCGTGAGGATCCCTCACCTCTTGGTCGCTTAGAGGCCAAACTAAAATGTGATAAACACATGCATGTATACCAAACCACCCCCACAAAGGAAAATGACAAGGAAAACATGCAAAAATCGTTACATTAGTTCCAAATCACAGTTTAAATGGAAAACATTGACCTATTCAAATTCTTACCTCTTTCCTACGCGTTTCAAGATGGTAGTGAGGAGAGATCGATTTGAAAGGATGAGTTTTCACTAACCCTAGGAGTAGATCCGAGCTAGGAAAGCCTTAGGGAAGAGTTTTTAGGGCTTGGGAGAGGCTTAGAACGAGAGAGGGGCTCGGGAGAAGAAGAAATCGCCGAGGGTGGCACGCCAAAACCCTAGGTTTTGGCTGCCCCCGCGCGGTCTGACCCTTATAAAATCTCGCATACCAGTCGATTGCCAGGAGGGCAGTCGACTGCGAAAACATACAGAGGGTTTCTTACTCTAAGACCAGTCGACTGCCCCTAGGGCAGTCGACTGGTAAAACACTCAGAACCTTTCTCACTCTAGACCAGTCGACTATCAAGAGGGCAGTCGATTGATATTGGAAAACCAGTTCTCCAGTCCTAAATTCAGAAATGTCTAACTAATTCCATAAATCTCCAAAAAATCTGAAATTTCGTGGAGAGATTTGTGGATCTTATATCTACTTGGGAAAAATATATTTTCAATCAAAACTATTATGAATCCCAAGATTGGTACAAACTTTAAAGTTATCAAAATTGGGTCATTTAAACTCAACTAAAAGTTCTAATTTGAACCTCTTCATGATGCTTCTTCCCATACTTATTCATAATACATTAATAGCATCAACTTATATGGTATTTACCTATTAAAACCAATTTCTCTGAATTATAATCCCATTTTCAAACTTTTCTCCATAAATCTTCCTTTTAGTGTGTCAATTTTCTAAGATTAAGGCTAACCTTAGCCTTCTAAACCTTTTGGCATACTTTATAGCCCATCTAGTCTCCTAGGAGAAAACCACCTGAGATCCATTGACCATGGATCCCATTTTGGCTTCTAGAGCTCTCCCTTGAGCTCCTAGCCCGAGTTCCCTCCCTAGGTAACTCATCTACAAATGCAAGACCACACCGGTGCTCTTCCGGTGCTTCTTGACCTTCCACTACTATTTTCTTAACCCTATAGACCTTTTTCTTGGTCAATTCCTTTTCTTTTCCTTTAAATGACTTTTCTTTGCCATTTTTAATCTTTTCTCTACCATAGTTATAGGGCATCCTTGAATATACCATTTTACTAACACTTACCCTCCTAGAGTGGTATCCTAGACCCGGCCTACCATTTCTATGGTTTTGATCCTTTGGTATCACATTCAATCCCTTGGATCCTCTAATGACTCTATCTAGGTTCTTCTCTAACTTATCAAGTTTTTCTTTCAAAACTTGATTTTCCTTTTCTAACTTCCTAACCTTAGAATCATCCTGCCTATTTTGTTCATTTCTAGATCTACCTATTTTCCTAGGCATATGTCTCCCTTTCTTAGGGTTGATGCATTGATCCTTAGTTCTAGAATTCCTAGACTTGTCATAAAACATAAAACTTTTGATGTTTTGGCACGTAATAGTGTTCCTATTCCTATCATGATATTTAAATCCAAAATTACATCTAGGCAAGCAATTATTAACATTTCTAGCATTCATGGAAGAATTTGAAACATAAGTAAAGTTAGGGATTACCTCGCTTACCCTTGTAGCTCCCCCTTGATGTGAGCTCCTTTTCCTTTCTTCTTTCTCCCATCTCCTAAGGTGCTCCATCTTTTTAAGCTCTCCTTTCCTTGGATATTTTGTATGATAATGCCCTAGCTCCCCGCATGTGAAGCATCGAATTTTCCTTCTTTTCTTTTGAGTCTCTTCATTCCTACAACCCATATTAGAATTTAAATGAATGGACTTGGGCTTAGAAATTACCTCCTTTTTACCTAGTGGGCACTTATCCTTGTAGTGCCCCTTTTTATTGCAACCAAAGCATATGATATGCTCTTTTGATTTGGCTTTGTTGGAGGTTGAAGCTTCTTCTTGCTCTTGTGTGGATTAGGGTCTCTCCTCCCCCTCAACTCTTGAAATTGATACTTCTTCTTCTTTTCTTTGGGAAGTGGATGATCTTTCACTTAGTCCTTCCTCCTCACTTAATGATATGATCAATTCTTCTTCCTCTTGGTCTTCTTGGACTGTTGAACTCATCTCTTTGGGCTCTTCTACTCCTTGAGTTTGTGTAGGGTTCTCATGACACTTTTCCAATTTATTCCACAACTCATATGCATTTTTATAATCCCCTACACCACTCAAAACATTATTAGGCAAAATATTTATCAAAATACTAATTACCTTCTCATTGGCCCTAGCTTTTTATTATTACTCCTTAGTCCAATATTTAGGATGAAGTTTCTTCCCGTGCTTGTCCTTTGGAACTTCGAAGGGCTCTTCAAGCGCAATCCGGAGGTCCCACTCCATTCCGAACCATGTCTCCATCCTTGCCTTCCAATAGTTGAAATCCTCATGGTCGTAAGGCGGTGGAGTGTAGATGTCGTCCCCAAATTTGTCTTCCATTATTCTTCCCTCTAGCTTTTGCTCTTCTTGGTGGTTAGTCCAATCACGAGCGATCCTTCGCTCTGATACCACTTGTTGGATCGCGTGCGGTTGCTAAAGGGGGGGTGAATAGCACTTCTTCGGCTTGATCTTCCTACGTTGTTAGTGTGCGCACGCGGAACAATAATAATAAACACAAACAACAAAGAAAACACTGCTAACAAATCGATTTACTTGGTATCCACCCATAAGGGTGACTAATCCAAGAATCCGTGGTGGATCACTCCCCGGATAACCTCCAGCTAGCCCTTGTTGCTCCTTGTGAGTGGAGAAACCTTGCCACAACACCTTGACACGACCTAAGCACCAAAGGCTACTAATCTACTCTACCCAAGCAGATTTCGCCAAGAGAAGAAAGTAGGAAACGAGCTCCTTTAAATAGGGCTCGAGTCTGAAACAGCCGCTACCAGTAGACTGCCCCTGGTCCCACTCAGATTTGACCGTTACAGTACAACGTTCGAATCCAACAGCCTGTTCCAGCTGACACCAGTCGACTGCCCCTGGGGCAGTCGACTGGTCCGAACCTAAGCCTAGGGTTACACTCCTCGAGTACATTTCACTCCGCACTCGAACCCTCTCGGCTTAGCCCCTGAGTACAAACACTCATACTCAGACCCTCACAACCCGGTTGACTCTTCACCAGCAGCCTCGACTGTTGCCTTCACGCCCTCTTCATCTTCGGCCCTCGTTCTCGGATGCGCACGCAAGCCTCCAGCTTGCCTCCATGCCATCCTTCACGTACTCCTCGAAGTCTGCATCCCTCGGCTCATCGTCCCTGCTATCCACGGTCCCTCGGATGCGCACGCAAGCCTCTAGCTTGCCTCTATGCCATCTTTCACCTGAAGACATCAACCAAGTCCATGTGTACCTGTACACCTGCACACTCATGTACACATACTAGTCCAACAACAAATCCTAACTTAACCATATTGACTGCACACATCAAAACCCCATGATCCTCCAGATCATATCAGGGCTGATTGCCCCCAACAGGTGTGACCTTTGGTTTAGGATTGATCTGGGTCGTTCGATCTGGAGGGTTGTAAACCTTCGATAGCCCTTTATCTCAACCATCAAATCTATATGGTTGTAACCCTTCAGATCCCCTTTCGATCTTAGCCGCCAGATTCGATTTAACGCTTCAGATCAAGTCTCATCACCGACGGTCAGATCACGACTCTTCACAATCAACGCTCCAGAACGCGTCACTCGTGATCGAGCACCTCTCTTTGATCCAATGGTTGTCATTCATTCGCCCAGTGATTAGTCCAGTCATATCTCCTCCAACCTGAGAGCCACGTAGGCACTGCCACATCATACATGCCACCCGAGTGCTACGTCACCTAGAGCATAAATTTAAGCTCCTCAATGCTCCTCGTGACGATGCGTATGTGTAAAGTGTGCCAACAAAGCTCTCATTGCCCATGTGCGCACGTATGAGAACAAACCACCTGTGTTTTTCTTTTTTAACTCCATTAACACAGGAACACGTATAAAGAAGCAAACACTTTCGGAAATTTTCGATGTGGGACTAATCCCCATCTACTTCCTTTTATGCCAATTTTGGGCAAACATTAAACAATTAATTTCCCATTCACCCGTAATCGATTTTGAGCAAATTAATAGTCTTGATTCATCTACGCGAAATGTAGATTTCGTTTTTGAAGTCAATTCTGACTTTAATCGATTAATGACACCTTAATTTTCCTTTGCAAAAATCATATTTGGTCTTTTTTAAAACCCATGTATCCAACAGTATACCAGTTCCAACAGTTGGAAAGAGTTTCTGAAAAATCAAAACTTAGAAACTTACGGGCATGAAGTAAAAAGAATTAAAAAGGAACTATTAATTAAGAAAACATACCAATCAATATTTAGTAACCACAAAACACCTTACCTACCATCAATATTTCAAAAGATCGAACCTGATAGTATGCCAACCTACCCATGCCCGAACCATCGCTGAGCCGGTCTAGATAAGTTTGTCAAAAATGCACGACATTTAACGCCTTCGGGATACTGATGAAGCAAGGCGACACTCTCAAACTTCATGAGGTGTTCCTTGGGATCGCTGGCTCCCGAGTACTCCGGAATGGTGAAGAATCGGAGATGCTTGGGAACTGGGTCCTCGAGGATCTGCAAGGAAAATGGGCAGCGCGTTGGGGAACCAATGTGGGGTCGGCCAGGTCCTTCCCCTTATTTAGACGCGGTTGGTGTTTCTGACTCGACGCGGACGCCCCCGCGGGATTAGAGTGAGCCTCATCACCTCTGGCTCGGTAGAAAACAGGGGGAAAGACGATTGAGACACCTTTTGGCCTAACGACATTTCCCCGACTTGCCGAGTTACCCATGACTGAGGGCTCGGGAACCAGGTCGCGAGGCTACTCGCATGCAGGGGCAACTTGGGGGCCTTCTGGTTCGAGCAACCATTAAGAACTTGTACTCCTCTGGCGTGATTGTAACCATCTCTCGGTTGAGTTCTTCCATCTTCTGCTCCCAATTAGGCGAAAAGCCCTCCTTCTAGCACTAAATATGATCCTGTCGAAGAGCGAGGTGACTTCCAACTTGATGACAAGGCTACCTTGTCACCGGAGAAGGATGAGTGACGCTGAGAACTACTCCAAGGAGCGCCTGTCCTGCAAAATAGACGATGGTTAGCAACCCACCAGGAGAGTTTCCCGACAAGACCCTCCGACGATCAAGTCAAAATCCGGTGGAGAAGATGGAGCTAAGGAAGAAACAACTATAGCTGAAAATGTATTACGCATACCTATGGGTGAAGGAAGGAAGACCTTATATAGCTGGGAGAGTCGACTGGCGCCGCCTCATCCAGACACACACAAGGGGTGTCGTGGTACGGGTTGCCAGATCTTGTCAGAAATATACTGTGTCAACGAGATATCCATGATTCAGACATGAGTGGTGTCAGGCCCGAGTTGACCTGCGCCGACACTGGTACTACCTTTATTTGCGTAGTGTCAGAGGGTAGGTACTGCTACGGATAATGACAACTTCCGAGCCAGAACGCACTTAAGGAGTGCGACGATCGGCTGCCTCAAGGAACACCAAGCTATGGAGCAATCGGCACGTCGATCGGAACATATGCGGCGTACCAAGTCGGAGGAGGGGTGCTCGGACATCGGTCGACCGACTTATCCCCCGGTCGGCTACCTAATCGGGACATCCGATTCGGGTGGAATTCAGACCAATACCAATCTGCCCTGTTTTATGTCCCGCCACGCCGAGTTGTCCGACCTCCCTTTGGAAATGACCTATTTTTATGGAGCGCCACGCTTGCCAACCAGATTACACATGAGTTAGGTCGGGATTAGTATTCTTTTAGCAACCTCTAAGTGAACAAGGAGAGATAATTATTCCCTTACAACGGTTAATCATTGTATGGGAGATATAATTTCTCCTTTTCATCAAGTTAAGACAAAAAAAATTAATGTTAAGTAAAGTTTATTGGTTAATTATATTGGATAAATTGGCTTTAGGGATCTTATGGGGTTGTTGGACGTATACACTCACTACTCATTGTGCGCAATTGTCAATTGCCATTATTAGTGTCCTCATACTCGCTTGTACTCCTCTATCTATGTCAACAAGAAGATGCTTTGCCAGCCCCACGGGCTGGATCAGCTGGTTAAGACACTCGTACTTGAAATGGAGGACATGGATTCGAGGGTCGACAGTATGAACGAGGGGTGAAACCTTGACTGCTGTTTAAAAAAATCCCTCGCGCCTGGGTGTCTTAATATGCCCAGCATTCACCGTGATTTATCCCCTCTGGACACTTGTAGGGCAGAGACCAGGGGACCGCTAGGTTGACGGTTCAAACCTTTTTGAAAAAGAAGATGCTTTGCCAACAATCTCTGTCACCATCGTATCTTCTCTCCTGCATACACTTCTTCACCTTCAACAATTAAACGAGCTTCCTTTCTACAAAATCTAATTGTTGTTGGAGAGCTTTGCCCAACTTAAAGCGTTAGCCACATGTCCATGACTTGTGGTGGGCTCCCACCACAAATCAAGCCGTCAGGATCATGCAGAGAGAGATACTGGAGCCTACTTCATCAACGTGGGTGTTTGCTTTGGCCACACAAAACATTGTTGCCACTAGCAATTCTAGAAATAGGGAGCTAGATGACTTTTATAGATGTGGATTGCATAGAAGCTATTGATTTTATTACCAATGTGCTCTTTAACACACTAGCAGAATCTTTACAATATTTAGGGAGTGTTTGGGAGAACTTTTACTTCTTGAAAAGTGATTCTTGTAGTGATTATCTTGAAGTTAGTAAGAAACTAAAGCATACAGTGTTTGGAAATAGAAGTCAAAAGCTGATACAAGGTAAAGTTTGAGTGTTTGGTGAATAATCACTTTTAAGCTTAATTTTTAATTAAATGACAATAATATCCTTAAACTATCAAAATTAATTTTTTTCAATTATTTAAATATAATTTTGATACATCTATAATATTTTATATATTTAATATTATATTTTAAATATTATATCAAAATTATTTTTTTTAATAATATATATATTTTAAAAAAATATAAAGTTAATAAAAATATAAAAAATAATAAAATAATAAAATTTATATAAATTTATACAAATATGTATAAAATTTTTTGAAAATATAAATTATATAAAAATATAAGATTTTATTTAAAAATAGGATGGTAATTATGTAAAGTAATAAATTTATTAAGGGTATAAATGTCAACTTTTAATTCTACACCATAAGCAAAAAAACAGAAGCAGAAAAAAGCATCAAATTGTTGCTTCTAGCTTTTGAGTAAAAGTTGCAGAAGTTAAAGCAGAATCTGACATTCCCAAACACTCAAAAGCACTTTTGCATGGCTAGAAGCTAAAAAGCAGCTAGCAGAAGCTCTCCCAAACACTCCCTTAGTATTATATCGGTCTTTTCACCTCGACTATGCATTGGTAATCAATGAGTGTGATTGTTGAACACAATATGCTCAATCTACCTTCGATAGTTGTGCATGTGTCGGAATGTATAACAACCCACTTTCTCCAACAAAATAAGAGAGTGTAAAGGCTCATGTTTATTAGATGGTTCCACATATGCTCGTTGATTTATCTTTACATCGACGTAAAGTTTTGTAATCAGCGGTGGTGTATTTTTTTCTTCTTGGTAGTTAGTAGTTATTTATTTTGTTATTCAATTCATGGTATACATTATGGTTTCATTCTTAGATTTCATTACAGATATCGCTTGACCCTACTCAGTCTCACTCGCTAACTTTTCTTCCTTTACATACCTCATGACTATAAATCAAAGTTATTTTAAGTGGTTGGTTGATGAGTGCGTTAAGATCAAAGCAATGATAAGGAAGAGGCTTTGAGGATGCTTCAGAGTTTTTGGGGATTCCAAGCTTTATAATTTTTCTATAATAGTCTATTTCTTGTAGAAGAGTTATTCTATTATATTCATTCTAATTGTTTGTGACAGTGTTTAATTATTTGTTATAAGTAATGTAAGACTTTATGTTTAGTAATGAAAGTTCAAATTCTTTAAAAATTTATTGTGATAAATTCTATAAAAATAACACTTCAAAAATCTTTATGCGTTCAACTCAGGATGATTGATTTTGACGAAGCAAGTGCCAAGGAAAAATATTGTACAAGCATCATGAGTGTTGTGTGGCCATAAAGATAATGGTGAAGTTGATATCTTCCTATAATCATCTAGGATACCCAGGTGAGGATAAAAATGTAGAAAATTTAAGTTATAGTAAAAGGCAAACATAACGAACCTATTATGGAATAATTGGATCAAATTAAAAATGGGTGTAGGACTTATTAGCAAACTATTAAAATGGAACAAGGGTAAGATGCTTCCAACATTACTTCTAAAATAATTAAGTACATAATATTCTATCAATATCAACGATAAACTAGAAGAGGAAATGATTTCCATCTTAAAGGATTGACGAAACTTGAAGCACTATTGATTATGGAATGCACAATTGAATTCTAATATCCAAGCTTCATACAGAGTGTCATGGTTAGACTATCTAATTATAGAGTTTGAAACTCGACTTCTATGAAGCCGAGTTGGTCATCTCAAATTCATAAGTTGTAATGATTTATCAATAAAAGAAATAGCATATTGACAATTCGCACTCCACTCAAAAGATTGTAGCACATTGTATACAAACAAAACATTGATAAGGATGATGGATCCATATGCATGGAAGTAGCCTTTAATCACAAAGTCCAATTAATTACCCATTTATTATCTTAAACTTTCATTGAATTTAATGTGCTCCGACTTTCGTCGGACAGAATAATGATTATTTCGAAGACAAAAATTTAGAGAGGATTTATAGAGACAAGAAATCCTCTGGGTTTAATCGAAATAAATTGATTCAAAATAAAAGATAATCTCCTAACATCAAAATAGCTGTTTAAATAAACCCAAAGTCTTAAGATGTAAAAAGACAAAAATAACCCAAACCATGACAAAAATTGTTGGGAGCGTTTGGAAAGGCTTTAAATGATATTTTTAGGCTTAAAACTAGGCCATTACAGGTTACACCCAGTAGCCGACCTTAGATTCTAAAACGAGATCATTCTTATCTTGTAAAAGGAAGAGATTATCTTGTAAGAGTTTCTCCATCTTCAAGCTTAATTTGAAAAGGAGAAGAGCATAATGGAGATTGCTTATATGGGTGTGAATCTTTGGATTAGTCATCTCAAGGAGGTGGAGACTAAGTAAATCAAGAGAGTTTGCATTGTTTTAGTTGTTTTTGATTTTGTCTATATATTTTTTGTGCTTCCGCTAACAATTGCAGACAAAAATAAAAAAGAAGCTATTCACCCCCTCTAGCTAGACGTAAAGGTCCTAACATATAAGACTTAATCGTACCAACCTATGCATTCAACCAAAAATAACTTTTGATGAAAGGCCATCCTTTGCATCGAGGATTCTGCCATAAACTGAGTTCTGAGGGTGCGTTGGTTGAGGGTTATACATGATAACTTTGGTTATCCATCTAAAGTTATAAAAAAATCTTATTTAGTTTGTATAATCAGTGATTAGTAAGTAATCATCCATTCCCCACACATCAGCAAAAGGGACATGCAAACAGGAATCGGAAAACCTTAGAAAAGTGAGATTTTTCTTGATTTCGGGATTATGAAATTTTTCTTTCCCAAATTATCCCTCAATATTTACTCTTTAAGACAAAACTACATGTAATAATTAATTATATTATAACTTATTATCGTAGTCGGTTGTGGCTGATAGTCAGTGGCGGCCGACGACGATCGACGACGACCGACAGTCAACGGTCGGTGACGATTGGCGACCGACGGCCGATGATGATCGACGGCTGGCGACTACCGTCGATGATCGATGGCCAATGACGACTGGCGATTACCGGCGACGACCGACGACAATCGGAGGCCGAAAACGACTAGCGGTCGGCAACGACCGATGACCAACGACGGCCGGCTACCGACGGCCTGTGGTCGACGATCGATGACAACCGACGGCGATCGATGGCTGGTGACGATATAATTTTTTAAAAATTAAATTAAATATAATCGTAGATCGTTGATCCCACGACTAATTTTTTAAGCTTAAATTGACGATGTAAACAAATATAAAATATTATCTTATTTTTGTATTTTTAATTTAGACAAGTACAATATTATAATGCTTATATTAAACTAAAGGATAATATGGTAAAATATTAAACTAGATTATATACTATTACCTCCAAACAAATAAGATTTTATTTGATCATCTAAATTGAACTAAACAACATTAGATTATATTTTATTCTTCATAATCTTGATTTTGTGATTACTTAATGATTACATAATTAAGATTATACATGATAACTTCAATCAAATGCATCCTAAGAGTCATGTAGCAATCCGTCACTAAGGAACGAATACATGTAGACCTTTTATTTGTGCAGAAGCAAGTGCATCACTAAAGGAATGAAGTGGACCAATTTGACCTAGGAAGGCAATGTCTTTCAATGGATAAGGCTCTTCAATAGGCTTGAGTTCTATTCCTATGTTACACCGAGTCAGTGCCTCACTAACTTTTGCATATCTGGCAAGTAATGACAAAAATTGAAAGTTCTTTGTCAATCCTAATATCATAACAGTGCAAATATAAGCATAGTTTTGATAGCTCTCTTAATAACTTTTTCATAAGTGGTCAGCCAAATCAATACTGGTTTTATAAAATAGGACGTTTCATTTTAAATAAACCTCATGCCAATTAACTCAAACATGTGAGCATGAGACAATCAGTCCCGTTCCATTCAAAACACACAAGGCATGTTGAGAATATATATAAAAAAATTATAGTGAGCTTTTCTAATAGTTTAAGTTTTGAAAATAATTGATGGCCCAATCAAACCTAACAATAAGCCAAACCCTATTTTGCAGGACAAGTGGTACAATTTATAAGAAAGCAAGAAACATTCACGGAATCAACCCACCTGCACCACTTTCAGAGGATAAAAGATAACCGTCACCTTATCTGGCTACCTACTTAAAATGTCCTGCCTATGGTGTGAGTAACGTGGACAAAATTCCACTTTCTTGTGATAAGGTCGATTGGCAATAGAATAGACATTCTTTTTTGGCTGTTGGAAAATATGTGAAACTATTAGGTTAATTTTGCAGGGAAAAAAAAGATTTTAAGAGATCAAATCTTCAAGAATAGGAGAAAACGACATAAAAGTATATAGTCAACAAGAAAAAGAAAAATAACGTGCATTGAAATTACGATCTAAAATATATAGAAGAATAGTTTCTAGTGGAGATCTAAAGCCGACTTATCAATCCTCGTAATTTTTTCTATCTTGAAGTTCGATGGTGATAAAGTCAGTTCATTCTTTCAATGATATCAGATCATATTCTTAACGCCCAACAAACATATATTTCAACAAGCATTTGAATCTGAAAAATTTCAAAAAGCAAAAGGATTATATATATGAAAAAACAAACAAGGAAAGCAGATGTTGACTTATAGTAGCAGCAGAACATAATTCTCCTCATGTTAACGTATTCTGCAACTAGTTTGCAAAGATTTTCCTCAAGGATCCAATCTAAATCATCATAAATGCCATGTGAAGAACAAATTACATCAATTACTATAGATTGGCATTTGCCAACAAGTTCGGTTCCAATTAATATCACGCTTGTACAATTAAAATTTAATTCCTTGCATCATGAAGAGAAACATACTAAAACATGTTTAACATCTGATCCGGTCAGATGGTTTTTTGGAGGAGGGTCGGAGGCCCGGTCGGGTTCAAGGGGGAATAACTCAGAGCGGGCGAGATTACTCGGGGTCAGTCACCCGAGGTCGGCCACTCGGGACCAGTTACCCTGGATCGGCCACTCGGGGTCAGTCACCCGAGGTCGGCCACTCAGGGTCAGTCACCCAAGGTCGGCCACTCGGGATCAGTTACCCGGGGTCGTCCGGGGTCAGCCACTCGGGGTCAGTCACCCGAGGTCGGCCACTCGGGGTCAGTCACCCAAGGTCGGCCCTCGGGGTCAGTCACCCGAGGTCGGCCCTCGGGGTCAGTCACCCGAGGTTGGCCACTCGGGGTCAGTCGCCCGAAGCCGATCCCTCGGCTCAATTGTCTCCAGCCGAGCGCCCCGAGTTAGCCCCACGCGAAGAGCCTTATGACCCGAATTCACCCGACCTACCCAGAGTGACAGGGTGGTCGATACCGGGTGACAGATCCCGGCGCGACCGACCCAGAGCGAGTGAAGGGTCGCAGCAGCAGTAAAGATCATCCGAATCTCCCCATTGTCCGAAGAGGATTTCTGACATGATCATGACCTGACAAAGCCGCCAGCATTAATGGAGGTCTGAAGAGACAACCTGGACAGACTGTCAGGCGGCTGTGTCAGCCTCATAGAGCTACCAGAACTGCCGGTTATACAGTCTGACAACTGACTCATCCTTAATGAGATGGGACGTCTCTGACAGGGCAGAGGGCTTTCCTTCCCCTATATAAACCCCACTTGAACTTCTGAGAAGGGATCGCTGCCATTTTGCAACCTCCACTCCTCTTTGTGAGCCCTATTTCGGTCCGAGCCGAGTGACTTAAATTCTCTCTCTATTTGAGCCTGAGTCTGACCCCCCGAGTTACAGCAGACCGGGTCATCTTGTTCAGACCGAGTCATCCGGAGGAGAACCGGTCTTCGCTTGTCGACAGGCGAAGACCGGTTCTCCTCCGGATGACTCGGTCTGAACAAGATGACCCGGTCTGCTATAACTCGGGGGGTCGGACTCGGGCTCAAATAGAGAGAGAATTTAAGTCACTCAGCTCGGACCGAAATAGGGCTCACAAAGAGGAGTGGAGGTTGCAAAATGGCAGCGATCCCTTCTCAGAAGTTCAAGTGGGGTTTATATAGGGGAAGGAAAGCCCTCTGCCCTGTCAGAGACGTCCCATCTCATTAAGGATGATTCAGTTGTCAGACTGTATAACCGGCAGTTCTGGTAGCTCTATGAGGCTGACACAGCCGCCTGACAGTTTGTCCAGGTTGTCTCTTCAGACCTCCATTAATGCTGGCGGTTTTGTCAGGTCATGATCATGTCAGAAATCCTCTTCGGACAATGGGGAGATTCGGATGATCTGTACTGCTGCTGCGACCCTTCACTCGCTCTGGGTCGGTCGCCCCGGGATCTGTCACCCGGTATCGACCACCCTGTCACTCTGGGTAGGTCGGGTGAATTCGGGTCATAAGGCTCTTCGCGTGGGGCTAACTCGGGGCGCTCGGCTGGAGACAATTGAGCCGAGGGATCGGCTTCGGGCGACTGACCCCGAGTGGCCAACCTCGGGTGACTGACCCCGAGGGCCGACCTCGGGTGACTGACCCCGAGTGGCCGACCTCGGGTGACTGACCCCGAGTGGCCGACCTCGGGTGACTGACCCCGAGTGGCCGACCCCGGGCGACCTCGGGTAACTGATCCCGAGTGGCCGACCTCGGGTGACTGACCATGAGTGGCCGACCTCGGGTGACTGACCCCGAGTGGCCGATCCAGGGTAACTGGTCCCGAGTGGCCGACCTCGAGTGACTGACCCCGAGTAATCTCGCCCACTCTGAGTTATTCCCCCTTGAACCCGACCGGGCCTCCGACCCTCCTCCAAAAAACCACCTGACCGGATCACAAGCCTCCCCTTCAAGTCTAGTCGAAGGACGCTCCCGGCCCGACTGACTAGACTCTTGGCCCGGTCGGCCGAGCTCCGTTTCGCATTCTCGGGCATCGCTTCGCACTCCTAATCTTCTCTCTTAAATGCCATATCTTCTGTCAAATCATACATTAATGCAAGGGCACGCGTCGCCTCCCGACTGGATTCTCTGACATCGAGGGATCATCGGCATGGCGGGAGTGTCGTCAGGGTAGAGTTTCGTAGCCTCGGGAAGGAGCAGGGGATGGACGACCCAGATTGCATCCCGACTTTTCCTCCTTCGATATCCGACGGCCCTTGTTGTTGTGGTCCCGGTATAAATAGTCCCACCTCTTCATTTTCATCCCCTCCGTCCTCGCCTCCTGTTTTTTATTCCTTTCCTGTCCGACCTCTGCCGTCAACATCCTCGATCTCCGGCGAACAGTGTTTCCGGTGAACCTCGTCCCTAGGTACTCTTTCTCCCTCCCGAGTCTTTGTTTCATATTTCCTGACCTTGTCTCGATGGCCGAGTCATCCACACCCCCTGAGCCGTGGTACGTAACGACTCGCTCTTCACTGACCCTAGGCCAGTTGGAAACTTTACGCATAGACTATGGCATTCCCGAAGACCACCCCATGGCCCTCCCCGACCGTCGGGGTCGGCCGCATGGACCCCCCATGAATTACTTCACCCTCTTCTCCGACCAGTTGCTAGCCGGCTTACGTTTCCCACTTCATCCGTTCTTTCGGGAGGTCTGTCGGTATTTCCAGGTGTCCTTGTCTCAATTAGCCCCAAACTCAATCAGGATCTTGTGCGGTACAGTAATCGTTTTTACCGCCCATGAAATTCCCCTCACACCCCGGGTATTTAATTACTTCTACTATCTCAAGAAGCAAGAGCCCGGGAACTTCTATTTCCAAGCCCGTATTAACTCAGCCTTTTTAGAAAAAGTCCCTTCCTCCAACAAAGGTTGGAAATCCCACTTTTTTTATATCCAGACGACTCCACCCCCGTCCTGGCCCACCGTGTGGGTAGAAGACCTTCCAAATCCGCCCCAACTGCCCAAAAACCTCCGCTCGGACCCGGGCTATCAACTGGCCTTCTCACAGCTCGGTGGGACCCGATATCACGCGGGCAAGCTGCTGACTGACGGCATGTTGTATTTGTTCAAGCTGAGCCAAGTCCCAGCAGAGCTGCCCGGCACCCTTGGTAAGTCTCTACTTGGTTGGTCGGCAGGTTAATGCTAACTAAAATTCTCTCCTTGTTGCAGCTGAGACAATGTATAGAGCTCGGGTCGGCGATGTAATGGCTCGGGAGGAAGCAGCCATGGAGGCTTTGGCTGCCCGGCTAGCGGCAGAGCGGGTCGTACCTCCAGTGAATGTTGCCCCCGCTCCTGAGCGACCGGCAGTCGGGGAAGAGGCTCGGGGGGAAAATCTCCCAGCTGGCGATTCAGACGAGACCCCCCAAGTCGTAGACGAGGGATCTGCAGGACCAACAGGGGAGGCTGAGGTAGAGCAGCCGGACCCCGAGGGCTTAGTCAGGAAACGTCGCCGGCTGCTTATTTCCCCGGGTACGTCCCCCACCTCTACACCGATCGCTCAACCCGAACCAGCCGCGCCCGGCACTCGGGTACTAGCGGCTGCCCCGGCTCAACCCCCATCCGGCACTCAGGGGTCGACTCCGCCTACCCCTCGCTTAGGAGCCATGGCTCCTCCTTCCACAGTACTCCCCTCTGGGGCCTCCACCTCGGGCACCGCACCATCTCGACAGGTGCCTTCGACGGGTGCTGCAAGCGTCACTGCGGTGGAGGCTCTCTTGTCGATGCGTTCACCTCCCCGAGCGACACTGGACATCGACGTCCCGTCAGCGACTGTACTGACTCGGATAGTTCAACCTCAACCCCTTAACTTGCACGGCCATCTGGCCTCCAGTTGGGATCAGGGTCAACCTATAGCCACCGTGACGAATCCCATGAGTCTAGCCGACAGTTTCTTCCTAGACTCGACTCAGGTACATCCTTCCTCTGCTTGGCCATTTATGTAAGTGCCTGTGACATTAATCCCATCTTGCAGCATTGGTCGGCGAGCCAAGCAGTCAGTCGGGCGTTAATCGTCAACATCAGGGAACGCTACGCGGCTGAATGGAAAGTGAAAGAGCTAGAGGATAAGCTGGCCACCTGTGTTGTTCCTCTGGGTGATGAAGGTCGAGATCAATTACGATCGGAGATAACCGCCTTGAGGTTCCAGTTATCCGACTTGGAAGCTCGCTCCGAGGAAGAACAGCGTGCCATGGCTCAGGCCGCCGTGGAAGGGGAACGCCTGGCCCATCGGGTGGGACACTTGGAAGGCGAGAAGAAAATCCTGGAGACTCGCAATGCTCGAACCCGCTCTGACTTAGACAAGAAAGCCACTGAGGCGACAGGTCTTCGGAGGCAGCTGAAGGAGTCAGCCGCAGCTCACAATCAGACCCAGTTGGCCTTGAAGAACAAGGAGGTCGAGCTGGCTGCCTTGCAAGAGACCTCTCAGACCCAGGAATCTCAACTAACGGATGCCAGGAGACAACTGGCGATGCGGGACGCTGCCCTACAAGGCAAGGACTCGGAAAATGCCCGGCTAAAGAAGGAGCTTGAGGACTATCGGTCAGGCGAGTCGGCTCGAATTGAAGCAGCCCGCCTGGCCTATATCCAATCAGATCTTTTCCTCGACCAAGTGGCAGAGCGCACAGGCGGTATGATCTTGTACGGCGTGCGGGGCGCCATTCAACAACTGACTGAGGCCGGCCACCTTCCTCCTGATCTCCCTCCCAATGCGGTGAAGCCAACACGGATCGAGGCGTCAATTCCTGAGGACGCCTTTCCCCCATTTACTTAGACTAGCTCCCCTCCTTTACTTATTTTGTTCTGCCTGGGCTCTAAGGCCTTATAACTTTTGCGCGTGTCTTGCTTGGCCCTCGGGGCCCCATTTTTGCAATGTCTGATGGCCTTACTTCAATTATTTTGCCTTTTCACGTCCTCACCCTTCTTGCTCGTGTACCGTCTCTGTTAACATATGATGTATGCGATTTTCACTGAAACTCGTTCGTTCGGGCTCGATTCTTTTAGGTCGACCAGAAAATCTCGCTAAGTGTTGAGCGCTCGAGACAGTCGCGTTATCAGCCATTCGATCCAGTGGATGCCCCAACCCAACTATGTTGCTCGGAAGGGTCGGCATCCTGACTCGGCAATTGGTGCTCGGTCGGGTCGGCGCCCTGACTCGGCAATTGGTGCTCGGTCGGGTCGGCGCCCTGACTCGGCAATTGATGCTCGGTCGGGTCGGCCCCGACTCGGCAATGGTGCGGGTCGGCGCCCTGACTCGGCAAGTGATGCTCGGTCGGGTCGGCGCCCTGACTCGGCAATTGATGCTCGGTCGGGTCGGCCCCTGACTCGGCAATTGATGCTCGGTCGGGTCGGCGCCCTGACTCGGCAATTGATGCTCGGTCGGGTCGGCCCCTGACTCGGCAATTGGTGCTCGGTCGGGTCGGCGCCCTGACTCGGCAATTGATGCTCGGTCGGGTCGGCCCCTGACTCGGCAATTGATGCTCGGTCGGGTCGGCGCCCTGACTCGGCAATTGGTGCTCGGTCGGGTCGGCGCCCTGACTCGGCAATTGATGCTCGGTCGGGTCGGCGCCCTGACTCGGCAATTGATGCTCGGTCGGGTCGGCCCCTGACTCGGCAATTGTGCTCGGTCGGTCGGCGCCCTGACTCGGCAGGGTCGGGCGGCCCCTGACTCGGCAATTGGTGTTATGGGAATATACTGCTTCGTATTTGTTTCGAGCAAGAGCCTGGACACCGCTTGGCTTGCCCTGGCCGAGCGCGGATCGCCGCGCCCGACCGGACCCGATCGAACGTGGAACGCCACGCCCGACCGACGCCGATTCCGGTGGGTGCGTGGGAGCATGCCCACTTATAACTTGCCTGAGCAAGAGTCTGGACACCGTCGATTACCTGACCGAGCGTGGACCGCCACGCCCGACCGGCCCGACCAAGCGTGGAACGCCACGCCCGATCGGCGCCGAGTCCGGTGGGTGCGTGAGAGCAAGCCCACTTATAACTTGCCTGAGCAAGAGTCTGGACACCGTCCGACTTACCCTGACCGAGCGTGGACCCCACGCCCGACCGGGCCCGACCAAGCGTGGAACGCCACGCCCGATCGGCGCCGAGTCCGGTGGGTGCGTGGAGCAAGCCCACTTATAACTTGCCTGAGCAAGAGTCTGGACACCGTCCGACTTACCCTGACCGAGCGTGGACCGCCACGCCCGACCGGGCCCGACCGAGCGTGGAACGCCACGCCCGATCGGCGCCGAGTCCGGTGGGTGCGTGAGAGCAAGCCCACTTATAACTTGCCTGAGCAAGAGTCTGGACACCGTCCGACTTACCCTGACCGAGCGTGGACCGCCACGCCCGACCGGGCCCGACGAGCGTGGAACGCCACGCCGATCGGCGCCGAGTCGGTGGGTGCGTGAGAGCAAGCCCACTTATAACTGCCTGAGCAAGAGTCTGGACACCGTCCGACTTACCCTAACCGAGCGTGGACCACCACGCCCGACCGGGCCCGACCGAGCGTGGAACGCCACGCCCGATCGGCGCCGAGTCCGGTGGGTGCGTGGGAGCATGCCCACTTACAACTTGCTGAAACTGTTATTTCATAGGCTTCGTGTCCTTCTATCATATTGTTTTGGAGTACAAGTACAAGGATTGGTTCACTCAACTCTCCTCGCGGTACATTCTCAAGTGTATTGCACTCCAGGGCCTTCCCAACTGCTTCCCTTGAGCATCTTGCAGGTAGTAAGCTCCCGATCCCAGTGCCTTAACCACCAGAAAAGGACCGCTCCATTGAGGCTCCAGCTTGCCCACTTCCCCCACGGGCTTGATTCTCTTCCACACCTTGTCTCCCACTTGGAAACTTCGGGGTATGACCTTCTGGTTGTACTGGCGCCGCATCCTTTGTTGGTAAGCAGTCATGCGAACTGAAGCCTTGGCCCGGACCTCTTCAATCAGATCTAGCTCTGCCCGTCTTTTCTCCGTGTTGTCTTCCCCGTACAGATGCCTTCTGTCCGACTCACAGCCGACCTCCATGGGGACTACAGCTTCACTACCATACACTAGCTGGAAGGGGGTGCATCCTGACCCCTCCTTGGGGGTGGTCCGGAGAGCCCATAGAACCCCGGGCAGCTCGTCCACCCAAGACCCACCAACCTGGTCCAGTTTGGCTCTGAGCCCCTTCAAAATCTCTCTGTTAGCTACTTCCGCCTGACCATTGCTTTGGGGATAAGCCACTGAAGTGAAGGCCTGTTTGATTCCGAATTCTTTGCACCAGTCTCTAATCATCCGACCTTGAAACTGTCGGCCATTGTCTGATACCAGCTTGTGGGGTATGCCATATCGGCAGAGAATGTTCTGCCAAAGGAATTTCTTCACTGCTTGCTCGGTGATCCGAGCTAAGGCTTCCGCTTCGATCCATTTGGAGAAGTAATCCACTGCCACTAACAGAAATTTCTTCTGACCGGCTGCCCTGGGGAAGGGTCCTACTATATCCATACCCCATTGATCAAAGGGACAAGATACAGTGGACAACCGCAGCATCTCGGCTGGTCGGTGTGATAAATTTTGATACTTTTGGCAAGAAAGGCAAGAGAGGACTAGCTTTTGAGCATCTCTCTGCAGGGTAGGCCAGAAATAACCAGCTAGCAGGACTCTCCTCGCCATAGACCGACCTCCCGAGTGGTTACCGCAGGACCCCAAGTGTGTTTCTCGCAGTACGTAGTCTGCCTCTTCTTCCCCCAAGCATCTGAGTAATGGCTGGGCAAAACCCCGTTTATATAAAGCGTCTCCTATCAGAGTGAACCTGGCCGCCCGTATCTTCAGTATCCTTGCCCGTTCGGGCTGATCTGGGAGAGTTCCTTCCTTTAGATAGGCAATGAATGGAGCTCTCCAGTCCCCGCCTATTTCCATTTCTGTTTCTCTTTCAACTTGAGCTACCATCATAACTTGAGGAGAAGGCTTGGGGAGGACCCACGGACGGACCGAGCTGGCTAATCTGGCTAGCTCGTCCGCTTTGACATTATCTCCTCGAGGGATCTGCAGGATCTGCACTTCCTGAAATTCTGCCTGTAACTGCTTACAGGCCTCCACATAAGCTTGCAGTTTTTCGTCATTTACCTCAAACTGCCCTGCAACCTGCCGAGTTACTAACTGAGAATCCGAGTACAAGGTGACTCGCGCGGCCCCAACGTGCTTAGCTGCTTGCAGGCCTGCCAAGAGGGCTTCGTACTCTGCTTGGTTATTGGTGGCCTGGTACTCTAGGCGCACCGCCAGATGAAGGGGGTCTCCTTTAGGGGATAACAGTAAGACCCCCACGCCACTCCCTGCCCGAGTGGCCGACCCATCCACATAGATCTTCCATATTCCTTCTTCTTCTTCTGCCTGGAGCTCACTCAGGAAATCAGCTAAGGCCTGAGCTTTGATTGCAGTACGGGGCTGATACTGAATGTCGTATTCACTCAGCTCAGTGGTCCACTTAACCATCCGACCTGAGATCTCCGGGTTAATCAGTACCTTCCCGAGCGTGCTGTTGGTCAGCACCTGGATAGGGTGAGCCAAGAAGTATGGTCGGAGTCGCCGAGCCATCAATACAAGAACATAAGCTAATTTCTCGAGTGTAGTATACCTACACTCGGCTTCCTTGAGTAAATGCCCAAAGAAGTAGACTGGCTGTTGCTCAGTCTCCTTCTGAGTTACAAGTACGGCGCTCACAGCTCCCTCAGTAGCAGATAAATAAACATACAGTGGCTCTCCTTCCTCAGGCTTAGCTAGCACGGGCAGACTAACCAAGTAGGCCTTCAATTCTTCGAAAGCTCGATCGCACTCGGCATCCCACTGGAACTTGGAGGCCTTGCGCAGAATCTTGAAGAACGGCAGACTTTTGTCGGCCGACCGGGAGATAAATCGGGATAAGGCCGTGATCCTCCCGGTCAAGCGCTGAACTTCCCTTAGATTCCTGGGCGGCGGCATGTCTAGCAGAGCCTTCACTTTACTCGGGTTGGCTTCGATTCCCCGCTCGGTCAAGATGTAGCCCAGGAATTTCCCGCTCTTGGCTCCGAACAGGCATTTGGCAGGATTGAGTTTAAGGCCATACCTCCTGAGAGTGCAGCAGGTCTCTCGCACATCTGCTATCAGGTCGGCGGTTCGGAGGGACTTGATGAGTATGTCATCCACATACACTTCCACATTTCTCCCGAGCTGCTCCTTGAAGACCTTGTTCATCAGCCTTTGATAGGTTGCCCCAGCATTTTTGAGTCCGAAGGGCATAACAGTGTAGCAATAGGTTCCCTCCGCTGTGACAAAACTGACCTTCTCTTGATCATCCCGGGCTAAGGGTACTTGGTGGTATCCCTGGTAGGCGTCCAACATACAGATGAGCTCACTCCCCGCGGTAGAGTCCACCATCTGATCTATACGAGGGAGAGGATAGCAGTCCTTGGGACAAGCTTTGTTGAGATCCCTGAAATCAATGCAGACCCTCCACTTGCCGCCTGGTTTGGAGACCAATACCACGTTGGCTAGCCAGGCCGGGAATTGCACTTCTCGTATGTGTCCGGCTGTCAACAACCTCTCCACCTCAGCCTGAATAATCTTGTTCTGCTCCGGGCTGAAGTCCCTCTTTCTTTGCTTCACAGGTCGGGCGTCCGGGTAGACGTGTAGCTTGTGCTCCATGACCTCGGGCCTGACCCCTTTCAGATCTTGCTGAGACCAGGCGAATACATCTTGGTTCTGCGTGAGACATTCTATTAGCTGTTGACGGAGGTCAGGCGATAGTCCGGGAGCTATCCTCACCCGGGTCTCCTCTCGGCCGAGCAAGAGTTGGACCTCTTCTTTTTCTTCTAGCAGCTCGGCCCAGGGGAAGGTTGAGAGGACTGTACCATGTTGCAGCGACCGGTGGAGCTCGGAAGGTCTTCCTTACTTCCACTCGGACATCATCCACGTAACACCTGCGAGCGACTTTCTGATCTCCTTTAACTTCGCCGACTGATCGCCCACGGGGAACTTGACTTTTAAGTAAAAAGTGGACGTCACGGCTCGGAACTCATTCAGCGCCGGTCGACCCAGGATGGCGTTGTAGGCTGAGGGGGCATCCACTATCAGGAAGGTAGACCACCTGGTTCTTCTTAAGGGTTCCTCCCCGAGTGATATGGCCAGCTTGATCTGGCCGAGTGGCTGAACTTCATTCCCGGTGAATCCAAACAAGGGTGTGGCTACCGGCTGTAGTTCAGTCGTCTCAATCTGCAGCTGCTCAAATGCTTTCAGGTAGAGGATATTAACAGAGCTTCCCGTATCTACAATGGTCCGGTGGACTTGGTAGTTTGCTATGACGCGTGATGACCAAGGCATCCTCATGAGGTACCTCCACCCCTTGTAGATCGGCGGGCCAAAGCTGATTGCGGCCCCTGAGCTTGGGCAGAACTCAACCCACTTGATAAATGTCCAAGCGTCGGACTTGAGATTTCCGAGCTCGATTGGAGTCCCCATAGGTAGGGCCACCGGAGATCACATTAATAGACCCGTGCACTGCATTTTGCTGATTAGCCTGCTCTTCGCTAGCGTTCCCATGTTCGGCGGAACCAGAGGTCGGGAACAGCTGTCTGGCGGCTGGGGCGGTCGGCCGAGCGGGGGGGTTCGGACTGGTTTGGAGAGGCCCTCCCCCAAGCCACGGCCACCTCCCTGATATGCTCCTCTGGGACTTCCTCGACCAGTGCGACCTCGACCTCGGCCGGCCTGCCAACAATCTTGGAGATCATGCGTATGGCTATTATGGAAGGAACAATAGGGTTGCCACCTGGAAGGGAGGCAACCCTGGGCCACTTGCTGCACTATTCCCCTCTCGGCTCCCTGTCGATGTCCCAGAGCCCGGGGGCTCCTGAGAGGCCCTCCGGGTGGTATACTTCTTTGATGTTGTTGGGGAGCTTCAGGTGCGGGCCTAACCTCCGGCCGCCTGGCGGCTTGTGTTTCCTCCACATCCACATATTTGCTGGCTTTGCCTAGGAGGCTCTCGAAGTCTCTCGGCGGCTTGCGGATCAGTGATCTGAAGAATTCGCCTTCTTGCAGACCTTGGGCAAAGGCGCTGACTAGCACCTCAGACGTAGCAGTAGGCACGTCTAACGCAACTTGATTGAATCTCCTGATGTAAGCTTTCAGAGGCTCCTTGGAGCCCTGCTTCATGGTGAACAAGTTTAAACTGGTCTTGTGATGTCTCTTGCTACTGGCGAAATGCTGCAGGAACACTTTCTTGATATTGGAGAAGTCCTTGATCGATCCCTCTGGGAGTCTGTCAAACCATCGCTGGGCCGGCCCGGCTAGAGTGGTCAGGAAGGCCCGGCACTTGACACCATCGGGGTACTGATGCAGCATCGAGGCATTCTCGAATTTCTTTAGATGCTCTTCAGGATCAGTAGCTCCTCCGTATTCAGCGATGGATGGGGGTTTGAAATGCTTGGGCAGTGGCTCGTTCAAGACTTGGCTGGAGAAGGGGAACCCTGTGTGCTCAGTCGGGGTTGACGCAAGGGGAGCCTTCCCTTTGTTAGTTCTGGTATGACTGGATGTAGCTTCGTGAGGGTCTGATTGCCCTGCTCCCTCAGCCGGGCCGAATAGCGCCCGGTGGAAGTGAGGGCTCTCATCTTGTCGAACCCCTCCTTCGGTGCCCACCCGGGCAGTCTGCTCGGCCGGGCCCGGATGAGCGAGTCGAGCGGCCGCTTGCTGTGCCTCCGCCAATTTCCTGGCTCTAGCTTCTATTAGCAGCTCCAAGTCTTCCTGTGAAAGAGTAACAGTCACCCGGTTGGATTCACTCATCTTCAGCTCTCGATCAGGCGAGATTCCCACAGACGGCGCCAAATTTGATCCTGTCGAAGAGCGAAGACCGGTTCTCGCTCGGATGACTCGGTCTGACCAGGATGACCCGGTCTGCTGTGACTCGAAGGTCGGGGTCAGGCTCAAGTAGAGAGAGAATTTAAGTCACTCGGCTCGGACCGAAATAGGGCTCACAAAGGGGAGTTGAGGTTGCAAAATGGCAGCGAGCCTTTCTCTGAGGCTCAAATGGGGTTTATATAGGGGAAGGAAAGCCCTCTGCCATGTCAGAGACGTCCCATCTCATTAAGGATGAGTCAGTTGTCAGACTGTATAACCGGCAGCTCTGGTAGCTTTATGAGGCTGACACAGCCGTCTGACAGTCTGTCCAGGTTGTCTCTTCAGACCTCCATTAATGCTGGCGGCTCTGTCAAGTCATGATTATGTCAGAAATCCTCTTCGGACAATGGGGAGATTCGGATGATCTTTACTGCTGCTGCGACCCTTCACTCGCTCTGGGTCGGTCGCCCCGGGGTCTGTCACCCGGGATCGACCACCCTGTCACTCTGGGTAGGTCGGGTGAATTCGGGTCATAAGTCTCTTCGCGTGGGGCTAACTCGGGGCGCTCGGCTGGAGACAATTGAGCCGAGGGATCGGCTTCGGGCGACTGACCCCGAGTGGCCAACCTCGGGTGACTGACCCCGAGGGCCGACCTCGGGTGACTGACCCCGAGGGCCGACCTCGGGTGACTGACCCCGAGGGCCGACCTCGAGTGACTGACCCCGAGTGGCCGGCCTCGGGTGACTGACCCCGAGGGCCGACCTCGGGTGACTGACCCCGAGTGGCCGACCTCGGGTGACTGACCCCGAGTGGCCGACTTCGGGTGACTGACCCCGAGTGGCCGACCTCGGGTGACTGACCCCGAGTGGCCGACCCCGGGTAACTGATCCCGAGTGGCCGACCTCGGGTGACTGACCCCGAGTAATCTCGCCCGCTCTGAGTTATTCCCCCTTGAACCCGACCGGGCCTCCGACCCTCCTCCAAAAAACCACCTGACCGGATCACCTATATTCTATACTCTTTATTTTGGAACTTTTTTTATACTTGCTATTTCATTCTGTCTAATTTTGTTAGGTTTTACTGTAAGAAAATTTCTTTCTCTGTAATTTCCCTTACCATTTAAACAGGGGAATATGAACATATGATGAATTTTATGTGAGAGGGCAAATCAGATTGCCATTGAGAATTCAGGATTGTTGTACATATCCATGAGATCTAGTTGTTGGTGAAAAAGAAAAATATATAAACAGAATAGAACAAAATTCTGGTCTAAGTCTTATGGCCTAAGCAACTGCAAGATGTATTCCAAGCTCTCGTTTTGTGAGAATGATTGATGCATCTCACTTTAAATTTGAAATTTTGGAACAGCTGATAGATCCTGGTATATTGTCAACCAAATCAGATAGAGAAACCTCACCAAACTTATTACTAGTCTTGTGACAGAGACATGCAGAGAAAATTAGATGGAAGGGTAACAAGTTTCTTGGATAACTACCAAAGGTTATGTTTCAAGTCAGTGAAGCATTAGAAATACAGAAGGTATAATGCATCAACTGGTTTCGCCATTGATCCCACAAATCTGTTATCTCCTCCTTTGGTGGAGGAATCTTGATTCCATGATGAACATTCTAAGCTGTCGTTTCTATGTTTCAGAGGATGCTTTCTTGAACTCACATGAGATTTAATTAAACTTGCCATAGCTGAGCAATTTAGGGTAGTGTAGAATTCCCCCCATCATGTTGCTGCATAACAGCAGTGGAAATGTTTATTGGGGATGTGTATTATTGAAGGTATTAGAATATCGAAGTTAATGTAAGAGGCGAACGATTTCTGTCTACTTTAGCAACTAAGATTCACATTTCACAGGTGCTAACTTCTTTCAGTTTCATATTTAGAGCTATAATTGACATTCTTACTATTTTTGTTGTGGAGAACTCTAGTCATTAATGTTTAGTCATTGCTTTGGAGTATCTTTTTAGTTGCATTGCGGAATTTGTATCAATCAAGATCTTGAACTGTTTGAGTGTGTTAGTTTTTCAGATGACTGGTATGGTGAATATTTGCAAAAACAAAACCATGCTTCATCCCTACAAGATCATGGTGTCAAAGTGCCTCCTCGATCTACTCCTCCTCCACCAACAGTTTCTTTGCTCCCTCCACACTCACCTGGTCCTCTTCCCACTCCACCTCTGAATAAGATCGGCAGCAGTGGAGGTTCTGGGTCCAACTATTCTGGGTCTGATGTACCACTTGCATCTCCATCTCCTGATGTTTCTCTAAGCTTCTCAAGATGTACCTTCACTTATGAAGAGATGGCTATGGCAACAGATGGTTTCTCTGATGCAAATCTCCTTGGGCAAGGTGGTTTTGGTTATGTACACAGAGGAGTACTTGCCAATGGCAAAGAAGTTGCGATTAAACAGTTGAAAACTGGAAGTGGACAGGGTGAGCGTGAATTCCAGGCTGAGGTTGAGATAATAACTCGGGTTCATCACAAGCATCTTGTTTCACTGGTTGGATATTGCATCTCTGGTGGCAAGAGGCTGCTAGTTTATGAATATGTTCCTAACAATACTCTGGATTTTCATCTGCACGGTAAGCCACTAGAGTTTCAAATTTTTAATCATATCCTATTACAACTACTGTATCATCATTTGTAGCATAGACCTTTTAAAATCTAATTGATAAAACAGTGGAATCTTTGTTAAAGCAAATACTCCAAGTGTTTTATTTTTCCAGATTGCCAATTTTACTTTCACGACAATAGTGGATTGGTGATATTGAAGTGTTCTGTTCATCTTAATAATCAATACTTAGCAGAAGAGTAGTATGTCTACCTAATTATTACTTGTAAAAATTGATTACTGGTTGCTATGTGATTAACTTTATTGATGTAGACAATTTGATTTAGTGATTTGTTTAACAAATTCAAAATACAATATTCCATAATTTTACAGGTGACACAAACAACAAGAATATTATTATTGAGACAATAATAGATCTAGTTTTTTTTTATCATTGTAATTCCCTACTTTGTTTTTAAGATGCGGCATATTAAAAGGCAGTTTCATGTGATGGCACGCCCTTTTTAGAACAATGTTAAGATGTGAAAATATTTTATATGCTACTTTTCCACCACTAGTTGATTTTGTTTTGCACTTATTCATTTTAATTTAATTTCTATCTTGGCGCTAGATCCTTTCGTCTAAAGGTAGAATATTTTTCAGGGAAAGGTCGACCAACTATGGAATGGTCTGCTCGTTGGAGAATTGCATTAGGTTCCGCAAAAGGGCTGTCATATTTGCATGAGGACTGTGAGTCTCTCTCTCCTTTCCTCTCTGAATTTGTTTCTTTTGTGTGTGTTAAAAATTCTTGATCTTCAGGTCACCCTAAGATTATTCACCGTGATATAAAGGCATCCAATATTCTCATTGACTACAAGTTCGAGCCTAAGGCAAGCACCTATTTTAGCTTTTCATGTCTACTTACTTTTCTCATTGACATGTATTTGGCATTGTATATTTTTCGATAACTTCTTGTTTGTTTCTCCAAAGGGCATTTATTGAATGCTTACTTTTCTTATTTGGTTGTGCAGGTTGCAGATTTCGGGCTTGCTAAGTTTGCTTCTGATAACAATACTCATGTTTCGACTAGAGTTATGGGAACCTTTGGGTGTGTTAAAGTTTCACACCTTTAATTCATGTTCAGTCTTTGCAATACATAAATTTTATTAAGATGCTGATCTAATAGCCATATCTTACTGAAAATTGGATCCTTACATTGGATTATTGAACAAATCCTGTTCTTTACTTCCAACTGTTGAAGATTATGTAGCACTTTAGATTTCTTCTAAATTATAATAACAAATACAAGCTTTTGAATCTGTGATGCACTACAAAGTTTAGTTGCTCATGATCTTTATATCTTATTTTAACTGGTAACTTCTTCATTATTTCAGTTATCTGGCCCCTGAATATGCATCTTCAGGTAAACTCACTGATAAATCAGATGTCTTTTCATTTGGTGTAATGCTTCTGGAGCTAATCACTGGGCACCAGCCTCTTGTTTCTTCCCGATCTAAGTTCTTCGACGATAGTTTAGTTGAATGGGTATTTGTTCTTCATGCCGAATCTTTTTCTTACCCCATATTAAAGTGTATAACGATATTGCTTCTGCTGACTTTTTCATACCGGCAGGCAAGACCATTGCTCACTCGAGCTCTTGAGGATGGCAATTACGATTCCCTTATCGATCCAAATCTAGGAAATGATTTTAATCCAAACGAGATGGCTAACATGATTGCTTGTGCTGCTGCTTGTGTGCAGCATTCAGCACGGCGACGCCCAAAGATGAGTCAGGTGTTGTTTCTTTGCTTCATGCATTTCTCAATGAATAACAGTCGTCTATCATATATCGTATATTTCTCCATAAATCTAAGAGTAAGAGTGTGTTCAGTTTCTCTGAAGTCTAATAACAGTCGTCTATCGTATATTTTTTCCACCTCATTCTTCACAATATCGAGAAGTTTATCGCTGTTTCTACTAGATTATTACTAATCCTATCGAGTGGTAAGTTCAAAAATTTGTATTCTGTTACTGTAAAGTCTAATGAGTAGTAACTGTCTTCAATTTTACTGTTTCTACAAGATCATTACTAACACTGTCAAGTGGTAAATCTATCAGATTGTCCGAGCTTTGCAAGGAGACGTCGTTCTCGAAGATCTAAATGAACGAAGCACCCCAGCTCGCGATAGTTCAGAGCTCGACTCCGGCCAGTACAATGACAACATGAAGAAGTTCAGAAAGCTGGCATTGGCACCTCAAGAGTACTCTCAGAGGACCCGCGAAAACGACCGGAATCCATTGTCTTCGGGCAGTGAAAACCAGCCGACACAAGGGATCGAGGCGAGCAACGAAAACGACAGCTATGGTTCGTCCGGCCGCAGCTTGTGAGAAACACTTTGCAGCTCCATTTGTGACAATCTTAATTCCTTCCATACACCATTCTTCCATTGGACAAGCATAAACACTTTGTACATAAGAAACATATTATTTAGGAATTAACCATACAAATATCATATTTGTTGTAATTAGCTATTTTGCTTGATGTGAATGGACTGGCTAAACATTCTTCTAATTGCTATTAATACGTAATTAATTTGTCTAATGACACGATCATGCGAAGAGTATTTTGTTAAAAAAGTATATTACAGGGGGCGAATTGAAATTTTCCCAATCAAGAAGTGTATTGGCATCGAGGTGACCCACCTTAAACGTAGGAAGCTATCCAGTCACAGTGCCGGTAGGTTTGTGGGTTTCCACATGGCGGGTGATGTGTTATCGTAGCTCTTTTCCGGTCGTCGATTTCTAGGGTTCTACTCGCGATCGTTTGAGGATTTCCCCTGCTTCTCAAAGTCATCGTCCTCGGCGATAGCGGGTGAGAATTCCTCCTCCTCCATCGTTGAGAAAATTACTTAATTTGCTTCCTTATTGTGATTGCCTTCATTGTTAGGGTGGGGAATACATCTCTGATTGAATCAGTACGCTCATGGCGCTTTACCTTTTTTATTCCGCCTTTTTTTTATCATAGTTTTGGATAAAAGGATTGCTTCGTTTGTGTAACCTGGGATTGAATGGTGTCGGTTAGATTTGTGAACAAGTACAAAGCCACCATTAGAGCAGATTTCCTGACCAAAGAAGTTCAGATCGATGACAGATTGTTCACCTTACAGATTAAGTACTTCACAGTGTGGGTTCTACATCCATAAATCTACATTTTCTTTTTTGTTTTACCTCTGAAGAATAGTAGTAAACTATTGTAAGATTCACGATTGATGCAAATATTATTTTTGATGGTTCTAAACGCAAATCAGATTTCTTGTGGAATGTATCGTGACAGAAATATTTTTTACTGTATTCTACTGATGTCGTGACTGTAGAAGATATTGGAAGTTTATTTTGTTATTCACATTATCTATACATTACTTGTGGGGGTTAACTTGTTGAACATGTTTTCTACTCAATCTTCATACTTGGTTCCTGATATCTAACTTCATAATTGGTTTATGAAATAGTCAATATCTTCATACTTGCTGACATGGTTATTCCTGATATGGATCTAATTAAAGTGTGTCAGCCATGCACATTCATACACTTGTGATGAACACAATCGATAATCAGCATTGTTGTTTAGCATTCCTTTCAGCTCTTTCATCCTAAATATGCTTTTAGTTCTAATAAATTTGTAGAACTTCTGAATAATCATTTTCCCTAAATTCTTACTGTCTACCTTAATGCAGTTAGTTCTCTGTATGCTCACTAAATGATGTCTTAACCTTTAGATCTGGGACACAGCGGGACAGGAAAGATTTCAGAGCCTTGGTGTGGTCTTCTATAGTGGAGCTGATTGTTGTGTCCTCATGTTGGATCAGGTAGCAGATTAATTTGGGGTGATCGGTTCGATCCCACGAAAATTTTTCACCGATCATCAAGGTAAATCAGGAAGCGCTCGCGATGGGCGGTCTGGAAGTTCAACGTCTCAGGATACGCGTCCCATTTGGAAGAAAAATTCATATAAAATACGTCGTAGTTAGGGATTGAATCGCGAATATCTGAAATAGCAATTAGTTATCCTACCGTTGTACCATAGTCCCGGGGGTTGATTGTTGTGTCCTTGTGGACGATGTTAATGTTATGAAATCATTCGATAACTTGAATAATTGGTGCGAGGAATATCTGGTTCAGGTAAAACGAACTTCGTCATTGGTTTGCAGCGAGATAAAAGAGGAGGGAATTAAACAGTTTGTTATGCTACATTTATGTGGTTATCTCATTTTCAGGTTAGTCCATCCAACCCCGAGAACTTCCCTTTCATATTGCTGAGTAACAAATTCTCTTCCCTTTTCAAGGAGATAGACAATCAAATTTTGGCATAATAATTGGATCTCACCTCCATTTTGCACGGGTCTAGCCAAACAAACAAATAGATGAAGTACGTCGAGCTCTAGCAAAGTCTTTTGTGTCAAGTTTGGTACTAAATTTAAGAAAAAAATAACTTTTTAAAAATTCGAGAAGAATAAAAGATCTTTTTAAAAATAAATTTTAAGAAGAGAAAGTTTAAACTAGTTTGAAAAGTTTAGAGATTTTCAAATTTTTAAGTCACTTTCGAAGAAAAAAAATATTTTTTGTAAAATATTTTTAAAAATATTTTATCTTTCGAATAACCTTGAAAAAATAATAACTTAAAAAAATTCTTTTGAGGTCTTTTAAATACAGAAGATTAAGAAATATTTGAATTTTTGAATAGGGCTTCCTTTCAACCTCCTGATAGCCATTTAGGAATAAGGGTGAATATTCGGTTAAAATAGAACCGAATAGATCAAAAATTGAATAAACTGATATTTTTCAAAATAACCGAATCGACCGATTTTCTTAATAAAAACCGACAAAATCGAACAGAAAATATCGGTTAATTCGGTTTTTAACCGAATTAACCAATTTAACCGAAATTTAAAATTTATGGATTAATAAGAAAAATTTTATTTAATGATTATATTTAAATAAAAAATAATAAATTAAAATTCTTATCGTTAATTGGTTATTCGTTAACGAATTACAAAATTCAAAATCGAAAACTAAACTGAATTAACCAAAAACCGAACCGAATTTTGAAAAAAAAAACCCGAAAACCATATTAACCGAACCGAATTTCAGAATTCAGTCGGTTCGGTTCGATTAATTCGTTTTTTCTGAATTTTTGCTCATCCATATTTAGGATTCCTTATTAATAATAAGATAAATTTTCTATCGTATTTTAGGGATTGATTCATAAAATGAAAGTGCAATTGAGTTCAAATACTCAAAGATATGCATTTTAAAGCAAGATTTTTATGAAAATATTTTTAAGTAATTTTTCAGTGATATTATTTAAGTCATTTCAAAAGAATTTTTTAAAAGATATTTCAAAAGATTTTTAAAGTCTTTAGCAAGAAGCAGTTTTAAAAGATAGTTTCAAAACAATCAAATTTTGGCATAATAATTGGATCTCACCACCATTTTGCACGGGTCTATCCAAACAAACAAATAGATAAAGTACATCGAGCTCTAACAAAGTCCTTTGTGTCACAAGTTTGGTACTAACCATGCTTTGATAGATCCACGTAATGCAATCTTTGTAAGCCATATTACATGTTTTACGAAGCTTTTTCCGATCTATGTCCTTTTCAGGTGTCTCAGAAGAAATCTAAGGCTTGGTGTGCATCGAAGGGGAACATCCCCTATTTTGAGACCTCAGCTAAAGAAGGATTCAATGTGGAAGCTGCTTTCCAGTGCATCACTAAGAATGCTCTAAAGAATGAACCTGAGGAAGGTATGTAAGTAACAGCCCTATTAGCTTACTTTCAATTATGAAACTCTATCCGTATCTCAACTCACTTATTAGCTTACATTCAATTTGTTTCCTTGTGAATTCTCAAGAAATGGTTTGAATGCAGATATCTTCCTGGATGTGAGTGCTAGATCGAAATCAACTGAATTTGTGTCACAGATTACAAAATACTTGTATTTCTTCCGTGACTTTGTGTCACAGATTGAAGGACCCTGCGACGGGAGTGGTAATAAATAATAGTAATTTCATCTATTTACAAAATACCTGTATTTCTAAAGCAACACACTCAAGGAACCATCTAAATATCGTAGACTCAGCTTGAAAGCCATTCTTTGACAGAAACTGATGCTTTTCTTCTTCATCAAACTTGCAGATGCTCGCGAGACCTTCCATGCCGAAGCAATACCTTGCCTTTCTTGTCCTTGAAACCTGCCCAAATTCTAACGACTCGATTGCTAAATAAACTTCCCGGACTTGGTCTCTAATAACAAGCTCGAACTACTGCTGCACGCGAATGGATAGTCTTTTGAAGCAAATAAGGTCGGCGTTCTTCCCAACTGCTCAAAGGTTGGATCAGAATTTCAACTGAGTTCTCCTCCTCTTGTTCATTGCCAGGGTGAGATTTTCTGACTCAGGAGAAGAACGGATAGCAACGGCATCACTTAAAGAAGGTAATCCATGTTGCCTATCACCAGGTTTGGAGGTTCATCCATGGCTGTTGTTTTGTAGGGAAGAAGAGGAACCGTAACAGGTTCCAGTGGCCATTTCCTGGGGAAATGAGCGGCATCGACGACACTGCCGATATTGAGTTTGCAGCTGCGGCTGCAGCAGCTGCTTACGCTGTCGCTTTACTGGACGAAGAAGAATCGCTCGATCAGAACAAGAGAAAGAGTAAGGTACAAGATCACATGTACAAACCACCTACATACACCAGAATAACCACATTGTTGGCTGGTAAAGATAAGAAGGAAGATGAAATTCAATCAGGTACTTTGTCGTGTTCTATGCTCCTCCAAATTTTCAGAGGTGAAGAAACCAAGTTTTCTCACGTTATCAATGCCAGGAGGTTCTTCAATGAGAACCGGAGGAAAGATGCAGGATGAGTTTGGCTTTGGCCAGAATCTATCAGGAAAGGCAAAGGAACCCAATCTTTCCATGAAAAAGAAGTCAACTTTCTCTGACAACACAAGCAGTAAGAAACCAAAGCAAGAACAAAGTCAAACAGGTCCGAAAACCCTCAGACCTACAGACTCGACTTATACCGCCAAAGACGAAACGAAAGTAGATGCATGGGAGAGAGCAAAGATGGAGAAGATAAGAAAAAGGTAAACCGTACCTTTTATTTTTCTGGCGATCGAGCGTATTCTGTTGATATATCTGTTGTCCAGGTATGAAAAACTGAAGTCCTCGATTGCGGAATGGGAGGCTGAGAAGAAGTCGAAGGCCAAACGTCGACTGGAGCGAAAAGAGGTTTACGATTCTCATAAAATCCTAAAGCACTTCAATAATCTACAGAGAAGTATGAAGCAAGAACTTACATGGTTTCATGCAGGGGGGTCTGGAGCTGCAGCGTGCGAGAGCAGTACAAGAGCTTCGCGATGAGATGGAGAGAATAGACAAGATTGCTGGCGGAGCAAGAGCCCTCGCAGAAGAAAGGCGAAGAAATGATGAACTGAAGACGAAGGGAAAGGCGAGGAAGATGCGTTCCTCTGGGAGTTCTCCTCGTACATGCTTTGGTTTCTGACGTATCCTTTGCAATGAAGCGCGAAACGTCGCTCGCTGTAAATCTGTATATTTTGTATAAAACAGCAAGGAAAGGGAAAAGATTCAGCAGTTGGAAATGATAATGCTATTTTTAGATTAAAAATAATGATATATATAGAACCACATCGGTCGATGAGTCGATCGTCCTGCCAGGCTTCGCCTCCGATGAGCGCCACCCGTTCGAATTCTTCCTGGGAAGGCGCCGCACCTCAAATCCGCAGGGTACCGTATTTGGAAGCTAAATCTATCTTCTTAATCCATTTCCACATGATTTGGAGCAATTTGCCTGCATCTTCCTCGTCAAAGATCGAATCTGGAAGTGTACGGATCGTTTTGCGCCGGAAAAGATTGAATCTTTGCCGATGTTTAGAGTCGGCGAGTTGCAATCTCTAGCTTCCGTTGGCGTTTTCTGATATCGGATTTTAGGGTTTTCAGCAATCCGTCAAAATTCCGCCCCGGAGACGATCGGCGTGCTCCCCCCTACTCCAGCCTCTGATCTCCCGGAGAAGCGGAGATGAGCTGGTGCACCCCCGGCAACTATGGACCAGGGTCCGCACGCTGAGCCTTCTGATGGGGCGGTTCCTCAAGCGGGGGCACGGCGCCGGGAAGCCCTACGATGAGGAGCGCGACGAGGGGTGCGACGCCGCTGTGCGCCAGGCGGAAAGTCCGATACTGGAGGACGTGAGCTGGGATGTCCCGGCTTACGACGACTACGACGACGACGACTACGGCGTCCTCTTCCACGACCAGGGGGAGCCCGCCGCCGGCCGCCCCCGCAAGGCGCCGCAGATCGGAGATGAAACGCCTTCCGGTAAGCCTCAAAGCTCCGATCAAGCTGAATCTCGCCGACGATCAAATATCACCATCTGTTTCCGTTGCTTCTTTTCTCCAGATATCGAACTGTTCAAGGACAGATACGCAAAGCTGCTGCTTGGCGAAGACATGTCCGGTTGCGGCAAAGGAGTTCCATCGTCTCTCGCTCTGTCCAACGCCATCACCAACCTCGCCGGTGCTTTCCTGTTCCCTCGATCATCATTTATGCAAAAGATTTCTTGTGTGATGCAAACAGACCAAGTAACATTTTCTGTTATGCTTCTGGATCAAACAGCATCTATTTTCGGCGAACACTCGCGGTTAGAACCGATGTCTGCTGAAAGGAAAGCGAGGTGGAGGAGGGAGATCGACTGGCTTCTATCTGTTACTGATCACATTGTGGAGTTTGTTCCTTCCAAGCAGACATCAGAGGATGGAGCTACCATAGAGGTCATATAAGACTCTGTTTCGAATTCATCAATGGATGCAAGTTTAGCTCATTTGTTCTTCTCCTCCAACTGCAGATTATGATAACTCAGCAACGCAGAGATCTTCAAATGAACATCCCCGCGCTTCGCAAGCTAGATGCGATACTCATTGTAATAAGAATACCCCTACAATCTTTGGTAGAATGGATTGTTCTAAGCTTACAATTCTAAGTTCTTGGCCTCTCAGGGCACCCTCGACGACTTCAAGGACCAGAATATGTTTTCGTATGTATCAAGAGATGCTGATGAATCGGAGAAGGGAAATGCACGAAGGGACGGCGATAAATGGTGGCTTCCTACGGTGAGAGTCCCTCTCGGAGGACTCTCAGAGTCATCCAGGAGATGGATTCAGTTACGGAAGGATTCAGCTACACAGGTACACAAGGCAGCCATGACAATCAATGCCCAAGTTCTTATGGAGATGGAGGTGCCTGAAGCCTATGTTGAATCTCTTCCTAAGGTTAAGATGATCCTAGGTTTCAAATGAGTTCTGAAACAATTCAAGTTAGTATCTGACTGTTTTGGTTCTACATCATGTCGTAGAATGGGAGGGAAAGCCTAGGAGATACGATCTACAAAAGCATCACAGACAATGTCTTCGACCCTGAAGAATTCCTCGGAACGATGGACTTGTCGACGGAGCACAAGATTCTCGACCTGAAAAACCGAATCGAGGCCTCGGTTGTGATATGGAAGAGGAAAATGCACGTCAAAGAAGGCAAGCACTCTTGGGCTTCGGCAGTCCGTTTGGAGAAGAGGGAGCTGTTGGAAGAGCGAGCCGAGATCATCTTGATTCTCATCAAGCAAAGGTTCCCCGGCATCCCTCAATCGGCACTCGATATAAGCAAGATCCAATACAACAAAGTAATTCAAAAAACGGACTATGAAATCTCGCCATCTTCTTTGAAAATGTTGGTAGTGTTGCTTCTAATCGATTTCTTCAGGATGTAGGACTATCGATCCAAGAGAGCTACTCGAGGATCTTGGAAAGCCTAGCCTTCATGTTGATTTCACGAATGGATGATGTTCTTTTCGCGGATTCTCTAGCGAAGGGTCCAACCGCCAAATGTCTAAAGGGACAAGCAAATATGCCCCCTGAAGTGAAGGTCAGCAAGAAGTTTTCTTACACGGAGCATGTAGGAGTCACTAGAAGTCCTACCGCTCGTCATTGAAGGGGTACAAGAACCTCTCGATTGTATTCATGATAGATAGTTCATAGGCACAAGAGCCTTTGTAGATATTACGATTTCAATTACTCTTCCATGTTTGTCGGCCCACCGAGAAAAGATACATACTACTGAATTGTGATGCATCATTCAATCCATTGCAGCTAATCTTCCATGTTGTTCTTAATATCCATGAAACAATTAACAAATCTATCGAATAATTCCCCAACTGAAGAAATTGTTCTTAATTTCCTATTTATTTTTCACATAAAATCTAGAAATGATGAAACTTCATTATGTGGTCAGATGGACGGTTGAGATCTGATCCCGGGTCAGCTTGCGTGTAGCCTGACCCGACAGCCTGACGCCTAGTCAGAAGGAAGATGGTTAGGGAGCTGAAAAGGCCCAGCGGATAGATGTTGTGCGGGTCAGGGCCCTTGAACGAACGCGTGGCAGCCCGTGCTCCTTAGGATCGATCTGACCCAAGTTTGGACGTTTGTGCTCTAGTACCCCTCTAGGTTTGGCTCCCCGCCGACATGTGGCGGACCACGCTCCGGGGGTAAGCCTGAACCGGAGGGAGCGTTACGGGACGCCTCGTCATTCAGTGCCCCAGTCGACACTCTCATAGGCCCTCAGTCGGCCTCATCAGTCAGTGCCCCAGTTGACACCCTCATAGGACTTCAGTCGGCCCTGGCAAACACAACCACTTTCTGGCACTAGGCTACCAGAAGCTGTACGGGGTCGGCACAGGACTGAGGTCCTCCGGGTCTTAAACGACGAATATCACGCTGAGACATTGATCTTCCTGTCATACCCAATCCCCCCGTACTGCGATCACCTACACTGGTGTCAGGCTGAGTGGCGTCAAAAGGCGTCAGCCATTAAGTTGACAGTGCCCCTTTCCTTAATCCAGTATGCACCACTTTATCCTGCCACCTCTGAGCATGCATCACCTTGTTTTCGCTATATGACAGCAGATGGTAGGCGAAACAGGAACTGTCAGCTTCCCCGACTATATAAGCCTCCACACTCCGCATCTCTTAGATACACACAATAGTGCATTCCATATTGTTCCATTGCTTTCCATTGCCACCGTCGAGTATTGACTTGACCGTCGGAGTGCCTAGCCGGGGATTTTTCCCGGCGGGTTCTAACGGTCTCTGTCTTGCAGGCTAGAGGCGATCCAGCTCAGTAGACCACCTCAGTGATCTCGCATTCCCCGGAGTCTCATCCAATTATAAGGGCGTCCAGTTTACTTTGCGACAGGATCAAGATCTATCTTTGTTCAAACCTTTCCCTCCAAATATATATATATATATATATATATATAATAATTTTAAAAAAAATTAGAAAGTACAGTGATAATAAAACCTCTTCGCGTTCTTACTCTCGTTCTTCTCGTTGTATCCACCGGACGGAGAAGGAAACTCGTACGCCTTTCCCGATTCCCTCCCTCCAAACCCTAAACACTCAAGATTAGGTTTCCGAATGATCTGGTGATCGATCCTTCCTTGCTCTCCCTATCCTTGTTGCTTGATATTGGCGGCTTCTGTTGTTGTAAGAATAGAGCCTTGCGAGGGTTTCCGGAAGATGAATCGCCGGTCGTCCGTTTCGTCTTCTACGTCGGCACCGATGGCCTCGTCGAAGAGGACAGAGGCGGTGGAGGTTGCCGCCAAGTTGCCGGCTGCCAGAGCGGCTCATGGGAAGAAGAGGGTGGCTCTTCGGGATATCAGCAAACAGAGCAATGTGTTACGCGGAACTCCTAGGCTAGTAGGCGCTAAGGGGGCCAATGTGGGTATCCTTTCTTTTGGCTTTCCTTTTTTTTTTCTTTTTCTTTTCCCTTTCATCTCGTTGGGGAAAAAAGATGCGATCTTTAAGCCGAATCTTCACGTTTCGTCATCATTTGATACTAGCTTTGGTCTTGGCAATGGTTTTTATCGAGTGATTTTTTTCTTCAACATCAAGAATTTCGTAATTTAGTATTTCTGACCATGATTAGGATGCTGTAGTTTTTTATTTTTATTTTATGTTTTATTCGCTTTGAAAATTCCTGTTTAATAACTTCTACATACGATAGTATTTTAGCATGTCATTTCGAACAAAAACTACGAAAAGTGACTTTTCAAAATTGTCCTCTGGTTCATTTTTATTCCATCTTTTGTTGAAAAAAAAATCAACGATAAAACCAGTATGAGTTCTAATTTATACGAGCAAAAAAGCAAGTTCGAAATTTGACCTTAATGTGCAAAGATATAAGACTTGAAACATCGATGGTTTTTTTTCCTAAAGAATGTTTTTTCTCAATTAAATTACATACTCCGTAATAAGCACAAAGTAAGCAAAACATGTTATATATAATTATTTTATTCCTCAGTAAAGTCACATGAATTTTTTACTCAGTGGAAAGAGGATCCTAGTAGAGGGGCAAGACGTTTTAGCAATTAAAATATATGTATTATTGACAGAAACTATAGTCTCTTCATTATTATCACTAAGCTATTCTATGCTTGTTCCTAATGCTTTAAAAAGTATTTGTGAATGACTTTGATTAAATATAAGTATGGGAAATTTTTAACTTGAAGTGCACACTATTTTAGCCTGATTAAAATCCCTTACCTTCTATAGTTTTTTAGTCCAGTAGTATAAGCTTGTTTTAAGTGCCAAGTTGTTCACTTTTGATGACGCTGATTTTACAATGGCATTATTTGCTTTGAGGTGGTTCTGTCAACTGTCAAAGTTATTTTGGACTTTAGCATACAGTCAAACCCATTCCGAACATATCTTGGGATCCTCTAATGCTGCAGAAACTGCATATATTGGCTAACAAATATATTAAGTGAGTTATTGCAGTATCTTTTTGGTGGAGGATATTGACTGAGCCATGATAGTCAACTTTTTTTTACATGTTACTCTCTTTTTATTATTTCATTGCTTCTTGATCTAAATTTTTTTTTATCAAAAGTCTATTGTGGCTTAAGATGTTTCTATTTCCAATTACATTGCTTGGAAATGCCATTCTTCTTTATCTTTCTTTCTTTATCTTTCTTCTATATCTCTAGTTGATCACTACTACTATTGTGCTTGCTTTCATTGATTGAGCATGAGCGCAATATTTTGGTCATATTTTCTTTGTCCACACGTTTCTTAGTAAATAGCTAATCAGTTTTATCGTGGATATTCATAAGCAGACCAATGCCACAAGATCAATTTCGAGGGTCAAGAAGGGGTCTTGCACTACTTATTGTGATTCAAGATTGAGTCAAACCTCTTCAATTGTTTCAGCTACTATCAAACCAAACGCTATTGTATCTAGCAACAAAAGTTCCCTGCCACACGGCAGTGTGTCTAAACCTGCAGTTGTTACCTGGCCAGCATCTTGCACTGCTCTCAAGTCACCTAACTTTTCTGGGGATTCTGTCTCATCAATGTCCACATGCAACTCAATTCAAAGCCCTGAAATTGAGTATATAGATAACGGAGATTCACAGGCTACAACTTATTTGGAGAGGCAAGCAAATGAGGATCTAAACATCTCTGAACATGTAGCTATAGCAGGTGCAGTTTGATTAGTTGAATTCTCCAATTATGTTTCAATGCTCTTTATTTAAGGTTCATGATTCTATGAAATGGAATCATTTATTTATTTATTAAAGCTAGACTTTTTTTGAGTTTTTGAAACCAAGTAGTTTAGAAATCAATCTTTAGCCAGGTTTTGTTTAATTTGTCTATTTATATTGTTGATAATAATTATCAGAGTCAAAATCAAAGAGTCATGGTTCTATGCCGATGGAAGTTGAAGTTGTGGAAGTTGATACAAACCACAATGATCCACAATTTTGCACTACTCTTGCTTGTGATATCTACCAGAATTTACAGAAAGCTGAGGTGATATATTCCACAGTTTTGATGTTTCCAAATATTTTCAATAATTAATGATATATACATATCTTCTGGACATTATGGTTCCTTATTGATTACTAATGATATTTTGGTATTTTAGACCACTGATGTTGATCATGGTTATGTATGATACACACCCTGCAGATTTATTATGATTTTCCTTGTTAATTCTTTGGATTAGTTCTAAAATTTTAATATTATTGAATCAAGGTCTTTAATTTTCAATCCGAGTGTGTAATTTGTTCATTAGATTGCCAGGGTATAAGGTACTAAGCTTTGCAGGATATATACAGTGATAGAAGCATCCCAATAATCAATATTTCTGATAAGCTTTATAGAGTATATGTCTAAGGAAAAATATTTTTTTAGCATACCTAGTTTGCTTGCCTTTGGTCTTGAAGTTATGATGTTCATGTAAATTTACTTCTCAAGTTGAAGACAATTGTGATCATTGATAAAGTGGGTTGATTGTATAGCACTTACATCAAACATTTTCTTCTTCGATCTGTGAAATACAAACTGTACTATTTCCTTTTCAGTAGTTTCCTTAATCCTGTCCTTGATAATGAAGTAACCTAACTATTCAGTTAATGCCAGACTGCAGCTTTGTCTTTGTATTCGAACTGTCTATAAGCTAGATCAATCATCAATTGCCTTCAGTTAGGCTGAAGCCCCTGAACTTGATGAAATTTTTTATCTTTAAATGTTATGCTTAATGCTTGTTTTGTTTATAATTTCTGTTTGTGTGATTAAACTAAGTGGAAGATTATATTACAAACTAGTAATTCCCATGCCTTATTGTTTGTCAGATCGGCAGTTACACTTAAATGGAACAAGTCGCTTATTTCATGCTATTTTTCTGCTGAAAGGAAACCTTTTAAAATGTTTATATGGCAACAATAATCTAGCATGACAAACATTATAACTATGGACTGCAAGGTATGACAATTGTTTTCAATGTTCTTTGAGTCAATTATGTATTCGTCATAATTCAGATTAATGTTCCTAGACCTCACACTAAATTCCTTAGTTTGAACTTGTCAAAATAACATTTGCTTTAAGTAAACACCTTTTTCTTTCTACCGGATAATGCAGCACTATTTTTTCCTACAGACTCAGAAAAGACCTTCGATAGATTTCATGGAAACAATTCAGAAGGATATAAATGCAAACATGCGTTCCATTCTGATAGATTGGCTTGTAGAGGTATATTTGCTCCAAATCACTCCCTTTCTGATAGTATTTTTGTCTTCCAACTTAGGTTGACTAATTTGCAATCTCATTTGACTACAGGTTGCAGAAGAGTATCATCTGGTCCCTGATACACTATATCTCTCTGTTAATTACATTGACAGATATCTTTCTGGAAATGAAATAAACCGAGAACGTTTGCAACTTCTTGGTGTTGTGTGTATGCTAATTGCAGTGTAAGAACTATTCAATAACCTTATGGGAATTTAGGCTTATTTTGTTCATAATAATTTTAATTCGGTGTCAACAGAAAATATGAGGAGATATGTGCCCCACAAGTGGAAGATTTCTGCTGTATGACTGACAATACATACTCAAAGGATGAGGTGGATGTCTTTGTAATTCCAATTTACGATTCTGTGTTGCATGTTTGGGCTGCCCATTCATAACTTGGTGCGCAGGTTTTGCGAATGGAATCGGAAGTGTTGAATTACTTGAAATTTGAAATGACAGTCCCGACTACCAAGTGCTTCTTGAGGTAAATACTAAAACCATGTATTAGCTCTTAACTGTATGTGAATAAGTTGCTTATTTTCATATCTGATGTGCAAATGTAAAGGAGATTTGTTCGTGCTGCTCAAGGATCCAATCAGGTAACTACATTGCCTGCGAATGTTATCTTTTTAGTTTCTACATTGAAACGAAGAGTTCATTATCATGTTTGTTTTTCCAGCTACCTCTGTTGCAACTTGAGTTTCTTGCCAGTTATGTTGCAGAGCTCTCGTTACTCGACTACTCTATGCTTCGCTATCCCTCATCACTGATAGCATCTTCTGCTGTCTTTTTGGCCAAGTTCATATTGCAACCAGCGAAAAAACCTTGGGTACTGATTCATGCAACAGTTTTCTCAGAATTTTACTCAAGATAAATACTCTGAACATCATGATGTCCTTATCTAAGATTAGTTACATGGTGGTTGATGATGCAGAACGCCACGCTGAGCCATTACACACTATATAAACCTTCAGACCTTGCAGACTGTGTCGAGGCATTACACCGACTAGTCTGCACTAGTGCAGGGAACAGCTTGCCTGCTATTAGAGAAAAGTACAGTCAGCACAAGGTAGATCATTTTGTCTCAAAACCTACCTTCAATTCTCAGTTGCCCTGCAGCAGTCTTGATTTGTTGTTCTTCCAGTACAAGTTTGTTGCCAAGAAGTACTGCCCTGCTTCCATCCCTTCAGAGTTCTTCCAAGATAACTTTCAAGACATCACAACCAAAGTCCGGGAATTGAGTTTAGTCTCCGCGTGATGAAGGTTGCTCGATGAAGAATGCGCGCAACGGGATTTGAATAGGTAGATGTTCATATCCTTTGATCTATAAGATACATTGTTGCAGTGCTTCTTCACCTCACTATTGATCTCCTAGAAATGAATAGAAATTGTACTTCTGTTCTTCTTGATAGAATGAGCATTATTGATTGTGAATCTATTTTTGAACAAAAAAAAACGTCACGATGTTTTGTGTTACATGGCTCCTCAAGTAGGCCATGAAATGATTTTTTTTTTAACAAAAATTATATTATTATAACATTTACCCTTTTATTTTAAATTTTAACTTAAAAAAAAACTATTTTAGCATGGGTGGTGGTGGGCCCGTTACAGCTCCAGCTGGTTGTCTCAAAACCTGAACTGGGAGTGGACCCGCCCCGGCCCCCCTTCCTTGCTCCAAAGTTGTAGTAGAAGTCGTTTCTGATACGTGGTCGTGTCTGATTGGTCGTAGAGGCACGAACAATTTCCATTATGGACGGAAGGGGCAGGTGTCAGTTTCTGATTCGCGGAGGGAGAGTAAGAACAGTTACGAAAAGTTACCCCATTTGCGAAAGCGAAGGAAGCATATCCGGCATTCGTGATGCGGTTCTTCTCTCGGGAATATACTCTTGCCAAAGAATCGATGATGCGAAGATTACAAGCTTGAATTCCTCCGCCTCTGATTCTGTTTCTATAAATCGATACTTCTAGATCGCGATCCTGGTGTCTTGCTTCCGTTCGTGCTTTCGTTTGGTGGAGAGCTGAGCTGGGTGCTGGTGGAGATCGATGACTAGGGAGGAGATCAAGGAGGCTCTGGTGGGGGAGGAGGAGATGCCTCCTCTGCTGCAGGATTTGGAGGCCGACGCCAAGCCACGCCGCATTGCTCTTTTCGTTGAGCCCTCTCCGTTCAAGTTAGTAAAGCTGTAGTTTTTGCTATGGCCGTCGTACTTATCTTAGTTTTGTTTGTTTGTTTGTTTCTCTCATTTAATGCTTAGCGCTGAGTTCATGCCAGAAAGATTAGTCTCCTTAGTGATCGGGTTCTTTGTTACTCGAAGGAGTTGCATCTTGGTTTTGATGCGCTGGTCACGACAAGAAAAAATCCCTTTTCTTAGAAGGAAAAATTGGGATTTTGTGCTGGTGAAGCGCCTGTTAGTGATTCGGATACGCCTGGTCATTCAACGAGTTGATTTAAGATCACGTTGCCTTGATCTCAGTAGATGGTTTTTTTATTCTTTCCCTGTTGCCATGACTATTATCTTTTGTAAATTTGCGGCGTGTCTCGGTGATTTGGGTCGTTTCTGTTTGATTTGATTCGCTTTTGCTGGATGCAGCGCATAGGCAGTTGAGTTGTTGCCTTATTGCGTTGATTGCTTGAGATAGCTTTTGTTTCGCACCTTGGTCGAGGACCTCCCCTTTATGGTCTTGAAGTGGGTTGAGGTAGACCCGACCCCGGGCCGGGTCCAGCCGGACCCGGCCCGGGTCAACGGGCCGGGTGGCCCGTTGACCTGGTTCGCCGGGCCAAACCGGAACCGCCCGGCAGGAAGCGGGGCCGGTTCCGGTTCGCGCAGTCCAAAACCGCGAACCGGCGGCCAACAGCACTGAACTGCCGGTTCAGTGCCGTTGGGAAGGTTTTGTAATTTTTTTTTCGACGGTTGAGATCATTTGACCGTTTTTTTATCAATGGCTATGATTTAGTGACCATTATGATCCAAACTCTATAAATAGGGAGCTCATTTCATCATTTTTACATACAACACAACTTCTCTTCTCTTAATCTCTCATTCTCAAATCTCAAATCTCAACTTCTCTCTGCGTTCTTTATTTTTCGACGATAATGGAAGGAGGTCACGGAGCTTCATCATCTCGATCTCGGAGGGGAAAAGAAATAGCGTACGAGGATCCCAACCTTCAAATTCAATCCACCGATGATGAGACCGAGGCTCAGCCCCAACGCCCTCCGATCCCCGAAACGCAAGGAAGTACCGAGGCGATTACTTCTAAGGTTCGGGAAAATCTTCCTTTAAAATCATCTATTTTCACTAAACATTTTGAGAAGGTCACACTTCCGTCGGGAGAATTGCGTGCAAAATGCAAGCATTGCAATGCTTCCTACAAATTCCAAGCCGGCGGCGGCTATGGGTCGTTGAAACGACATGTAGAAATGAAGCACCCGACGGAATATGGGCTTGACCGCTCTCAAACACAATTATCTAGATTTTCTAGTGGTAGTAGTACTGATTCTGGTTTATTTTTATATTCGGATAATAAATTAAGAGAATCATTAGCTAAATTTGTTTCCGTAGAACATCTTTCTTTTAGTTTTGGATCTAAATGCACATTTGAATATTTTTGTAAAGAATCTCTTAATCCTGCTGCTAAACGTGTACCTAGGACTATACTTACTCGTACAATTAAAAGATTAGTAAAACAAGGAAAAAAAATTTAATTGATGAATTTAGTAAATTAAATAATAAAGTTTCTTTATGTTCCGATATTTGGAGTGATCATTGGCAAACTCATTCTTATATGGGTGTAACATGCCATTGGATTGATAACTCTTGGATCCTCCAAAAAAGATTGTTAGCTTATAGAATTTTTGATGAATCACATACTGCTCATAACATTGCACAATTATTACACTTAATTTTAGAAGAATATGGATTAACTTATCAAATATTTTCAATATCATTAGACAATGCTAGTTCTAATACGTTCTATAGATGAACTAAAATTTATTTTTACCTTTATTGTGTTTATTTTTTTTTTTTTTTTTTTTTTTTTGTTTTTTTTTTGATAATACTTCTAATTGCAATTATTACATTTTTAGAATATATTGACTTATCTATTTCATATATTAACCTAGCACCGCTTCTATAGATGAACTAAAATTTATTTGTCAACCTGTTATTGGTGGTTTATTTTTTCATATTCGTTGTGTATGTCATGTTTTAAATTTATGTGTTCAAGATGGATTAAAACTTTTACAAAATTATATTCAACCAATTAGAACCGCAATTTCATACTTATGGTCATATCCATCTATGATGAAACAATGGGGTAGATTTTGTAAAGTTAATGGAATGCGACCTAAAAAATTTCTACGTGATGTTCCAACACGTTGGAATTCAACATATCAATTATTACAAGATTCTTTTCAATATAAAGATTTATTATGTTTATTTTTTTGCACAAAATAGTAATACTAATATATATTTATTTTCACAACAATGGAATATTTGTAATAATATTTGTGAAATTTTAAAAGTTTTTAACGATGCAACTGAACAATTTTCCGGTGTTTATTATCCCACTGCTCATTTAATTTTAGTGAATTTTTGTAGTATAGTATTAATATTAAATGAATATGTAAATAATGAAACTTTAACTTTATGTATATTAGCTATGAAAACTAAATGGGAAAATTATTTTTATTTTATTCCTGAAATTTATTTAATTGCATTTGCTTTAGATCCTAGATTTAAATTAGAAGTTTTACAAGAAATGTTAACTTTATATTATGACGCTTTAATTCCTATTAAAGATTCTTCCTCTCCGGATCCAACTAATATTATATATAATATTAGAAATTATTTATATGATCTTTATAATCAATATTATGTTAAATATGGAACACAAACTAATATTTCTGAAACACAACAACCTACTACTACTAATTTAAAACTTACAAAAGCACAACTTTTATTAAAAGAACGGACGAAACGTTCACGAGGATCCTCAAGTTTCACACAGGAACTTGAGAATTATTTTACGACTTCTTTTGATTTTAATGAAGCAGATAGCGAAGACTTCGATATCTTGAAGTGGTGGTCACAGAAGGCTCAAAGCTTTCCCGTTCTCTCCGTGATCGCAAAAGAAATTTTAGCTTCTCCAATGTCAACTGTTGCTGTGGAGCAGACGTTCAGTGTCGGCGGCAATATATTAGATGAACGACGATCAACTATGTCTCCCGACTCATTGGAAGCTCAAACATTACTAGATGATTGGACTAGAGCCGAGAAGCGAATCCAAGGAATGCAACTTTCAGAAGACGAAGTCGAAGAATTTGATATCGAAGGAACAAATACAACGGGAAGGGGAGGAAATGGAAGTGAGTGAGAAAGGATAAAAATGTAAAGAATGTAAAAGGATAAAAATGTAAAAGAACTACGTGGGCTTTGATTCCCCTACACCCTAAGGGGATACGTAGGCAACTTATATAAGTGCAAGCCCTTTTTTTAATAAAATTTATTTATTTTAATTTAATTTTTAAATTTTAAGTTTTTTAATATAATAATCTTGAACCGTGGCGAACCGTGAACCGGCGGTTCCGAACCGTGAACCGGCGAACCGTGGTGAACCGTGAACCGGTTCGAAGTAAGGGTTCCGAACCGTGAACCGTAACCGTCTTGGGCGGTTAAGGTTAAGGGTCGACCTCCCACGAACCGTCGAACCTGCGGTTCCGAACCGTCGAACCGGCGGTTCCGAACCGTCGAACCGGCGGTTCCGAACCGTCAAACCGGCGGTTTTGAACCGTGATCGGGTCTAGGTTGAGGTGGTCTGCATCTGTCTCCTTGCAAGGGTAACTTGGCCATAACGTTTTTTTCTCAACAAAAAAACATGGCCACATCTTAAGATGATTCACTGGTGACGCTTTTTCACTTATTTATTTTAATTTTTATTTTTTGAGGATAATTCTGGCCCTGAAGTGGGTTATATTGGTTAGGATGGTTATTCTTGTTTGGATGAGTTACCTCTGTGTTATCTGATCTGTTGATAACTTTGTTTTTCCTGTTTAATTCAACATTACAACCTGTTCTATGTACCGTTCATAAAATAAAAGTAACTTTGCTTGAATGCTTTCATTTGAGATTTTCTGGTATAATGTTGTCGACGCCACCAGTCCTTCATTCTTCTATGTCTTCCCCAGTTTTACTATCCATTTGAATGGTAGTCTCTGATAATCGTACTTGCGCGTAACGTCTGCTTTGAAATGAGGAACATTGGGACTTTCAAGCCAGTGACAAATTATTGTGCTAGACTAGTCTGATGTTTGCCTATTGAGAACTACTAGGCTAACCTCTGTCTACTAAAATTGATATGACTTCTCCAAATAAGATTGTTAATCATTTATTGCAATCAGCAATTTCCCCTTGATCTTATGATCCAAATCTTGGTTTGTTAGTTTGTCTATTTTCTAGCAACTGTTTGATTTCAGAATTTTTAGTATGTTGCTTTAATAAACCTACCTCTCCTTCTTATGTTTGACAGTTATATCTCTGGATATAAGAACCGTTTTCAGAATTTTATCAAAAATTTGCGTGAAATGGGAGATGAGGTGAATACTTCTAGTCCAAATTTATCCTGAAATTATTTATTTTAATGTTATATTGATCGGTTGTATGAGTATTTATTTCAAAGCATAGATATCCAATGGTAAAAATTGAGCTTATTTTAGTCTTTCAACCCAAGGAAAAATGAATATGTTCAATGATCAACGAAGATATCCCTTTATCTGCTTAATAGCAATCCAATGAAAGCCTTCGTCATGTTTGTTACAGGTAATTGTTGTAACAAATCATCAAGGTGTGCCTCAAGAGTTTCACGGTGCAAAAATTATTGGTTCAAGAAGGTAAGCAAAAATAAGTACCTTTTTGGTCCATGTACAGAAATTTTGGATAAAAATGATGCTTCATGTCAATAGAAATTCTGTTTTTAACTGACATCTCGTTTTTCAGTTAACTTAGAGATCCTCCTACTTCTTAGTGTGGAACATTTTTCCAGCATAATCATGTAATGCTTTCAAGAAATTTTTTTCCCTTTAAAAATAATACATGCCGTCTTACTTGGGGTTCTCATTTACCTATTTTACCTGATGAGGTCTACAATGAACATTTATTCAAGTTAAAATATTTGCAGCCTCATTGATTATACCTGTCATATAACCAATCAGGTCTAAGTACTAAGTCTATACTTATTCCAATCCACCTGCTAGTTGTTCAAATTTAAGCTGTAATCTCAGTGATATACAATATAATTAATCTAGTAGACTAGTCCAAACACTTATCAATTTGTATTGTTACGTTGAATTGTATTTTTGGGTTTCTATTGTTTTTGTGACGATTTCTTAGACTTAGTGTAACATTGTTCTAATTTGATATTTCTATCATATGATTTGCTACTTTATCGTGTGTTGGTTCTTAATTGAGTGTTCTTGGTAGTTACCAAAAATCTGAGCAAATTGTTACTTGGTCGATATGGTACCAAAAAAGAATCAGCCAAGTATATAGTGTAGGAAGTCCTCTCCTCTAATTGACCTTTTAATTAGCAGATCTTCAAACTGAAGAATTTCCTATTATCTGAAGTTAATTGAGAAAATCCAGATACTATTGCACAATATTAGTTTCTCTGCAGTAAGAATTGACTTCAACATATTAAAATACATACATTTGAAATCTAGAGAGAGATTAAATCTCATAGAAAGTTCTCTGTTATGTCATTCTTTTGCTTCATTCTCACGGTTTCTAATTGTTTGCCAGCTTTCCGTGCCCATTGTACAACAATGTTCCTCTTTCCCTAGCACTTAGCCCGAGAATAATTTCAGAAGTTGCAAAGTTCAAACCAGATATTATCCATGCATCTTCACCAGGAATCATGGTTAGCTTTACATTCAAAAATCTATGTTTTGAAGACTTCAATACCTTTGCATATATTCCATTAAAACCTTCTGGTATTTCAGGTATTTGGTGCTTTAGCAATTGCCAAGATGCTCTGTGTCCCTATAGTAATGTCATACCATACTCATATTCCAAAGTAAGTGACAATATGAAGTAATCCACTGAAAATAATGTGAACAACAAGTCCAACACTTTAATGAAAATTTACATTGATAATAATTATCAGTTCTGCAATGATACATTCTTGTTCAGATACATTCCGAGGTATACATGGGGCTGGTTCGTAGAGCCAATGTGGATGGTAATAAGTAAGTTCTCTCTTTCTTTTTGTCCTTATCCATAGTCCCATATCATCTTACTAACTGCCACTCTCCCTTCTAAAGGGTTCCTTCATAGAGCAGCTGATCTTACTTTAGTACCATCAGCTGCCATTAGCAAAGATCTCATTGCTGCTAATGCAACAGAAGGTTTGAACTTGGTTTTCAAGCTTCTCAAGTTTTGTTATCCTCCATCACTTTGCTATTGCTTTCTTTTCTTATAGCTCATAAGCTACGCCTTTGGAATAAGGGTATTGACTCCAAAAGCTTCCATCCTCGTTATCGCAGCCATGAAATGCGTGCAAGGCTCAGGTATCTACTACCTCAAGCAGATAGCATACGGCAAAAATGTTATAAACTCTGTTCTCTCCTTTGTCAGTAATGGTGAACCAGAGAAACCATTGTTGATCCATGTTGGACGCATAGGAAAAGAAAAGAACTTGGATTTTCTCAAAAGGTAAAATCTTTACTTACACCATCAAGCAAGTACCATAATATCCTCATTTGATCTTCGTTTGGTTAGGGTCATGGACAGGCTTTCAGGAGTAAGAATTGCTATCGTAGGAGATGGACCATACAGGTACAACACTACTTTCCCATACTATTTTTGAGCAATGAATTCTCCGTATATGGCATGGCCTTCTGCTGTGTAAACAGGTCTGAATTAGAGAAGATGTTCGCCGGCGTGCCTGCCGTGTTCACCGGCATGCTCCAAGGGGAGGAGCTCTCTCAGGCGTACGCGAGCGGCGACGTGTTCGTGATGCCGTCGGAGTCTGAGACCCTCGGCCAAGTCGTGCTGGAGGCAATGTCCTCCGGCACGCCGGTCGTCGCGGCCCGCGCCGGAGGGATCCCCGACATCATACCGGAGGAGCATGAAGGGAAAACCAGCTTCCTCTACTCCCCGGGCGACGTGGACGATTGCCTGAGCAAGGTCCAGCGACTGATCTCCTGCGACGAGCTCAGAGAGGCCATGGCGAAGGCCGCCTGGGAAGAGATGCAGAAGCATGATTGGGGGGCGGCTACGCGCGTGATTCGCAACGAGAATTACAACGCCGCGATCTGGTTCTGGAGGAAGAACGAATCGCATATCATCGGGCCATTGCAGGCATTCGCGAGATGGGTCTTTGGTCACCTCAAAACAACCACAGCTCTGAATCATTGAATTATTGGGGTTGTTGATGATTGCAACTTTTGTAGATTTCCTCAAGATTCATTTGTACAGAGACAGTGATTGGGTTTGATTCTTGCTTGGAGTAATTAATGTGAATTTACTAAAGGTGCACGCAGGTTTAGAAATTTATCGTTTAATTATTAAAGGACGAATTTATTTAGTTGACCTTTCCATTTTATCCCTCCTAACTTTCCTTTATTCTCTTTCTTCCTTATTAGACTTTTTCTTATATTTTTATTAAAACTATGATGATGTTAATTTTTTAAAACTAGTATCGCGATGGTGGAATTTCATCTTGATCTACTCTCAAATCAGATTCTAGAAAATCAGTCAACCTAATAATCCTTAGGAGATGAAACTCAAGTTAATTAGCTGAAAGTCAACATAATATTCGATTATTTTTAGGGAGTCTAAAATAAATAATAGAAGGCATCTTTGGACTTTATATAAATCCAAGTCATATACCTCTCTCGCATTATGTGTTCATTTTGGATTATTTATCTCGATCATGAATAAATTTGTACGGTATCAAATCTTAATTCTAAACATTACGAGCATGAGAGGAGGGTCAGAACCTGATACGAGAAAATATCAGATTCAACTTATCCGGATCTTCCAGAAACGAAGACAAAATTGGGCTGGCATGCCCAATTTGAATTTATCTCCCAGCTTAATGACATCACTCTCAATCAATTCCCAGTCAAATTAGTTTATCGTTGATAATTATCAAAATACAGTGAGTCTTAAATTTTTAACCTGTATAAACCCTTTGATAAATTTCCGAGAAATTAAGGGAAGTTCGAAATGCTGTTTGACTTTGAAAGAGCGTCAGATAATTTAAGATCGACACGTCAGTTTTGACAATGCATTGGCAATCGCCACGTAGATACCTCACCTCCTGCCTACCCACCACGCGTCTTCATTTCTGAATTAATTTTGTTCGACCCTTCGCCTGTGAATAAATATCTTTGGCATCGGATCGGCAAGCAAGAAATGGAGGGTGCGCAGGTGAGGAAGGAGGTGGCGTCGGACGAAAAGAAGGCGGCTCGGCCGCAGGAGGAAGCGCCGGAGCTGCCGACGGAGAGCAGCCCGTACGTGACGTGCAAGGACTTGGAGGACTACAAGATGAAGGGCTACGGCGCGGCCGGCCACCACCAGCCCGTCGACAAGCCCGGCGGCGGCGGCGGCACCGACGCCCCCACCCTCGCCGGGAAAGATCTCTCCGCCGACGCCGACGCCGACCGCTAAGAAACTGCGAATCTTGGTGCCGTTGACTTCGTCGCCTGTTCATTTATAGAAGGAAATAAAAAAAGAGGAAACGTACAATTTAGGTTAAATAATGGTGGGTCCCTTCCTCCACTTAATCAGCATTTCCTCTACGAGACTACGACCCCGAGGCGCCGCGCTGTCGAATCTATCTCTTTTTCTCTCCCTCTCAAAATCTAAACGGATAAGATCGCCGCGTCATGTCAAAACTCGGGGTCGTGTAAAACGTGCCAAATTCTACGGCCTAAGTGCAAAATCCCCAATTTTTTTCACTTTCATCCTCAAACAAGTTTCCTAGGTATTTTAGTTTACATAATTCAATAATTATAACTTACCCCCGAGTACAGTGAATTTGCATCATGTCGATAAATATATTTTTTTAGAAAATTATAAATTTGAGATTAATTATACTTTTTTAGAGTTGTATAATTTTTTAAAAATAAATTAGCTTCCACGTAATTAATTTCAGATATAATTTTAGGTTTACTTTTATTGCTCCAAAATACTTAGAACAGGATTAAGAAGTATCAAACGTTTACAGGAGAACGATATAATTAATTAACTTTTTGCGAGTAATATGTAAAACGTAAAAAAGTTCAAGGGTCTAGGTGAAATTTGTTCTTTATCCCCAAATTTTCGTATAAACCATTTCCCTCACCCCTGTGATATGTCGACTGATCGAATTGGAAGAAGAAATGAAAGACAATCTAGCGGTTCTCGTCATGGTCCTCGCTGCGGCGGCCGCGGTCGCGGTCGCGTCCACGGCGGCCGCCCCCGCCGCCGCCCTCTACCTTTCGGAGCCCAAAGGTCAGCATCCGACTTCCCAATTTAGTAATTATCATTCCCTATTTAGGCTTCAATTTCGTCGGGGCATGACACAGGGGTGGCGGAGGAGGCGGCGGCGGAGAAGACCATAAGTGTCCGGCGAACGTGGCCGTGCTGCGACCGCTGCGGCGGGTGCGCAGCCGGTTCCGACGCGCCGGAGTGCCAGTGCCACGACCTGGTGCGGCGGTGCCACCCCTCGTGCCGGAGCTGCGTCCGGTCGCCTCTCAGCGTGAACCCTCCTCTTTTCTACTGCTCCGACCGCATCCCCGGCTACTGCCAACGCCGGTGCAACTCCGGCGACGGCTTGCAGATCCACTGATCTAATTTGGCAAAAGAAACTGCAATTTTTTTTTGTCAAATTCGAGATCTCATCAAGCAAGATTACATGTTTAGTTTTTTAATCTTGTGCCATATTTCTTGGAATTGTAAGAACAGATCTGTGATCGAGATGAACAGATAAATCTCCACTTTTAGTTTGAATTGTTGACTCAAACAAAATTCTTTGCGTCGCCCTTTCGACAGAGTTGTTGGAATTAAGCCGATAGACCATAGAAAATATACAGTTTCATTTCACGCCCTTCCCATTTATACATTTTGTGAAACTGCCCTCTAAATATCTTTAAGCACTCGATTTTTTTTTTTACATAATCAATTGAGTCAAGGGTTGGTTTAGTTTAACTTCTCGAAGTGGATAATGGTGTCGATATTTTATAAACTCTTGTAGAGTTTTTAAGCATCGAGGACTTCTTATTCAACATATAATTTTATTGACCTCAAGTTGACAAATTAAAGTGCCGACAAGGAATCAAGAGCTTAAAAAAATTAGGTATACTGTTTTTTTTTTAAAAAAAAAATCATATATCCACTCTTAATCATAGCTCACCTAATTCTTATGGTAGTTGAACCAATTTCACTAATTAAGGATGTGTGTTTATTATAATCAATAACTTTTTTATCTATTATTAAAATCATGTGTCCATTCACTCAATGCCTTGTTATATTTTTAGAATAATAATTGTTACAATATAATCAATATTGATAATAATTACCGTTTATAAATGTTATAAAATAAATATTTTACTTTTATCAATATTAATTAATATTATATTATAATAATTATTGTTTCTACAATATAAATAATTTATTTTAGTTCATCAATATTATGTTATGACATATGTGAGATGATAACTGTTACAATGGTATAATAGTTATTAGATCCTATTATAAAATAGTTAAAAATAAAAATAAAGTGAGATGGGATATTATATTAATAATATATAAATTTATTTATTTAATTTTAATAAAAAAGAATACTCTTTTAACTTTTGTCGTGTTTCCATGGTAATAATTATAGGATTGAGCATTATAAATAAAAATATGCATCCTTAATCTAATTTTTCATGTATATATATTATTAGTTGCCTCTTCATTAGGGCATCTCCAACCCATCACTAAAATACCAAATTTAGTGTCAAACTCACACCAAGACACTACAACTCATACACTAAAACCTGTTCCAAATATGGTGTAATGAATAGTACATTATCATATTTGGTGATGCACTATTCATGACGCCATATTTGGTGTTGGAATTTTTTATTTTTTTAATATTTAAAAATTCTTATTATATTATATAATTAATAAAATCAAATATAATATATATTATTAAATACCATTAATAAAAAATAATTTATAATAATTATTTTTTTCATAATTATTTAAAAATATTAATTATTTATTATAAATATAAATTAAAAAATATAATAGCGTATTTTAATTTTATTAACCATAGTTATAAAGATTTAATTTAATAAAAATTCTATTTATTAAGCAAATTTTAATTTTAATTATAATTATAAATTATATCACTAATTTCAAAAAAATATAATAAAATAATTAAAATTTTGATATGCATAAATGTAAAATACATCATCTATTATGTTGACATACAAAATAAAAATTAGTAATTATGTTCAATTATAGAAAATGTAAAATACATCATAATCTTGTATGTTCAATTAAGTGTTATTGTTTGTTTTAAATAAAAATTAGTAATTATGTTAATTGTGTGTGATTTAAAGATATTTTTATATTGATTAGTTGGATGTAAAATTTTTAAAAATTAACTTATTAAAAATAAATGAAGGAGGTGCTCTCTTATATTCCTGTTACTCCGGGGCTATGGTTTCTGTCACCCTTGGGGTTATAGTATAGTAATAGGGTAATTAGTTGTTATCTTAATCATCCACGGTTTGATTCTTAATTACGGAGTATTTTATAGAATTTTTTTTTCTAAATGGGACACGAATCCTAGACTGGACTTCTAGACCGTCCACCGCGAGCATTTCCCGATTTATATTGATGTTCGATGAAAAATTTTTGTAAGACTAAATCGATTATCTCAAATTCATCTGTTATCTGATCCAATATTTTTTTTCCTCTTCTCTTCTGTTCCTGTCCTATTCTTTTTCACTAGCAATCCTCCACTCCAAGAGATGTTCTTAAGCGGGGTGAACTTGAGGAAAAGGCTCACTAATGAGGCTAAAAAAAGGCGAAACGCTTGTCTCTAGCGTCCCCGCCAGTCCTTCCCAAGATCAATACGAAAGAGATAAATCACGATTATCACTGATGTGGTGAGGCGTCTGGGGTCGAAGGAATTAATGCCAATAGATCACTGTTGGTGCGGTGAGGCTCACTAATGAGGGAGGAGATGGGAAGAGGAGGGATTTTGTAGGAAGAGGAAAGACATAGCAGTGCCGCTACACGAGGGGGTCGTGCAGTGCCGTTGCGTGAGACGGCCGTATAGTGTCGTTTCTCGAGGCGGCCGTGCAGTGCCAGCGGTGACGAGGAGGTGTCGGCGGCGAAGAGGAGGAGGTGGACATGGCGCTCGTGGCTCGTGCGATTGGAGGTAAAACGAAGGGACTTCCCTTCAGCTCGATTTGGGTAGATAAAAACACATAAATCCATACACGGACATCCCTTCGTTATTTCATAACAATCTATCCTTCTTTATCAAATACAGAAGGAAAAGTTTCTGTAGAAATTTTTTAAATTTTTCTGAATTTTTTTTATCCATCCTTCCATGTAAACAAAATCTAATGTTGGATATACAGTGTGAATGGAAAGAGAGGTGATGGGATTTTCTAGTGAATGGAAAGTGAGGTGGAGAATAAAGAAGTTCCATTGTGAATGTGACTTTAGTCCCACATTGGGAGTCTCAAGGCATAAATGTTGGTTTATATTGTTTCACAAGCATGATAGTTGTGAACAAATGCTAGGGAAGAGACTCTCTCTCATGCGTGGGTGCGTAGGGGGTGTAAATCCAGGACCCAGATTTGCAGTGAACTCGTGTGCATGTACGACCTGCGCACGTTGAATATCCGACCAGTTGGGGCAAACTTTGTCGAAGCAGATGAACCAACGGTTTGCCAATTTTTTTTGCTCAAAAGTAACTGATACATTAATTTTGATTAATGCAATATCAGTAACCCGCAGACGTTTAGATTTGGTCGGTTAATTGACAGTAAATGACGATTAATTCGGTCATTGATTACTGCGGGGGTCCCTCGTTCTCGACCTCCTTTGATAGCGTTCGGGATACTTCCTCAGTTCGCCACGAGCAACGAGTGCTCCGTTGTGTTTGTGGTTCGACTGTTGTATCCTGAGAGACAGACGTCCATCTGAGCCTCGAAGCACAGCCGGAGGAGGACAAATCTGTTTCAAGGACACTACGTTGCGCATGCCTCAACAACTTCCAGTCGGGAGACTTGGTCGGGAGCTCGGGAAACTCAGCTTGGAAGTTCTGGGAGATACTGCTCGGGAGCTTAGGAGATCCTAGTCGGGAGTCTCCGCTCGGGAATTCAGTTCGGGAGCTCACTCGGGAATTCAACTCGGGAGCTCGGGAATTTTGCTCAGGAGACTGCAGACTGCATAAAAGACAGCTTGGGTCACTCAACAGTTAAGTTGAAATTAATTTTTATAATTTTAATTTATTGTAAACTCTTCGAAAGAAGTTTATTTCCTCCAACAATGAGTTCCTTCAGTCACACTCACACTAAAAACCAGATATAATCAATCACAGGTTGACTGCAAACGTCTCTCACCTGAGGGAAGACATCTTGCAGCACACGAAGCAAATAATGGATTCAATTTTGTTTTTGGTAATCGTCGACGATTAATGGATTCAATTTTGTTTTGTTGCGTTTATCAAAGGAGAAGAGCTAAAAAAGATAAATAAATAAATTTCCTTTTCTATATTCAATAGACCACGCTATAAATCCGAAACACACAATGTATACACCACACAGCAAATAAAACTAGGGCAATTTACCAAAAGGGGTATCTAAGAATTGGAAATTATCAATTCCGTATCATAGTTTCTATTTTATCAAAGGGCGCATGTCTTTATGTGAACTTCCTTTTATACCCCTCCTTCTAACTGCTGTCTTTCTCATTCTCTCTCTCAGCAACAAATTTCGAGACGGTAGCACGTGACTTTTATTTTAAAATAATATATTATTAAATCGACGCTAAAAACGTAAGATAAAAATTAAAAAAATATTTCAGTTAAAAATAACTCATCCAACGTGATTTAAAAATATAAATAAATAATTTTTATTTTTGATTAATAAAAATTAATATATTAAATAATATTTAATATATATATTAATATATATAAAAAAATTAAAAAAAACGTATGCTGCAGCAATAAAAAAACAAAAAAAATTCAAAAAAAACGAATTCAGAATAAATTAAAAAAATTAAAAAAAAACGAATTCAAAAATCAAAAAGAAAACGCAAAAAAAATTAAAAAAAAAACGAATTCAGAAATTAAAAAAAACGTTGCTGCAGAAATTAAAAAAAAAACTGGGCCTGAAATATTTTATTTCAGGCCCACGCTGGGCCTGAAATAAAATATTTCAGGCCCACGCTGGGCCTGAAATATTTTTATTTCAGGCCCACGTTGGGCCTGAAATCTTTTGATTCAGGCCCGACGTGGAATCAAATTTTTTTTTATTTTAAAAATATATTAATATATAAAAAAACCTATCAAAACACTTAATTTGAAATTAAAATGCAGGGTCTGAAGTCACGCTAGGAGGGCCTGAACATAGATGTGATGTCCATCAGTGAATTTTAGTCAAAACCCACTGATATTTCTAAACTACTCCTATTTGATTTGTGATATCTAATATATAGATGTTTGGACACCTAAAACATCATCTCCTACCTCTACCCTCTCTATTCATATGGAGTTTTCAGAAATCCAGATATGGGAGGTCCATCAGTGAGTTTTGGTCAAAACTCACTGATATTTCTAAACTACTCCTATTTGATTGGTGATATCTAATATATAGATGTTTGGACACCTAAAACATCATCTCCTATCTCTACCCTCTCTGTTCATATGGAGTTTTCAGAAATTCAGATATGAGAGGTCCATCAGTGAGTTTTGGTCAAAACTCACTGATATTTCTAAACTACTCCTATTTGATTGGTGATATCTAATATATAGATGTTTGGACACCTAAAACATCATCTCCTACCTCTACCCTCTCTATTCATATGGAATTTTCAGAAATCCAGATATGGGAGGTCCATCAGTGGGTTTTGGTCAAAACTCACTGATATTTCTAAACTACTCCTATTTGATTGGTGACATCTAATATATAGATGTTTGGACACCTAAAACATCATCTCCTACCTCTACCCTCTCTATTCGTATGGAGTTTTCAGAAATTCAGATATGGGAGGTCCATCAGTGAGTTTTGGTCAAAACTCACTGATATTTCTAAACTACTTCTATTTGATTGGTGATATCTAATATATAGATGTTTGGACACCTAAAACATCATCTCCTACCTCTACCCTCTCTGTTCATATGGAGTTTTCAGAAATCCAGATATGAGAGGTCCATCAGTGGGTTTTGGTCAAATATCAGTGAGTTTTGACCAAAACCCACTGATGGACCTCCCATATCTGGTTTTCTGAAAAGTCCATATGAATAGAGAGGGTAGAGGTAGGAGATGATGTTTTAGGTGTCCAAACATCTATATATTAGATATCACCAATCAAATAGGAGTAGTTTAGAAATATCAGTGAATTTTGACCAAAACTCACTGATGGACCTCCCATATTTGAATTTCTGAAAACTCCATATGAATAGAGAGGGTAGAGATAGGAGATGATGTTTTAGGTGTCCAAACATCTATATATTAGATATCACCAATCAAATAGGAGTAGTTTAGAAATATCAGTGAGTTTTGATCAAAACTCACTGATGGACCTCCCATATCTGGATTTCTGAAAACTCCATATGAATAGAGAGGGTAGAGGTCGGAGATGATGTTTTAGGTGTCCAAACATCTATATATTAGATATCACAAATCAAATAGGAGCAGTTTAGAAATATCAGTGGGTTTTGACCAAAATTCACTGATGGACATCACATCTATGTTCAGGCCCTCCTAGCGTGACTTCAGACCCTGCATTTTAATTTCAAATTAAGTGTTTTGATAGGTTTTTTTATATATTAATATATTTTTAAAATAAAAAAAATTTTGATTCCACGTCGGGCCTGAATCAAAAGATTTCAGGCCCAACGTGGGCCTGAAATATTTTATTTCAGGCCCAGCGTGGGCCTGAAATAAAATATTTCAGGCCCAGTTTTTTTTTAATTTCTGCAGCAACGTTTTTTTTAATTTTTGAATTCGTTTTTTTTTTGAATTTTTTTTTCGTTTTCTTTTTGATTTCTGAATTCGTTTTTTTTAATTTTTTTTACGTTTTTTTTATTCTGAATTCGTTTTTTTTTTTGATTTTTTTTTGTTTTTTTTATTGCTGCAGCATACGTTTTTTTTGAATTATATATATATATTAATATATTTATTAAATATTATTTAATATATTAATTTTTATTAATCAAATATAAAAATTATTTATTTATATTTTTAAATCACGTTGGATGAATTATTTTTAACTGAAATATTTTTTTAATTTTTATTTTACGTTTTTAGCGTCGATTTCATAATATATTTTTTTAAAATAAAAGTCACGTGCTACCGTCTCGAAATTTGTTGCTGAGAGAGAAAATGAGAAAGACAGTAGTTAGAAGGAGGGGTATAAAAGGAAGTTCACATAAAGGTATGCGCTCTTTGGTAAAATAGAAACTATGATACGGAATTGGTAATTTCTAATTCTTAGATACGCCTTTTGATAAATTGCCCATAAAACAAATAATATTTGCTGGGCTCAATTGAAAAAGAATAAAAGAGATTGTAAATACTAAATAGTGATTACATGGAAATCGATAATTTCGACAGATAAATGAAAATATTCCTTTTTAATTTTTATTTGAATCAATAAGATAAATTAGATATATTAAAAAGTGATTATTTAAACTTGGACTACACGGAAAGGGAAAAGAATTATATTAAATGTTAATTTAAATTTACTAGATATTTAATTTGAAAACACTAAAATAGATAAATCAAAGATCCATTATTGTTAAGAGCAGGGACGAATCTTGATTAGGACTGTCAAAGCATCTATAGTTATGAGAGTTTTCTAAGAACTCATTCAATAGTATATTCGTGTTCTACCAAAAATAAAAAATCTCATATATCTCTTTACTATAAAAAAAATTCTTAACAACTCTTTTATGCATCCCATATAATTTTTTATTATTTATATTTCTCATCTCTATTTTTTAAGAAAATCAAAAAAATATTTTAATAAAAAAAACGAAGGAGCCACATTGTGGATGTTCTCGTGGCATGCAGTTGATATAATTTTTTTTTTTTTTAATTTAGTCCATCAGAACCCATTTCTTCCGCACTCATAGCCTTGGTAAGGAGAAACTATGATAAAGAAATATTAAAGGTATGCAACTGTTTTACCATTGATTCCAGTTGATATAATGTGAACTTTATTTGCAATATTCATTAAGAAGGTATGAGAAGAGGCATTCCAACATCCCAGCCCATATTTCTCATTGTTTACTAGTTTTGGAGAATAGATTTACGCATTTTACTTGATTTATAATACAGAGATACTTGTTTGTCTCAGAGCTATTTTGCTTGAATTCTTGAGTTGTCATTTTGATATGTATTCTATAATGGATCAATTGGTCTAGCAGTTCGATTCTGCGATAAATATCTTAGCCCCAATGATTATTTATTTCAATAAGCAACTAGTTGAACCAGTGTTGATTACATGTAAAGTATATTTATGGATCTGGATAGTTTGTACATAGGTAATTTTTTTAATGATGTTGGAGTTAATTTTTATGTAAAATATTTTGTTGAATGTCTGATCTTTACATCTAAAAAATGATTATATTAAGATAAAATATTTTCATGATTTATCTATTTGTATTCGGTTGGAAACAAATGATATTAGGCCGCCTAAGATAATATTATCATCTTTTCCTCTAATTACTTGTAAAGTATTTTCATAATTAAGTGGAAAGATAATTCTTATAAGTTCTCATATTCTTGGCGAAATAGAATTATACGATTTATTATATATTTTAAGAAAAAATCAAAAGGTTTAATGATACTGTTTTTTTGTTAAATTAATCTTTTTAAATCCAACAAAATCGTTGTACTTTCTTTCACGTGTTCGTAAAATTTTAATTGACTACATTGTCAGTGTAACATTATAATTTTTTTATTTTATAAAAAATTAATAATCTACTTTTATCCGAAAATAGTGGGAAAAATAAAAAATTGAAAACTCTATATGAATGAACGACATTTTATCAATGAAAAATCTAGCTTTGTTGAATTTTTCAAAGAGCTCAATTTATTTATATTTTGAATTTTTTAATTTTAATGAAAATATAAAAGAAGATTAATAAAAAAAATTTATAAAATATTTTTTATTTTTTATTAATATTTAATTAAATTTTAAAAAATAAAAACTTAATTATTTTATCAGAGATATTCATAATAAAAAATTATTTTAAAATATATAAATGAATTAAAAATATTATTCAAAATAAATATAATTAATTTTATATAAATCTTAATAATAATTCAATAATATATATTTTTTTAAAAATATATCTTACTCATACTCACCGGTCACTGTCAATCACTAACTCATATATGTTGTTAAAAAAACAACGTTAAAGTTGCTTTAAATCTTTAATGGGGAGTCAAACTTTGCATTCACTCCTCATACAAGTTTTTATTTATTTTTGCTCCTTAATGGAACTGAGTATAAAAGGGTAAAAATTGAGTATACATCACTGAAAACTGAGTATAAAAGAGTGAAACTTGAGTATAAAAGAGTGAAAATTGAGTACAGGGTTATTGATGTGATGGATGCAAACTGCCATACTCAGTTTTCTAACTTTTATACTCAATTTTCTTCAAATAATACTCACCAAACATCACATCAGGGACTGCATGCAAAGAAATGTTTGGGTAGGGATTGTATGCAAAGTTGACTTGGTAAGTGAGGAGTTTAAGAAAATTTACCCAAAAAACAATCTAATTTTGTCGGAAATAAAATATCGCCGTAATCTCCAACGGATATAAAATCTCACTCGCCGCCATTGCCGAGCCTATACGCTGCCATTGCCTAGCCTTATACGCTGCCGCCGCTCCGTCTTCACCCTGCCGCCTGCGATTGCAGATTCTTCATCGCAGCAGCAACCACCGCCGCTCCTTCTTCACCCATTTTGCAGTTTCCGATCCTTCATCGGCGCCGCCGCTTTTTATTCGCCGCTCCCGTTCCTTCTCCGCGCATCGGCATCTCTCTTACGGCGATCTTCTTCGCTAGGTACGCGCGTCTCGATGTCCTGACCTGTCTGCAGCGATCTTATATCCTCGTCGACGTTTTTTATTTCTCGCAGTCATTTTCATTTATTTGTTCTGACGTTTAGGTAATAATTAATTCCTATGGATAAAAAGCGCCGGTGGACGGAGGCAGAAGATGCAGTTCTGTTCCGGTACGTCAAGGAACACGGTGAGCGAGATTGGAATTCCATCGCCAAAGCCACCGGACTCGATCGTTCCGGTAAAAGCTGTCGATCGCGATGGCTCGATCATCTGAAACCTAATCTGAAGAAAGGTCCGATTACACCCGATGAAGAACAGCTCATCGTTCAACTCCAAGCGAATATGGGAAATAAATGGTCTAAGATCGCTACACACGTACGGAATATGTATATTTATTCATTTTCGCTTTACAATTAATCTGACTGAATGCAACTAATTAACTGTTATACATTTTTTGCAGTTGCCTGGTCGCACCGATAATGAGATTAAAAATTTTTGGAACTGCATGAAGAAGAAGAAACCAGCTCAGCGCGTTAATGTTCCCCTCGAGCCCGCTCATCCTGTTTTAAATCCCCCGAGCATGGCTAAGCTGCCGGAGCATTATTCATCATGCTCACAGTCCTCACAGGACAATATTAATATTCCTCGTCTACCGGCCGCTTACCCATGCTCACAGTACTCACAGAACCATATTAATATTCCTCTACCGGAGATCGTCTCTGGTTATTTTGATCTCGAGGTTCAAAGGACAGTGATGCTGAGTTACGCCGAGAGCATGCAGAGAATGGGCATCCGCATTCCACATTCTGTTCTTCCACTAATATATTCTACTCCGACTGTAGCACCGGCTCCCGATCTGCAGGCTCCTGTACCAGTATTTCCAGATCATACTGCCATAATGCCATTGGTCAACTCAGATTCCCTTTTGGAGTTCGATATTAATCTGGATCATATGGACTACTTGGATGAAAATGTGATAATGGCACACTTAGATCCGGTACCGACTCCAGCTCCAGATTCGGTTCCTGCTCTTGCTCGAGCTCCTGCTCCGGCACCGGCTCCAGCTCCAGTTCCTGCTCTTGCTCCAGATTTGGAGTTCGATATTAATCTGGATCATATGGACTTCGATGAGAATGAGATAATGGAACTCTTAGATCCGGTACCGGCTCCTGCTCCGGCACCGACTCCAGCTCCAGATTCGGTTCCTGCTCTTGCTCGAGCTCCTGCTCCGGCACCGGCTCCAGCTCCGATTCCTGCTCTTGCTCCAGATTGGGTTCCTGCTCCTGCTACGGCACCTACTCCAGATCCGGTTCCTACCCGTGCTCGAGCTCCTGCTCCGGCACCGGCTCCAGTACTTCCGGCTCCGGCTCCTGCTCTTGCTCCAGATTGGGTTCCTGCTCCTGCTACGGCACCGACTCCAGATCCGGTTCCTACTGCTCGAGCTCCTGCTCCGGCACCGGTTCCAGCTCTAAATCCGGTTCCTGCTCTTGCTCCAGCTCTATCTCCGGACATCAGCTCGTATCCCTCTTTGGAGTTCGATCCCTTCGACTTGGAACTCGATATGGCTTTCGACATCGAGGGAACGGTGGCATTTTTTGATAGCTTGCCTGATGATATAGAGTAGGAGCTCCCTTCAGTCCAATGATCGATGTTGCATTTATCTTTTTCTTTGTAGTCAGTCGAATGAATGCACTCCGAATTATCTTTTGAAACTAAATAAAATATATAAACTTAATTACGCAAGTATCAGATGATTTCCTGCACTAACTCTCACGTTAATTTGCCTACCTACGATATCTAAAATAATATTGAGAATGCATCAGCAAGTTACTTCTTCAATCCATCAACATTCAACTATACTATACTATACTATACTATGAGATTAAAGAAAGAAGACCACAGAAGTACATAAGAGATCAAGAGAAGAGAATACTAGTGTTGAAAAGGTTCGACAGACAAAGCACATTCCTGTTAACATATGCATTATTTTATATTTGTATTTTATCCCACATCGATTGATGTGATTTATAAAATTCATTTTAACCTTATATAAAGGGATGTAATATCTTCTTTCAAAGACATAATAAACAGATATCAAATTAGACTTTTCTTTTTGATATACTTGTAAGAATTCATGAATTCTAATTTTTAATTCATGAATTCTATCATGGTATCAGAGCCCTGTTAAATACTTGCTGTTTCACTGCTCGTGGTTTTATGGTTCGGTTTATCTCCATCGCTTCCGCATCTGAATGGTTAGATCTGCCCTAAATGTTTTATTTCGTTTGAGATTGGATATTGTTTTGATTGCCTTGATCGTTTGTTAGTTGGGATTTGAGATTGTTATTTGTTATTTTGGATTGTTCTGTTCAAAATTGTTTACAATGACTAGAGGTGACGATTCGTTGCAATCTATTGGTGTCCGTTTAGATGGAAAAAATTATTCGTACTGGAATTATGTGATGACTAATTTTCTGAAGGGGAAAGGAGTTTGGGAATATGTTTCTGGAAAAATCAAATGCCCTGTAGTTGGTGTTGAAAAATTTGATGAATTGTTTCGTATTTGGGATACAAATAATTCAAAGATTATCACTTAGATCAACAACTCTGTTGAACACAGAATTGGTGTTCAATTGGCAAAGTTTAAAACTGCAAAAGAAATTTGGGATTATTTGTCAAAATTATTTGTGCAAAATAACTTTGCTGTCAAGTATCAATTACAATCTGAAATTCGTGCATTAGTGCAAAATGACTTAAGTATTCAGGATTTTTTCTGTGCAATGACTACTCTTTGGGATCGGTTAGCATTGACAGAATCTGTTGAATTACAAACATGTGATGCTTATATTAAATGTAGAGATGAGGATCGCCTTGTTCAACTACTTATGGGTCTTCGTCCAGAATTTGAAAATTGTCGCTCAAGTCTTTTGCACCGTAAACCTCTACCATCTGTTGAAGATGTAATAAATGAACTCATGGCTGAAGAAACTTGTTTGAAGACTCTAAAAGGGGTGCATAATATTTCTACTTCGGTTTTGGCAGCCTCTCCGTCTGCACCGATCATAGCAGCTCCTGCACACCAGTATAAAACATCTGTCACAGGAAACTGTAATTATTGTAAGAAACCAGGGCACTGGAAGAATCAATGCCCTGAGCTTCGGAAAGAATTGGCTAGGAAGCTTCCAGGGCACGGACGGAAGTCTCCACAACAATATCAAGGCGGGCAACAAAAAATGTATTTTGAGGGTCCATCTCAAAATTTTTATCCATCTACTCCAGCAGCTTTTGTGCCCTCCTTAAATCACTCAGCTTCAGCTTCAGAGTTTTCTGTGAATACTGGTACTAATTCTATTGTCGACCAATTTCAGAAGTTCCTCGCCTTTCAGCAATTTCAAAAGGGACCTCATAATTATGCTCTTTCTGCTCCTTCCAGCTCATCTTCGTCTATTGGGTCAGGTATCCCTTCATCTCCCTGGATTTTAGATTCTGGAGCTGGTAATCACATGTCTCATGATTCTTCTTCTTTTACATATATGTCTCCTGACCCTCCATCTATTTCTGTTATGACTGCGGATGGTACACAAATGTCATTGAAAGGAACTGGCTCTATCCAAACACCCTCTTTATCTTTACATGATGTTTACTTTATCCCTAAATTACATATGAACCTTGTTTCTGTTGGTCAATTATGTGACTCTGGGTGTTTTGTTGGTCTTCTTCCAAATTCTTGTTATGTGCAGGATCTAAAATCCAAGAGAGTGATTGGGACAGGGCATAGAAAAGGGAAAGGACCTTATGTGTTGGATGAACTGCATCTTCCCACTCACGTAGCAGCAATGCCTGTCAATTTGTCTTCTTTTCATTTGACACCTTCTTCTTCAAAATTTTATTTGTGGCATTCTAGACTTGGTCATCTATCAGGTTCTCGTTTACGTTCTATGTGTACTTCTGATGTACTTGGTGATTTACCACCTGATGATATTTCTGATTGTAGTGGATGCAAACTTGGAAAATTTTCTGCTTTGCCTTTTATTTTAAGTACTTCCACTTCTTCGGCACCTTTTGATTTAGTTCATTCTGATGTTTGGGGACCGGCACCTATTCCCACTAAGGGAGGTTCTCGATATTACGTTTCATTCATTGATGATCACACTCGTTTTTGTTGGATTTATTTAATGAAACGTCGTTCTGATCTTAGTCATATTTATGCTGAGTTTAAGGCCTATGTAAAAACTCAGCACTCTGCCACTATTAAGTGTTTTCGAGCTGATTTGGGGGGAGAGTATACTAGTGGAGATCTTTCTGGTATTTTCAAAGCTGATGGTACAATACATCAGTCCTCTTGTACTGATACCCCACAACAGAATGGAGTAGCCGAGAGAAAGCATAGGCATATTATTGAGACCGCCCGGTCTATGCTGTTATCCGCTAGTGTTCCTAGTGAATTTTGGGGAGAAGCTGTCCTTACATCTGTGTATCTTATTAATAGGATCCCTACCGCTCATAACTCTGGGATTTCTCCATATGCTAAATTATTTGGTCACACTCCATTATATTCTCATTTAAGGGTTTTTGGCTCTACATGCTTTGTTCTTCGTCCACATGTAGAACGTTCTAAGTTATCATCTCGTGTGACCATTTGTGTTTTTCTTGGATATGGGGTTGTGCAGAAAGGTTATCGTTGTTATGATCCAGCTTCTGGAAAATTGTATGTTTCTCGTAATGTTTCTTTTATTGAACATATTCCTTTCTTCACTATCCCACCTACCTCACATGACATGTCGAAATCTGATCTCATTCAAATTGATCCTTTTACTACTGATTATCCATCTGAAAATGCTAACCCTCATGAAACCATATCGAATGTTCCGCTTCATCCTACTTGTAGAACAAATGATGTTGACACCCATCCTCTTTCTACGATTGCTTCAGAACCTCCCATAATTACGGATCCAAACTTACCTCGATATCCTACACGCACTCGTCGATCTACTCAGGTATCTGATTTTGATTACTCTTGCTATACACCATCTTTCGCTTCCTTTTTAGTTTCCAACAATTTTCTTTGTGAGCCCACCTCTTACTCTGAGGCATCTCGTGATCCTCTTTGGCAAGAGGCTATGAATGAGGAATTGTCTGCTTTGGACAAAACTGGTACTTGGGATTTGGTTTCTCCACCGGTTGGTAAGAAAATTATTGGTTCTCGATGGGTATACAAGATTAAAACCAAGTCTGATGGCTCTATTGAGCGATATAAAGCTCGTTTGGTTGCAAAAGGTTATGCTCAGGAGTATGGTATGGATTATGAGGAGACTTTCGCACCTGTTGCAAAAATGACATCTGTCCAGGTTCTTATTGCAGTAGCTTCTGTTCGTCGCTGGAGTATTTCACAAATGGACGTTAAAAATGCTTTTTTGAATGGAGATCTTCAGGAGGAAGTCTACATGGTCCCTCCACCTGGTGTTTCTCATCGGCCAGGACAAGTGTGCAGGCTTAAGAAGGCCCTGTATGGTCTTAAACAAGCCCCGAGAGCTTGGTTCGACAAGTTCTCCTCTGTAGTATCTTCACTTGGTTTTACTTCTAGCTCTCATGATTCAGCATTATTTGTTAAATCGTCTCCTGCAGGCCATATTATGCTCTTGTTGTATGTTGATGATATGATTATTACAGGAGATGATGTTGACGGTATCTCAGATCTAAAAGCTACTTTGTCTCATCGTTTTGAGATGAAAGATTTAGGTAATCTACGTTACTTTCTAGGTATTGAGGTAGCTTATTCTGAAAGGGGATATCTTCTATCTCAGTCTAAGTACACTTCAGATATTCTTGAGCGGTCTCGTCTCACAGATACTCGTGTTGTTGACTCTCCTCTTGAGGTCAACGTTCGTTACAATCCTACTGATGGGGATCCTCTTGCTGATCCAACTTTATATCGATCAATCGTGGGTAGTCTGGTGTACCTCACTATTACTCGGCCTGATATTGCATATGCTGTTCACATTGTCAGTCAGTTCGTTTGCTCACCTACATCTGTTCATTGGGCTGCAGTTATGCGTATTCTTCGTTATCTTCGGGGAACGCTATATCAGAGTCTTTTGTTTCCATCGACCTCATCTTTGGAGCTTCGCGCTTTTTCTGATGCCGACTGGGCAACTGACCAAACTGATCGAAAATCGACTACGGGTTATTGTGTATTTTTAGGTGATTCACTTATTTCATGGAAAAGTAAGAAACAAGATGTTGTTTCTCGCTCTTCAACTGAGGCAGAGTATCGCGCTATGGCTTCTGCTACAAGTGAGATTATATGGTTACGCTGGCTATTGACTGATATGGGCGTCTCCCTTAGTGGTCCGACACCGATGTACTGCGATAATAAGAGTGCTATTCAGATTGCACACAACACAGTCTTTCATGAACGTACCAAGCATATTGAGATCGATTGCCACTTTACTCGGCACCATTTCGAGCGAGGTACGATATCCTTACCTTTTGTCTCATCCTCGATGCAGCTCGCAGATTTCTTCACAAAGGCACACACCATCAAGCGTCACCGGTTCTTTCTTGACAAACTCTCAATGTTTCTCACTACACCATCAAGAGTTTGAGAGGAGATGTTAACATATGCATTATTTTATATTTGCCTTTTGTCCCACATCGATTGATGTGATTTATAAAATTCATTTTAACCTTATATAAAGGGATGTAATATCTTCTTTCAAAGACATAATAAACAGATATCAAATTAGACTTTTCTTTTTGATATACTTGTAAGAATTCATGAATTCTAATTTTTAATTCATGAATTCTATCAATTCCATCAACCAACACCAGCAGACCACTTCAACAGTAGTTCGCAAACCTCAATCGTAAGAAAACCAAACAGTCTCACAAGTTTCAGTCTTCCACAATGGCAACCAAATGGAGAAAAGTGAAACGTTGGTTTTGCATCAAGGAACAAGGCCATCGCTCAACGACAACACTTATAACTGATCGGTCGGAGCAGTCACCATCTGCTGCTGCTGGACATAGTGGGTAGAGATTCTACCCAAAAAAATATTGGAAAAAATATTGGATCAGGTAGAATCTGGGATATTTGGAGAAAAAATTTCTATAAAATACATCGTCACCGTGGCTACCTGAGATAGTGATTAGCCGCCCTATCACTACACCATAGCCCCAGGACAGTAAAAATTCTCACCAAACATCTACAAGTAATTCTGTAATGGATCATAGACGGTAAAGGCACAAGGCAAAACAAAAATATATTTATGGAAAAAATAAAAAACATTTAAATGGGAAAAATAACCAAGGTTGGGAAGAAATTATCTAATTGCACACAATGGTCAAACTGCATTCCGGTAATTGAAGATTGAGTCGCTCGATGCGATTATGGTGACAAAAAGTAATTCGCTCGTCTCCATCTCTGTCTCTATCGATATGTTCTAGGACTAATATTGAAGAGATAAATCACGGAAGCTACTAACCCGGAGATTATGGCTAACGCATAGGGAGGGACAGACACACTGATTTTGCCCGATTTTAACCCCTACACCAAAGCCAATGCCTCGATTGGAATGGGTTGCCGAATGGGAGCATCTCCCATACCCAAACCTCCCATGTCATATGGATCATATCTCCGATAACACTACATATTGGACCATCGAGAATATTGTGGCCAGTAGCCAGGAATATTGCGGCCAGGAGCATAGTGTTGGATACAACCCCTCGGAAGCATCTGCTATACATGAACATTTTGTATCGTGTGGATCATGCTCTATGAAAGTTATATTTTGTTGGATACATGTGAATGGAAAGGGGAATAAAGATGCCCCATTGTGAATGAGACTTTAGTCCCACATTGGGAGTTTCAAGTAAATAGAAAGGCAGGTGTAGAATAAAAAGGCTCAATTATGAATGAGACTTTAGTCTTACATTGGGAGTCTCAAGATATAATTATTGGTTTATATTGTTTCACAAACATGTTAGTAGTGAACAAATGCATGGGGAGAGTCTCTCTCTCTCACCCGTGAGAGCACAAGGGGAGGTGCAAATCCATGACCCAGATTTGTACTGAACCAAGTAAACTCGTGTGCGTGCACGACCACCGCGTGTCGAATGCCCGACCTGTTGTTGATTAATGCAAAATCAGTAACCTCCAGATGTTTATATTTGGATGGTTAATAGGCAGTAAATGACGTTGATTCGGTTATTGATTACTGCAGTGGTGTGAGCCTTATATAAAGAGGCTATAATCAAAAGCAAAAGATACAGAAGAAATTGTCTTCCAGCTTGTTCCCAACTCCCCCTGTGTTTTTCCTTGGTAGCATTCGGGTACTTTTTCAGTTCGTCACGAGCAACCAGTGCTTCGTTGTGCCCGTAGTCCCGCTGTTGTATCCTGAGAGACAGACGTCCATCGGAACCTCGAAACACAGTCGGAGGAGGACAAATCTGTTTCAAAGAAACTACATTACGCAGGCCTCAGCAACTCTTCAAGACCGAGATATCATCAATGAAGACTATGACGAACTTATCAAGAAACTCCTTTAATACTCGATTCATTAGATCCATGAACGTTGCAGGGGCATTTGTCACTCCAAAAGGCATGACTACAAACTCGTAGTATCCATACCTTGTTCAGAAAATCGTTCTCGGCACATCACTCTCCTTGACTTTGAATTGATGGTACCCTGACCGTAGATCTATCTTGGAAAACACGGTTGCCCCCTTCAACTGATCAAATAAATCATCTATCCTTGGCAAAGGATATCTGCTCTTGATAGTCACCTTGTTCAAGGCTCGATAATCTATGCACATCCGCATAGATCCATCCTTCTTCTTGATGAACAACACAGGAGCTCCCCAAGGTGAATGAGTAGGGCGGATGAAACCCTTGTCGAGCAACTCCTATAGTTGTTTTTGCAGTTCTTTCACTTCTGCTGGCGACATGTGATAGGGTGCCTTTGAAATCGGGTTGGTCCCTGGAGCCAACTCAATTTCAAACTCCATTTCTCGGTTAGGAGGCAGTCCTGGTAACTCCTCAGGAACCACCTCCGGATAGTCACAAACTACCCACACTTCTTCTTTCTTCAGTCTTTCTCTTTGCCTTGCATCTACTATATGTGCTAAATAACCAGAACATCCATTATCTAACATCTTGTGAGCTTGTAGGTTAGAAAGAAGCCTTTTTGTCTTCCTCTTTCAGTGCCAACTAGCTCTAGGCACAGACGAGCTAGCCGATTGAACTTCTTCACTACTTCATCCACAAATAGTTCTCATTGTCTTAACTCTGTGAATTCATTATACTGCTTGTTGGTTACTCGCATGTGAAAGTATTCTTCGAGGAACTCAGTCTCGAAGTCGGCCCATGTCATCTGGCTGACATTTCACTTGGCCTTGACTCTCTCCCACCACCTTCTAACATTTCTGGTAAGGCAGAAGGAGGCGCACTTTATCTTCTCTACCTCAGGTCAGTCCAGTAGCTCTACTACGCTTTCCTAAGTTTTGAACCATACTTGAGCATCCCATGGTTCGCTTGTGCCTGAGAAGTCCTCCGGTTTCAGTTTCTGCCACTGGATGAGATTTGCTTCTTGCCTTACCCCCATTGCCGGGACTACAGATGTAACCAATGGGTCTTCGGTCACGACTGGTGCCACTACATATTCTCCACCAGCGGGGTAATGGGAGCGGTCTGCTAGTTAGCCATCATGGTGGCAATAACTTGCTATTGTTCTGCTACTTGCCTCTGCAATTAAGTCACCACCTCTAAGAGATTTGGTGGTGGTACTGACTCTGTTGCCTCTTGCCCTGTAGGAGCTTGCTCCTCGTTTTTGGGCCTTTCTAGGACATCCTCTTGTCATTTTCTTACTATATATCATAAAGAGGATAATGACATTACCCTCTTGCCCTCTAGGAGCTCGCTCCTCGTTTTGGGTCTTTCTAGGATGTCCTCTTGTCATTCTCTTACTATATATTATAAAAAGGATAATGACATTACTTATCATCATACTCATAGAGACAGGACATTACTTCAATAAGGGCATTTCATCAATAAGGATATTTCATTACTTCACTATCATTCTACTCATATCATTATACTCATATGACATATGTCATATCATCATACTATCATCATACTCATCATCATACTCATATCATCATATTCATATAGCATATGTTATATCATATGTCATATCATCTTACTATCATCATACTTATATCATCATACTCATATAGCATATGTTATATCATGTCATCTTACTCATATACCATATACTGATCATGCACATAATAACATATGTTACGACTAACAGTCAAATAAAGACATGTATGTAAAAATTAAACATATGCACTTTCTTACTTGGTAGGAGGCAGGATTGATGCTTGATGTCAGTGTGGCGGAAGGGCGGAAACTTGCTCTGATACCAAACCTGTAACGACCCTCTCTTGCCAACTTTGACTTTATAGGGACGTTACGTTGACTTTACTGCTGAGCCAACCAAAATAAAAAAAAAACTTTAATTTCATTGGCTTTACCAAGATTTGATTCCTAAACCTCTTAGTTGCAAGACTAAAGCACTAACCATCAGCCCTACAACACTTTTTGTTTTACACTGGCACCAGTCGACTGATATCCTGCCAGTCGACTAGAGCAGTTGACTGCACCTGGGATTCACTCACCCGAATGTTTCTGTTCCCTCGACCAGTCGACTGATACCTGCATCAGTCGACTGATACACCTGGAACTGTAGTTTCCAGGTTTCAGAAACACCGTTCAAGTATATATATACATTCTACTTCAACTACACAACAAGATTGTAGACTCACAAACATAATAACCATAATCATACTCCATTTGCATGCATTTCAAACACCAAATTAACTACTCAAACTTAAAGTCTTTGTGGAAGTAAACAACTAACATAAACTCAAAAGAAAATACTCATAAAGTTCTATTGTTTAGAGTTTTAAACGCTAAACAAAACTCATCCTGAAGGATCCTACTCCACGGTTCTGCTGCCACTGACATGAATCATCCATCCTTGAGCCTCTTTGCCTTACATCTTCCCTTTACCTTTATCTGTAGTAAAAGGATGCAACTATAAGCAAATAGCTTAGTAAGTAGATACCTATCTCACAAAAACATGCAATCGATATCAAACATGCTCTTGGTCTAGAATTCTTGCTTTTAAACATATGTACTGAAAATGTTATGCTTAAAATGAATAAGCTCATGAATACACTTGTAACAAATGTTTGCATTTCGAAACTTTGCTTGAAATGAAAAATGTGTAACATGCTTGAAATTATTTCTTGCTTTTGAAAAACTTGAAACTTATACACTTATACTTCTTATACTTCAAAATAATAAACATGCTCCTTTGGGCCCGGCATAGTACCAATGCGCGCATCCCTAATAGGTTCAGGGTAGCTAGCCACCAAATCCTAATAAAGCGTCTTACTAGCTCTCCTAGATCTCATGGGCCTTGTGCCCGGTACATGCCAAAAAGACCTCGGTCTTTCAAAGTAATATACTTAACTTGTACTCATGCTTGTATTTAAAATGCATAACTTAGCACTTAAAAGGTAATGTTCCCAAAACTTGTTTTAGGACACAACAAGACCTCGGTCTTGTTTCTTATCTCATTTCTTAGTCCTAGAACTCGTTCTAGGGCTTAGTAAGACCTTGGTCTTACTCTGAACTTTTATCAACACATTGCGTGCCGAAATCCCAAAACCTCGCGTTTAGGCAAATCAAAACCTTGGTCTTGCTATACTAGGATCACATCATACAAAAGACTTAAAAATCATGTTTAAAACTCATTAGAGAACTACTTTTACTGCAGGTGAGAGATCTACTTACATCCTTACGCTTAGAACTCACTATACCGACGTAGGATCTAGCGTGGTACTCCTCGTCCACTCCCTTCACACGATCCGGATCTTGGGCACAAGAAAAGAAGAGGAGAAACCCTAGTTCTTTTCTTGTTTTTGGCAAAGAAGAAGAAGAATGAGAAAACTCTTGGTTTTCTCTTCTTCAATTCATTTATATACTAAGTGGAAGTTGAAGCATCACTCATAAAAGATGTTTACTATTACTTATCTAATATCAATTCTATATTTTAATGAAAAGATCACTAACACTATTGGTAACTTGAAATTAACCCCAACCTGTGGGTTGCAGGTTCGATCCCTCATTCTCACCATTTAAAATAATTTTTTTTCTTTTTGTTTATTTTGAAAAATTCGGGTGTTACAATCCTCCCTACCTTATGGAAAGTTCGTCCTCGAACTTAGAATAACTCTGGATACTTTTGCCTCATGCTATCTTCTGTTTCCCAAGTTGCCTCTTCATACTTCTAGTTTAGCCATAGAACCTTCACTAAGGGTACCTCTTTGTTCCTCAGTTTCTTGACTAAACGATCTATTATCTGAATAGGTCGACTTTCATAACTGAGATCTTCTTGAACTTGTACCGTTTGTGGCTCAATCACTTGGCTAGCATCGGGAGCATGTTTCTTTAGCATTGAGACATAGAACACATTGTGAATAACTGACATCTCTGGAGGTAGCTCTAACTCATAAGCTACCTTGCCAACTCTTTTCGTTACTAGGTAGGGTCCTATGTAATGAGGACTTAGCTTGTCTTTCTTGCCAAATCTCATTACTCTTTTCATGGGGGCTACTTTGAGAAAAACTGTATCCCCAACCTCGAACTCTAGTGGTCTGCGTCGCACATCGGCATAACTCTTCTGCCTACTCTGAGCAGTTTCTATTCTTTAGCGGATGCTCTTTATAGCTTTTGTGGTATCCTCAATAAGATCAGTCTGAAACCTCCTTTCTCTCTTCTCACTACCTTCATACCAACAGTTAGGAGATCTGTACCTCCTACCATAAAGAGCTTCATAAGATGTCATACCAATAGTAGCTTGGTAACTGTTATTGTAGGCGAACTCAGCTAAACACAAGTACTTACACCAACTGCCCTTGAAATCCAATGCACAAGCTCTGAGCATATCATCTAAAACTTGATTTACTCTTTCTGTCTGCCCATCAGTCTGAGGATGGAAAGCTGTGCTAAACTTCAGTTTGGTGCCAAGTGCTGTCTGTACATATTCCCAAAAATGCGAAGTGAAACGACCATCTCTGTTGGAGATAATGGTCTTCGGAAGTCCATGCAGTCGGATCACTTCCTGAACATATAACTGGGCTAGTCATTCTATGGAGTAGGACACTTTGATTGTAGCCCCCCGGGTCCTATAGTAAATCCATCCCTCATTATCCATAAATTTAATTCACACATCTGAAATATATTTCCATATAAATTTTTTCGTCAAAATTTTTTTATAAAATCTCTAATACGAATTATTTTTTCTATCTAGTTGGACACATCCACCGAAGCCACTACTTATGATAGTAGAATGAATAGTGCCCTTAATGACATGCTTCGTCGAAGCATTTGTAGATGGATGAGAACAAAAATTAAATTTGGTCAACGGATTATATATATATATATATATATATATATATATATATATATATATATATATATATATATATATATAAATATAAAAGAAAAATATATTGATTCATAATATAATTCATCCTTTGTATAATCTGAGTTCGGAAGGAAACAGAGCATTAATGTAAGATAAGATGATGTAGTGAGGTTGTCTTTTTATTATACATGCAGATCACATTTAATATCTTGATTTAATAATAAAATTATTAATGCATGTTCTTATAAATGATACAGTCAATAGTACAAATAATCTCTTAAATAAGATTGCGTATTAGAAACTCAATATGATTAGACTCTCTCTTTCTCACACAAATTTTAGCGTGTAATACGTGCAAGGATATCAACACGAAGAATCTGTTTCCCTTCGACCAACTTCCCATGACATCGCTAGTCAATTCCTTGGTCAACCAATCAACCACTATGACAGATGGCAGCTTCGCACAGGTCCATGCATTCATCCATCAACACGCTAAGTTTGATGGACGTGCACCCATCGACACGTTCATTATAATTGATTACGATGCCAATTATGGACACATGAAGAACGCTGAGGCGTTGACCCAATGCAGGAGAATTACGGGCAGCCTTCGTGTTTCGCTCCCGGGTCAAAATTAAAGTGTTTTCTAGAAAATACAAAAAAAAAAGTTTATATATTAAATTAAAAAAAAGTTTTCAAATTGGTTGGTGGACGAGTTCAATTGGTTGACGTCGATCGGTTTCTTTACCGAGTCGGTTCACGGTTGGCCCGCCTTGAACTGCCTAATTTTAAAGGCTATAGTTGACTACATGAGTTTACCAACAATTACACCAGCCGTTCAGGTAGGGCAGGGCAATGGTGTGTGTTAAGCTCTCCATGGATAATTTGGTATTTAAGATTCAAATTTCATAGAGGAATTTTTCTCTCGTGAAAAATGAATTCAGCAAAAAATTCAGTAAAGTTGATTCGGTATGGTAGAAGAAAATTTAGCTACAATAAGAAGGGAGAACATGATTCCTTCACCGCTGGAATCGTCTGAAATCTCGCAAGCGCGCACACCCCCCTCTTATACCCCTCCCTCCCTTTCCCATTCGCCATGCTCCACAAACTCCTTTCCGATCCATTTCGATATATAAGCTTCACTTCGCCGGAAAGACACAATATGGGCGTCCCCAAGGTGGTCGCCAACCTCCGGCTTCGCTGCCCACAGCAGCGCCCCGTAGTCGGAATCCTTGCCTTCGAGGCCGCCGCTGCCATGTCTCGCCTCGTATCGCTCCACAGCTCCCTAGCCGAGGACGAAGTCCGCCGCCTCCGCGCCGACATGCGCTCCCCTGGCGTCGCCTACTTGACCTCCAAAGATCAGATTTTTCTTCTCCGCCTCGCCTGCGCCGAGATTGTCGGCGACCTCGACTTGGCCGCGGCCGCCGTCTCCCGCCTCGCGCCACGCTGCCGCGACCCCTTGCTCCGCAACTTCGACCGCCTCTACGCCGACCTCAAGGCCGGCGGCGTGTTCTCTTTCCTCATAAACGCCCGCACCGCCGCCGACCTCGACCGCCTCGGCCTCGGCTCCACCGTGAAGCGGACGGAGAAACGGGTGAGGCGGATGGAGAGGTACGTGGCGGCGACGTCGCGGCTGTACGCGGAGATGGAAGCTCTTAATGAGCTGGAGGCGGAGGAGAAGCGCAAGCAGCAGCAGTGGCGCCCGCACAGTGGTCCGATTCTCGTCCAGAAACCGATGCCGGCGCCGGCCGACTCGGTTCACTTCAAGCTCCGGTCGCAGGAGCACAAGATTCGCCGGCTAAAGGAGGAATCTTTATGGAACAAGACCTTCGACAAGGTTGTTGAGCTCATGCTCCGCGCCGTCATCACCGTCTTCGCCAGAATCTGCTCTGTCTTCGGCGTGTACGTTCTTGGTTTGCCGTCTTCCAGGCCAATTCAAGCCCAATCAGCCCTGCAAGCATTCGTCGGGTCCGCTGGAGAGGCGTGTGGTGCCGCAGCACCTTCCGTTTCTTCGGAACTCTGCTCCGATCCTGAGCACGCCGCCGGAAATCGGCGCACAAGAAACGCCCTTCGACCGTCTGAGGAAATTCCTCGAAGAGTCCCCGACCACCGTCGGCGGGTCGGGTCTCGCGTTGCGATACGCCAACGTGATCTTGGCCGCGGAGAAGTTGTATCAAGAACGAAACAGAGTGGCGGCAGCGGCGGCGGATTCTTCGGAGAGAGATGAATTGTACGAGATGTTGCCGTCTGGGATGCGGGCGGCGGTGAGGACAAAGCTGAGGGAGTGTTGGCGGAGGGAGGGCGCGGGGTTGCCGGCGACGGGCGATGACTCGCTGGCGGATGGGTGGAAGGAGGCGGTGGCGGCGATCCTAGAGTGGCTGGCGCCTGTAGCGCGCGACACGGTGCGGTGGCAGGAGCAGCGTAGCATGGATCGGGAGCAGCAGCTCTGCACGCGGCCTCGGACGCTGATGCTGCATACGCTGCACTTCGCCGACGGCAACAAGACGGAAGCGGCCGTGGTGGAGGTGCTCGTCGGCTTGAGCTGCATGTCGTGGTACGAGCCCCGCCGGCGAGGATCGATCAGTGCCTAAATTGCGACTTGCGTGTCATCTACTCAATCTTCTAGTCAAATCACCAGATTTTGCAAATCCATTTGTTTACTGATCGTGTACAAATAATGTATATCAATCATTTATTAAAATCACAAAAACTCGGCAATTTAAATTCTTTAAATTATAAAATTTTATCTTTTCTTCTAATTATCACTCTTTAAATCAGGCCTACTTCTATTAGCGGCGACATTGTGGAACCCACAGGCGACATCAGCTCGTTTGTCTTGACTTTGAACAGAGCATAAAGTCAACGTTTGTCACCTTGACGGCTTTCGTTTCTATTGTCGAATAGGACCACGCCACGTCGATCGGATAGGTAACGACGACGGAATCGTCTAATGTAGGTCTTGGTTCACGAGGATCCGCCATTGATGCTTCTCTAAGCACACCATAAAAAGCCCCAATTCCGCCCTCTCACCGTCCCCATATCCCACCTCTCAATCCATCTCCAGCTCTATTTCTGGCTCTGCCTGCATCCTTGAAATTCTTCGATCGGGAATTCAGCTAGCAATTTGGTCTATTTCCCTTCTTTTCTTGAAGAGTTGTGGTTCTTCGTTCGATTCGTTTCTTTCAGATTTGGAATTTGGAGGCTTTGTTTCCATTTTCTGTTCGTCTTGGAGTTAAAGATTGGATCTTTGTCGTTATTTTCCACCGATTTCATGCCTTCTTCCTGGGCGGCGACGCCGTCGTATTGGTGCTACCGCTGTAGCCGCTTTGTCCGGGTGCGGCGAGAGGACGCCATCGTTTGCCCCGACTGCGACGGCGGGTTCCTTGAGGAAGTTTCATCTCCCCCACCGAGCATGCCCCCCGCCGGCTCTCCCGGTCGCCGACGGATCCCCTCCGCTGGCCTCGGCACGGGCGGTTCCGTTACGGCTCCTCCGCCGTCACGGACCTCCCAGCTCAGATTCCGCCGCAACCGGCATGGATCGGCCGGGGACCGGTCGTCCCCTTTCAACCCCGTCATCGTACTTCGCAGTCCTTCCCAAGGCGGTCACGATGAAGAAGGCGCGGCCGCCGCCACCAACAACTTCGAGCTGTACTACGACGCTGGCTCCGGCTCAGGACTCCGCCCCCTGCCGGAAAGCATTTCTGATTTCCTGATGGGGTCGGGCTTTGACCGCCTCCTCCAGCAGCTTGCTCAGATCGAGATCAACGGAACAGGTCGCGAGAGGCCATGGGAGCACCCGCCGGCCTCGAAGGCCGCCATAGAGTCAATGCCTACGGTGCAGATCGTCGATGACCACATTGGGAAAGATTGCCATTGCGCCATCTGTATGGACCCCTTCAAGCTCGGAGCCGAGGCCCGGGAGATGCCCTGCAAGCACATCTATCACCAAGATTGCATTTTGCCCTGGCTCACGATGCGGAACTCGTGCCCCGTTTGCCGGCACGTGATGCCGGCGGATGAACTCGATGAACAGCCTGAGGTATCCGTAAACGACGAAGAGACCATCGGGCTAACCATATGGAGGCTTCCCGGCGGAGGCTTCGCAGTGGGGAGGTTCGCCGGCGGCAGGCGAGTAGGGGACCAAGAATTCCCTCTTGTTTACACTGAGATGGACGGCGGATTCACCAACGACGGAGCACCAAGAAGGATCTCATGGACCTCAAGGCGCAGCACGCCGAGGGCGAGCGGGGGCATGTTCCGGTCCCTCCGCAACTTCCTCTCATTCTTCAGGCCGTCGAGGCCGAGCTCGGAAGCTACTCCACCATCCTTCGGTAGGCATCTCAGAAGCTCAATTTTCAGGAGGAATTCACGAAATTGAAGTACCATTTAGAGTAAGAATTCCAGTGCGATCGTTTGATGATGACATACAAAGTCGGCACCTTCATCGATCGATTGTAGAAAATTCTCTGATTTAATTCAAATAAAATCTTAGTGGAAGAAGATACAAGGTGGCCATTTTTGCCCGATTTCAAGTCTTAAAACATCAACATTCAAAAGCAATAAGATAGTTTATCAGACAATATTCAGATTGAACAGAGAGATTAAATATCAGTTGTCATCAGAGAGACAAGCTTCAGAGTTCAGACTCAAAACATTATTAGCTTGCAGCAATGGTTGACCAGGAAAGCTGCAGGAAGTCAGAAACCATTGTAAGGCATTAGGGTTTTCAAAGCTTGATTCTGATCTTCTCAGTGATCATTTCAACATTATCTAAGTTAAAATATTTGCAGACAGAAGAACATGAGAACCATGAGTTCCCATCTAGGAGAATTAATTAAAGAGAAAAAAGAAGTAGATCTGTAGCTGGCAAATTATTGTGTTCACCTTTGAGCCAAACTTGCACGATCAGTCAAAGTATTGGATGCAATTTCTCTTTATTGAGTGGCCTCTTTATTTTGTTCTTTGCAAATTGTATGAGCCGTATAAGTTCTCTCTGGGTGGTGTATCAATTCTTTGTTTTTGAATATTTGAAAGGTTCTACTTGAAATTATTTTTTAATTAATGTTTATTTTTACAATTAACTCTACTATTTTTTTACCCAATAATTTGGCCGTGGGACAGAAGGGGCGAAGATGAAAAGTGGCCGCTTGTTGCTGGGCCCCGAGTTTTGTTTTTAATTAACCAACCCGATTTGCCGCTCGGTGGGCCCCGCCTCGGCAGGCCCATCCTGCGCGGCTGATGGGGGTTTTCAAACCCGATCGCTTCCTTCTCCACTCTCCTCCTCCGTGAATCGTCGCCGATGGATGAACGGCCGAATAACTCGCCGATATACAGGTTTTTCTTTGGATTCATTGTTTTGTTTGTCGTTTGCTTGATTGTTCGAGTCTTTTTTTTTTTTTTGATGCATCGATTAACTCTCATGGATCTCTTTGTTCCTTGTTATAAAATTGGGAAAACACTTGGCCGAGATTTTGGTTTTGTCAGTATTTAGGTCATGCTTTGCAACGATCCAATTGCTGAAAGAAGTCTGTTTTGGGCTTCGACTGGTTGCAAATATTGAATAGCTAGCTATATGGGTTTACATTCATATGGTTAGTAAAATCTGCAGTTGGATCAGATGCGCGATGAGCATTTTTGTCGGGAGCTCTAGTGAGTGTTTGGTACTGAATGAAATTTTCTTTTCAACGACAAATGGAATCCATTTTTTTTTACATTCGCATATTGGAAGAATGGAATGAAAGTGAAATCTCTCCCTTTTTCTGAAAATTGAAACTTAATCAGAATCCAACCGGATGAATTCTAGATCACTAGTTCAATGGTTAGACTGTTGATCAATTGGTCAGACTGCATGCCCACTCAAACATTGACCCAATCAAGTGGCATTAGTTAGACCAATCTAAGTAAACCAGTCAAATTGCAAATCCATTCATTTTGTTCATGAAAAAAAAATTTAACTAGGTTGGGTAACGTCGAAACCTGGACGACCGGTCCGGCCCCACGAAAATTTCTCACCGGCCGTCAAGGTAAATCGGAAAGCGCTCATGATGGGTGGTCCAGAAGCCTAACATCCCACGGTTGCACGCCCTATTTGGAAGAAAAAATCCTGCAAAATTTGTCGTAGCCAGGATCGAACCGTGGTGCTTGAGATCGAACTGTGAGTGCTTGGGAGACATAACTAACTGCCCTTCCGCTGAACCATAGCTTTGAGGGCGCCATTCATTTTGCTCATAAATCATTTGAGCGATGATGATGCCTTGATTCAAAACATTGAAGCTGGAGTTAGAGAGCAGCAATGTCCGGTAGCATGATCTGAAAAACTAAAGCATGGAGAATTAGTTGCGTGAAAGATTGAGAGCTTAGAAACAAGAAGAGATTTCCAGGGTTTCTCCTAATGCTAATTCATTTGTGTGTGAAATTTATGTTTAATAGTCTTTCCTTAGATCTTTTCATTGTTGAGGGGAGGGATCCTGATTTGCAAAGATGATTCTTAGATTCTAGTTTGCTCAATGTTATTCCACTCTGAATTTTAGAAACAAACCAAAGTTGCCTTGCTGGTTTTTTCTCTAAGCGAATGAAAACATTAAGGGGGTGCTTGGTAAGCGGGTTTAGAAGGCGGGAATAAGAATGAAATATATTTTATTCCATTTATGATGCTTGATATATGGAAATTAGAATCAAAATATGGATATGATACCCCTGATTTTATAACCCAATCTCACTAGGTTATCACTAAACCCATAAACCCCTTAATCAAAACTTATTACCATTCTCATTGCCGAATGTATACCAAGCACCTCCTAAAATTCCCTGTTGAGGTTTTTTTTAATCATAGATTTCGATTGTTTTGCCAGTTATCAGGAACTGACTCTGACCTCAGTAGGAAACATGGCCAAGGAAGTCGAGTAGGATGGAATTCTAACAAGCTAGGTCAGGTCCAGTGGGTTTTGTCCAAGCTAGGGCTAGTTCAGCCGAATGGGATGAGTGGGGATGCTTGATTAATGATCGAACCCAAAAATGAAGTTAAGAGAGGTTAAAGTTTAGGTGTCTCAAACTGAACCCACTAGTGTTTGAGTTGGAGAAAACTCTGTCTAAGATACCCAAAGTAAGGAGCGTAATGGCATTTTACTTGGGGATGTTCTTACTGGCATTAGTGCATTTGGTTTGAAATGCTGAATTTTTTCCTCACACTACTTGTGTTCCTTTCGACTTCCACCCCAGCTAGGACATCTTCACTGATCGTTTCGAGCTGAACAGGAAGAGAAAACTACAGAGTGATCTTGAGAATTCACCTTTGCCATTTCCTAAGCACAAGTTCGGAGATCGGTTTAGGAGCTGTGATCCTGCAGGAACGAGCGAGACAAACGATGCTCCTAACTGGATCAGTGTGTCGGCTCCTGAAGAACTGAGGGATGATGGATCAGAAGATCCTGAAGAATCTCACCGCGATAGTAACAGCGTAAGCGAAGGTTATGACACTAGCCACAACACCATGACACTAGACCTTGACTTAGCCGAGGAGTCGTCCGAGAGAATGAATTTGAATTCACTCTCCGCGTCTAGCTTGAAGAACATGGATCCAAACGACCTCGATTCTTTTGCCACTCTAAATGTTGAGGATGCTAAACAACTTGAATCAGTCTACAGATGCATAGAGGGGCAGCTTCCTGAACCTGAGGACGATGCTGGAATCGAGAATTTCTTCATCTATTCTAATGATGTCGCACCGCATGCCTTCATTGCTTCGTCCCAAAGATTACTAGATGGACAAGGTAACTAATTTGCTGCTGTTCCTTTTTGTATTGTGATTTTGGATGGAATATCAAGGAAGTTAAACTGTGTTTTCTTGTAGATTCTCGATCGAGGACAAAGAAACCACGGATCGATGAAGAATTTGAACAATATTTTTCGATGCTGATGCTCTAGCAAGGATGTTTTTCTTGAATAAGCAGGATGTTGTAACCTTGAGAGTGGCATTGTCATCATGTGCTATTGTAAGTGCATTCTATTAAAAATGGTGGCTGTAAAGTGAATAGAAGTTTTAATTTTATCAGTAAATTTAAATTATAATAAAACCAAAAATCAATGGTTATGGTGGAAAATGAATTAAAGGTTCATTTGTGAATAAATTTTATGTTTAATTTAAGAAGAATTTATTTATGATTGTTCATTAGTTTACTAAAGTTTCACTCATTTATGAATTAGGATAATTACATGGATCTTTTCACAAAATCAACCGTTTCCTAGAGGGCTAAAGCGCAAAATTGGATGCCGCCCATATCGGTGGCTTGTTATTGGTCAATCCTTGGAACTCGATTGGGTGGTGGAGATCTCTTCCATGGCCGGAGGTGAGATCCACCGGCTCCGGCTCTGGTGGATGCGTCGGTGGGGAGCGGAAGGACGACGCGCCACCGTCGGCTGGCTCCTTGCCGCCGCCTTGGTCGTACTCTTCCTCGCTGCTGGCTCCCCGGTCGGTGACAATGCTCTCGGCGAACCGACGGTGCATCCGTCCTCGGCTTCGCCCCTCGTCGAGCTCACCCTAGTTCACGACGCTGAGGCGAAGGGCGCATGTAATGTTAAAACTTTCCGATCCCAACTTGATGGTTCCTTTTTCAACTCTATTGTCTCAAGCTACGGTTGCTGATGATTCTGCAGTATGCTTGGATGGGAGCCCGGCTGCGTACCATCTCATGAGAGGTTTCGGCTCTGGGTCAGACAAATGGATCGTGCACTTGGAGGTAATCAATCTATTTTTGATATCAAATTTCCCATACTTGGAATTGATTTTCATTTTTATATTCACTTCTGAGGATTAGTCCTGTACAGATAGGACAGATAAATATTGTGTTGTCGATTAAGACGTAAATCTTTTCACTAATGGTCTCTGTCACAGTGTTGACAAATAAGCAAGAAGCTTTTGAACCAATGAGATCAGTATGCTTCCACAAGGTGGCTCTTCCAAACCAAGAATGAAAATGTGTTGTGATTTATTTTGAATGGAAAAGAAGGGATAAACTGGACCATTTCGTGAAGGTGGGATTCGTATGTAGGAACTTAGCAACAACTGTGATTTAATGTACAAACCTCGTCACAGAGATGCAGTCACCATTCCCAAATATTGTAAAATATGCAAGCAACAAAACAATAATTTCTCTCACTCTTAATACGTGCTATATAGTTAGGCAAATATAAACTCCTTGGTTTTTGGTAATTAAGATTTCATCAGATACTGCTTTAGGCGATTTGTCTGATTGGTTTGGTATAAATTTAAGCATTCCAACTGTGTGACACCGGATATCAACACGAATATAAAACACACCTGTTCTGAGCTACATGGTTTTCTAAGTAGCAGCAGCTAATTTGCCATCAGGGATGCTGCATTTCTGACTCAACATTGAGTTAATTTAACATGAACTCATGCATTATTAACTTGCCAAGTGAATCCGTGTCCTTCAATACTAAAATTGGTAAATATGATATCTTGGCCATCCTTCTATTTAAACTGAACTGTCTGAATTTGTGTATATTTTACCCTACTTCATGTTACTTGGTTATTTGTTTAGTCTTTCACTTGGTTTCTCATTCAGATTAATCTTGAACTCTAGGGTGGAGGTTGGTGCCTGTCTTTGGATTCTTGCTCTTATAGGAAATCTACACCATTAGGTTCATCAAACTACATGGAACGCCAGATTACCTTTGTTGGCATTTTGAGTAACATACCATCACAAAATCCCGGTAAATACTGGACTTTAAAAGAATGGGTGAAACTTATGATTATGTTTATTTATCAACAATATTTTTTTTATCTTCTTGTTTGTAACTTCATATATGCATAAGCCACATTTTTAGCAGCTATAATTTTTTATAGATGCATATATTGAGTTCTACAAAACGGCAGTTAGACCTGCTATGTTATATATGCTGAATGTTGGGCTATAACTCGGACACATGAGCAAAAGATGAAAGTTGCAGAGATGAGATGTTAAGGTGGATGTGTGGACATACGAGGATGGACAGAATAAGAAATGAGAGCATTAGAAAGAAAGTCGGAGCTGCATCTATTGAGGAAAAACTTCGAGAGACACGTTTGAGATGGTACGGACATGTACTTAGACGACCAATAAATGTCTCTATTAGGCGATGTGAAACTATGATAAATACGCACATTAACGAGGGAGAGGAAGACCAAAAAAGACTTGGTTGACAACAATAAAACAAGATAAATTTTATTTAAATATAGATGATGATATAATAGGGGACAGAGCCCAATGGCGTAGAAGGATCCATATAGCCGACCCACCTAGTGGGATAAGGCTTGGTTGTTGTTGTTGTTGTTGTTGTTGTTGTTGCTGCAACAGCATATATTGAGTACTTGATTAAATAGTGGTGATCCATGCATTGTGTATATTGTCAGGACAGCTGACTATTGGCATGCCACTGGTGAGCAATGTTTCAAAAAGTGGCCTATGCAACCTCATTTGCAGCGGAATATGAATTATGCATTGTCTCACCACATTTTATATGCCCATATGATTGTGTACGCATACATTATTTATTTAATCTTGGTAATCCTTTGTTAAATTATCAGTTCAGCACAATTTAATGTCCTTACGATTAGACTGGACTGGGAGATTGTTCATCTGGTGTAGCTTTAATTCAATCCATGTAAAAAGAAGTAAGAGACTTAGAATAAAAGAGTTTTAATTGCTGAAAAGAATGGAATAATTGTAAAGAAACTGATTGCGGATTGGACCAAATTACTCACATATGGTTTGATGGGGGATTTAATTTTAAAAACTTTCGAGAGCTAATGCACTAACTATCTCAAATAAGCTCCATATTTTACCTAATATAAACTAATGGATTAAATTTGGCATGATGGAGAGAATGAAAGATATGATGATTATGAGGAACTAAATGTAATTATACTTCCTGAGAACATTATCAAATTTGCACATTGTTCTTTTCACCACTATATATATATAGTGTGTTTTGCATTAGCATTGCATGTTTTGTTTATGATGTGAGAAACTTAGATAGTTATATCTTTTATTAATCATTATGTCAATAATCAGTTGATCACTTTCTAATATTACTTTAGTTTCTTGAGAACAGGTAAGGCCAATTTACTGTCCACATATTGTATATAAGTGGAGGTAATCCCCCATTTGGTGAAGACGGGTTTCTTACCCAATACCTTGGCAACAACTTCCAAGGGCTTTACCAAGTTGGTAGCGGGCACCTTCTTCAAGTATTTCTTTAAGATGATGGCCATTTACTTTCTACAGCCTTCAAATTCAACTCAGTTTTTGACTTCCTTAAATTTGCTTGCCTGTTTCAGATTTTTTTAACTGGAACAAAGTCAAGGTACGGTATTGCGATGGTGCATCATTTTCTGGGTATAGAGAAAGTGAGGTGCAGGTATATTTGATACAAAACATATCATTACTGATATAGGGGTTAAAACTACATATATTTCAAATATTTGCATAAAATTTGCATATTATTAGTCCTTACTTTTAGTTATTTTACAGAATGGAACGATACTTTTCTTTAGAGGCCACCGTATATGGGAAGCAATTATGGGTGAACTCTTACAGAAAGGACTTGCAAATGCTAAACAGGTCATAGAGCTGCAATTTCAATTAAGCTAATGTTTGTTTGTGGGAAAAAATATATAGTCTTACATATGCTGCGTACTTCATCAACAATTCATTCCATACAAACATTCAGGCCCTGTGCTGATTTTAGTTTTGTTAATTTCCATGTTCTTGCATCATTTGAATATTTCAGAGGAACACATTGCTATGATATTCTTTTTCACTTTGCAGGCTCTCCTCACAGGATGTTCCGCCGGTGGTCTTGCTACTTTCATTCACTGTGATGATTTTGGTGCCCTTCTTCCTAATGTGACTACTGTCAAATGTTTTGCAGATGCTGGTTTCTTCCTCAATGAGTATGTTATGTTTATAATTCCATCTATAATGTCTGGGAGAATTGGTTTGCTAAACTTTTAGAATCCTGTACACATTTAGTTCCTGAAACTGTAAATGAGGAAAAACTTCTCTTTGGCTGAAGTTGATCTCTGTGAAAATTTTTATACAAGATCAGTGGGAGTATTGGGTATCAACTTTACGAGTCAGTTTAAAAGTGTTGGTACTCAACATGGGTTTGGAATGTTTGTACGCAGGCATCCTAAGAAATTTGAGTTATGAAATTGCAAGATACATCTTGGGAGAGAAGACCAATTTTAGCCTTTTAAATGAATATCAGTAAGGGCTACATGTTAAGGCATTATTATTCAGTTATATGCTATATTGAAAACAGAGAAAGAAAATATCTAAGTAGTATCTTGCCGAAGATGATCAATGCTTGCATATGGGTTGAAGAGGAGACAAATATGTACTGTAATTTTGTTCGACCTTGGCTCAAGATGATTAATGCTTGCAAAAATGCTGATCGTCTACTGTTGATAAGCATCAAGCACAACCTTTTTGAGAGAAAGCTATGCCAATTTATTGTTTTATTTTGTTGCAGGAAGGATATATCTGGGAAACGGTTCATTCAGTCACTTTATAGTGATGTGGTCCAACTTCAGGTTTGTTCTTCTAGTTTGAGACCTTATCTGTTCGCTTTAAGTTTTCTTTGGTCTCCAGTTTGTGGAAATTGTTTAGCTGCTAATTGTTGGTATGCATATCCTTATTCTTCTTCTTGTTTTTGCCAAGCACTATCATTCTAAACTTGAAGAGTTTTTTTCTCATTTTTTTGCTTGCTCTAACCATTACAACGCTTTTTCTTAAAATAATAATAAAAAAATGGGCTTAAAAATTGGTCACAAAGGATTTAGTTAACAGCGCAAACCCCTCTTTTGTTAGTAATCCTCTTGATGAAGATTCCAACAGTTGGTCCATATTCAGATACTTGTACGATTAAGGTATCGTGAAGTCATTTTTAGGGGGAAAAAAAAAGATGAACATCAGGGTTTCATGCATTGAAATATGTAGGTAGAATAGAGACATGAGGAATGTTATAGTTACAGATCACTGTAAGTGTTCCATAGATTTACCATTTTGCAGTCAGTGATCCTTTACATTCCTTGTCTTCATTCATTTGATGTTTCTTGTTACAGGATGTAGGAAATAGATTTCTAGACTGCGTCTCTAGGATGGAACCATCTCAGGCAGGTGATTGTAATTATCTACCATTCCACTAGTTTGTCTCATACATTTTAACTTCTGTTGTTCCATTACATGCAGTGCTTCTTCCCGGAAGAGATTATTAAGAATGTGACAACGCCATTTTTCATCCTCAACGCAGCATATGACTTCTGGCAGGTATCCCATTTCTTTGCCATCAAAATGTATCATGTTGAAATTTCAGCTCCATTGATTTCGCAAAAGTCACAGATTCGATACATCTTGGTGCCAGCTGAATCAGATCCTGAAAAAGCATGGCTAAGATGCAAGCAGAATATTCAACATTGTGATTCCAACCAGCTACAAACCCTGCAAGGTCACTGCATTTAGTAAATTTTCTCTCATATTCTTGTGCGCATCTGAATTCCAGCTCCTCGCATGACTAAATTGCTTGGAAGATTTCTTTATTCAAAACAGGATTTAGGAATGCCATGCTTAGTTCCTTGAGGGAGTTTAAGCAGAAGAAGAAGAATGGAGGAATGTTTATCGATTCCTGCTTTGCCCACTGTCAATCTATCGACAGTTACACATGGCATTCACCAAATTCTCCACGCATTAACAACAAGGTAAACTTGTGGTTTTTTATTAAATATGGCCAGTCATTTGATGATTCTAGGACAATTTAAAATCACAATTGTGATAGTATTGAGATATAGCCATATAGGATTTGCATATACAAGGGAATATAGTCTTGTGCAATTGATCAATCAATGAATATCTAGTAATTTAGATTGCTCGCCTTGAAGATCCCTTCCTCGAGAAGATTATCATTCTAACTAGGATTGCCTAGAAGGCAAGAATTGTCCTAAACTTTGTTTGCAAGACAGATGGTTCTTGTGTCTATCAAACTTCAAATCTCTATGACTAACTTTAGGTGTGTTAAATTTTTGAACAGACAATCGCAGAGGCTGTTGGAGACTGGTTCTTCGATCGAAAAGAAACCAAAGAAATCGACTGCCCGTATCCCTGCAATCCTACATGTTACAATGTGGATCTTTCTCAACTTTCCAGGTAGTAAGAATTTATTTCTGATGCGCTCACTGGCTGTCACAAATTTGAGGAAAGTACTTTACTCGAGCACAATGTTACAGCGAGTTATTCATTATTGTCGTCCTTAGCTATAAAATAACCCTATGCATTCGTGTCAAACATCAGATGTTGCATATATCGAACCCCATCTATAAAATACCGAGGCTTATTTAGTATCAGAGGTAGCATGTCAGCCGAAGTTTAAGTTAGATTTTTTTAAAATTTTTTTTATGGACACCTGATATCTAATTTATGTTAATTAATCTTAGATGATTGATCTCACATAAAAATTATAAATCAGAAACTATTGATGACGAACGGCTCATCAACCTAGCATTTTAATCAATTATCTATTAAAAACATTATTTATTAATTTATTAAAATTCAAATTTTATTTAGAAATACATAAAAGATGTTCGACCCTTATATTATTATCTAAGGGATTAAGCTAGTGAGATATTATTAGGTAGGATAGTGTTAGTAATTAAACAGTTTGGGTAACGTTGAATTTGGATGGTCAATTTAGTTTCACGGAATTTTCTTCCGACTATCAGGGTAAATCAGGAAGTATTCGCGACGTACGATCCAGAAGTCTAACATTTCACGATTGCGTACCCCATTTGAAGGACATAATTAGGGTTTGAATCGTGGATATTTGGGAGATAACTAGTTATTTTCCGTTGCACTATAGCTCCGGGGGCAAATGATTAACTAGGTTGGGTAATGTTGAACCTAAGGCGATTGGCTCGGTCCCATGGAAGTTTTCCACCGGCCGCTAGGGTAAATCGGGAAGTGCTCGCGGTAGACAATCTAGAAATCCAACATTCTACGGTTGCGCTTCCCATCTGGAGAAATTTTTTTTGTAAAATTCGTCGTAGTTAGGGATCGAATCGTAGGTACTTGGAAATAATGAATCGCTCTTCCGTTGTTCCATAGCCCCGGGCATAGGATAGTGTTAGTGGTAAAAAAAAAAGATGATTCATTCGTCCTCAACGTCCCGCCAATCCATCTCAGGACTAACATGGTCAAATGATTAATTAAGTTGAATAATATTGAATTTAGAATGATTGATTCAGTTTTAAAAAAAAATTTATCGATCGTTAACCAATCGAGATATGTGATGGATGGTCTAACCGTTCAACCTCCTATAATTGCGTGGGATAGTATTCGTGATGGTAAAAAGGTGATTTGCTCATTTTTAATATTTTTATTAATTCGTTTTAAAATTAATATAGAAAAGATAAATTAAGAAAATTATTAATCTGAATGATATATTTAGTATCCGAGGTGGGACAGTGTTCGTGAAGTGACATTTGAGTGTTGGTTGAAACAATATTTAGCTAATTGAGTATTCACCTACTCCAATAAAATATTAATTTAAGTTATCCCTCTAATCTTGTGCCGATACAAATTAATATAAAATAAAGATTAAATCACATGGAAAAGGAGCGAGTACCAACTTGTTTACTCCCACAAATCTCGTTCATCAAATTAGTCATCAAATTAAAATATGTTGATAAAAATTGATTTGGTAAATGATTGACTCGTTAGTGATAGAGACCCGTCAAATCGAATGCTGTTTTATGATTTACGAAAATTGATTCCACTTTATTTATTTATTTTAATTAATATTAATATTTAATTTATATCAAATAATTCTGAGTTAATTAATTTATTTTCATGAAAGTTAAATCTGAAAGATCTCGGACCTATCCATTCAACATTTTTTATCGTTTATTAAAAAAAATCATCTATTAATTAATTCAAATTAAGATTTTATTTTTAAATATTTTAAAAATTAAAAAATATTATGGCGCTGTATCATTAGCTGGGGTGCATTTTGAGGTATTAAAGAAATTGAGCAGGGACAGGAAATCCGATTTTTTTTTAAATTTCAAATTTTAACACGCTACATTTTGATTCAAAACTCTTTAATTTTCAGTATACTTCTATTAATTATCAAAATTTCAGTATTTAGCAGACTGACCGAACTCTACAGGATCAAATTGAGATTTACGAATCCTGACAGGGGCATTACGCAAAACAAACTATGCGGCCACGCGTATGTTGCATTTAAATTGATAGGCTAAAAAAAACCGTGTGGGCCCTGCCTACATCATCAACAACTACTATTAACCTACCCAACTTTACTCCTCTGCCACTTAACGACCTGGATTCTCAGTGGGACCCTATTTTATCTCCCAATACTCGGGCGGGTTCTCTCTACCGACGTTTGAAAATTGCAAGGGAGATCTCAAATGGTGTTCGCCTTGCATCTGATCACCTCTCTTATCCGTACTCTCTCTCTCTCTCTCTCTCTCTGTGGCTGTGGCTGTGGCTGTGGCTGTGTGGCTGTGGCATTGGAGTTCGAAGGGGAAGCCTTCCGGTTTCTACCGAGTACGGAGCCATGGGGAAGGATTCTGGCAACGCTGCTCGTGGACAGGGACACATTAATGGCTGCGTGTACTCCGCAGTGATCCAACAAACCGAGGTACCGACTTTTCCACTCTTCCATCTCTCAGATCTACTACTTGTCGCCTGGACGCCTCGTCTGCCCATTTCTGGTAGATAGACTGAAGCGGCGGCGGCTGCTTTGTGTTGCTCTGTGGCATCAAATTAGGGTATCTGTTTTCTCTTTTGTCGCGCTTATTTATCCCTTTTCGAGTTCTAGTTGATTCAGACTGGAATTCTGTGTTGAGGTTTCCAGGAGAAATGGATTTTGTTGCTCGATTTGTAGAATTAGGAGAAAAAGATTGAATTTTCGCGACAAAGCTTTTGTTTTTTGATGGCTGCTGCTTCGGGAATCCGGATCCTTGGGCTGGTGTTCCTCGTCTCCTCGATGGCGTCATTGCCGTGGTGCTTCTGTGGATTCACCCCCGCCGACAGGTACCTGATCGATTGCGGATCTCCGACCAGCACCGCCATCGGAAGCAGGACCTTTGTGGCCGATTTATCCCTTTCTTCCACGCTGACGACCCCGACGAACATCTTGGCGAACACCACTCGAAGCCCCGGGTCCGCCTCTTTCGCTTCGGAGCTCTACCGAACTGCCCGCATCTTCACAGGACCCTCCTCCTACTCCTTTCCGATCAAGGCGCAAGGCCGGCACTTCATCCGCCTCTATTTCTTCCCATTTGTGTACGGCAGTTACGACCTCACCGCTGCAACTTTCACTGTATCGACGCAGGATTTGGTGCTTCTCCACAATTTCCGCTCAAATTCGTCAGCGATGAAGGAATTCCTAGTGAACACTGCTCGTGACACTCTCATCCTCTCGTTTGCACCATCAGGAACCAGTTCCCTGGCATTTGTGAATGCTATTGAAGTTGTGTCAGCTCCTGATAATCTAATTGCTGACGATGCGCAAACTGTTCGGATGCAGTCTTACCGGGGTTTATCGGCTCAAGCATTCGAGACGATCTATCATGTCAATGTGGGTGGCCAAGATGTCCTTCCAGATGGTGATCTTTTGTGGAGAACTTGGGATGCTGATCTGAGATTCTTGATGGATGCTACTTCATCTAAAACCTCAAATAGCTCCGGCCGGCTGAATTATCTGCCAATAGGAGCTACCGAAGAGAGCGCTCCCGAAATAGTATATGCCACAGTGAGGGAATTGGTGTCGGCCAATACTTCAAATGCAAAGATCAATATGACATGGAAGCTCAATGTTGATGCCAGTTTCAGCTACTTGATGAGGTTTCATTTCTGTGACATAGTAAGTCTTGCCGCTAATCAGCTATACTTCAATGTTAGTGTGGGTAACTGGCACATACTTACTAATTTTGATCTTTCAAGCATTTTATATCGGAAGTTGGCTGCGCCTTATTTTGTAGATTTTGTTATAGAAGCCAGTGACGCGCCCGATGAGCTTTCTATCAGTATTACTCCTTCAGGTTTCCAAGTTGCTCATAATGGCATCCTTAATGGGCTTGAGATTTTGAAGATGAACTTCTCTGTTGGCTCTGTGATGGTTGTGCCGCTGCTGTCTTCATCAGGTTCAAAGAAGAACATAGGGATTGTGGTTGGCTCAGTCATTGGATCTATTGCGATTTTAGTTGTTGTTAGTATTACTCTTTTCATGGTGCTAAGGAGAAGGAAATTCTGTAGCGAACAGTCTGTTGAGAGTTTGATGACTCTCTCCACGAATGACTTGAGTTTTGAAAGAACAACTGATCGGAATTCAATTGAAACGGCTTCCTTGTCAGAGACGAATGGGCAATTCGGCTACCGCTTTCCATTTGTTGTTCTAGAGGAAGCAACAAAGAACTTTGATAATAGTTTGATGATTGGATTCGGAGGGTTTGGAAAAGTCTACAAAGGTGTGTTAAGAGACAACATGAAAATAGCAGTGAAGAGAGGGAATTCAGTGTACAAACAAGGTCTCAAGGAGTTCCGCAATGAAATTGAATTGTTATCGCAATTGCGACACCGTCATCTAGTGTGCCTTATTGGTTTCTGCGACGAGAAGAACGAGATGATTCTTGTTTATGAGTACATGGAAAATGGAACTCTCAAGAGGCACCTTTATGGATTGGGTCTTCCTCCACTTACCTGGACTCAGCGGCTGGAAATCTGTATCGGAGCAGCGAAAGGACTTCATTACCTTCATACAAGTTCATCGAGGGCTATCATACACCGCGATGTGAAGTCTGCGAACATTTTACTTGATGAGAATCTATTGGCAAAAGTCTCAGACTTTGGATTGTCAAAGACTGGACCTGATTTGGATCATTCTCATGTTACTACTGCAGTGAAAGGGAGTTTTGGGTATCTCGATCCCGAATACTTCAGAAGGCAAAAGCTAACTGAAAAATCGGATGTTTACTCTTTCGGCGTGGTTTTACTCGAAGTTCTTTGTGCAAGGCCAGTCATCAATCCCACATTGCCAAATGAGCAAGTGAACTTGGCAGAATGGGGAATGAAGTGGCTGAAGAAAGGAGAGTTAGGACAGATTGTCGACCTGCGAATCGCAGGGACAATTAGACCTGCATCTCTGAGAAAGTTCGGGGCTACGATCGAGCATTGTCTAGAGGAGTACGGTGCCGACCGACCGACAATGGCTGATGTACTCTGGAATCTGGAGTGTGCTCTGAAGCTTCAGGAATCCGAGGCCAGTCTCTCCGAGACTAAAAGCGAAGTTCACATTGCTGAACTTTCGCCCATGGTTCAAAGTATCGACCCCGCCGGAGATGTCTCTTCGCGGGAGTCCAGTGGCCCTGTCACGAACGACTATACAGATGCTTCAATAGACAAAGCATTTTCGCAATTGATGAATTCCGAAGCGAGGTAGCTTCTGTTGCACTCATGAATGGTTGTTTTGTTCCTAATGTTTTTTGTGTCTCTTGCTTCAAGTTTGTGATGTGCTTTCATTAATATGTTTCATTCGAGTTAAATTGTTCACCATCCTCAAACAAACTAAGTAATGCTATGGCTTAACCTCGAACCTGAACTTGTACGATGTCATGTTGGTCTCGACTGGATGTGGTCATCGCTTATTGTAGGCTGTATCAGTCTCGACTATTTATAGTCGACATTTTAGATTTCATTGCACATTGAGTTTTAGCCTTGAGGCACCATGTCATGGATTAGGTCTAAATAGTCAAACCCGAAAGTCGGTGCAACTTGTGCGCATGGATCTTTAACTATAGAATGTATGCGTCATCTGGCTCCTTCATGAAATCCCACCACGGCCATCGGCTCACCGCATCGCACTCCGCCCACGTGTCGGTCGCAGGGTCATATGCCAGTGTCGACAATAGATTCTTATTTGTTGTCGCCCCCTCGTGATATGTGGCGTAGTGATGCAGGTGTAGCACTGTAAAAAAATATCGAATTAATTATAAATATATTTGATCCAGGCGAGCCGTTTTTTATCGGGGTTGGGAGCCCGGTCAGAGATTACCCGGTTCAACCCGGCTCGAGGTGAGTAGAGGCCGAGTCCGTCGGAAGTTCCGGGCGAAGTCAAACTCACCCGGGGTCGTCCACCCAGGGTCCAAAGCTCAGGCCGAACTCTCGGGGCCGAGCCCTCGAGGCTGAGCTCCCGAGGCCGAGCTCACGAGGCCGAGCTCCCGAGGCCGAGCTCAATAGGCCGAGCTCCCGAGGCCGAACTCTCGGGGCCGAGCCCTCGAGGCTGAGCTCTCGAGGCCGAGCTCTCGGAGCCGAACCCTCGAGGTTGAGCTCCCGAGGTCGGGCAATCAAGGCCGAGCTCATGAGGTCGAGCTCCCGAGGCTGAGCTCACGAGGCCGAGCTCCCGAGGCCGAACTCTCGGGGCCGAGCCCTCGAGGCTGAGCTCCCGAGGCTGGGCAATCGAGGTCGAGCTCATGAGGCCGAGCCCTCGAGGTCGAGCTCTCGAGGCTGAGCTCCCGAGGTCGAGCTCCCGAGGTCGAACAATCGAGGTCGAGCTCACGAGGCCGAGCCCTCGAGGTCGAGCTCTCGGGGCCGAGCCCTCGAGGCTGAGCCCCCGAGGTCGAGCAATTGAGGCCGAGCTCTCTGTCGGAACTCTCCGTTAAGAGATACCGTCATCACCTGACGTGGCCGCCTAGCCTTAATTAGGATTAGGAAGAGCAGGATCACAGATTGTTAGTCGGCTGTGTCAGTCTCACCCCGCCGTTAAGACGTCCAATTGATTAGCCTAATCCCTGACTAATCCTTAACGAGATGTGACAGTTCGCACGTGGGAAGACCCTATATAAACCCTATTTGGTCTTCGGAAAAGGGGATCGCTGCCACTTTGCAACCACTCCACTACATTGAGAGCTCTGTTTCGGTCTGACCTCCCAAGCTACAGTAGACCGGGTCGGTTCGATTAGACCGAGTCATCTGAGGGAGAACCGATCTTCGCTTGTCGACAGGATCAAATTTGGCACCGTCTGTGAGAATCTGCCTGATCGAAAGCCGAAGATGAGTGAATCCAATCGGGTGACCGTTACTCTTTCACAGGAAGACTTGGATCTGCTAATAGAAGCTAGAGCCAGGAAATTGGCGGAGGCACAGCAAGCGGCTGCTCGATCCACTCAGTCGGGCCCGGCCGAGCAGACTGCTCGGGTGGGCACCGAAGGAGGGGTTCGACAAGATGAGAGTCCTCACTTTCACCGGGCGCTATTCGGCCCGGCCGAGGGAGCAGGACAATCGGATTCACATGAAGCTACATCTAGCCATACCAGAGCTAGCAAAGGGAAGGCTCCCCTTGCGCCGTTCCCGACTGAGCGCACAGGATGCCCTTTCTCCAGCCAAGTCTTGAATGAGCCACTGCCCAAGCATTTCAGACCCCCGTCCGTTACCGAGTACGGAGGAGCTACTGATCCTGAGGAACATCTAAGGAAATTTGAGAATGCCTCGATGCTGCATCAGTACCCCGATGGTGTCAAGTGCCGAGCCTTCTTGACCACTCTTGCTGGGCCGGCTCAGCGATGGTTTGACAGACTCCCAGAAGGGTCGATCAGGGATTTCTCTGATTTCAAGAAACTGTTTCTGCAACATTTTGCTAGTAGTAGGAGACATCACAAGACTAGCTTGAACCTGTTTACCATGAAGCAGAGCACCAAGGAGTCCTTAAAAGCCTACATTAAAAGGTTCAATCAAGTCGCGCTGGACGTTCTCACTGCCATGTCCGAGGTGCTAGTCAGCGCCTTCGCGCAGGGCTTGCAAGAGGGAGAGTTCTTCAGATCTTTGATCCGCAAACCCCCGAAAGACTTTGAAAGCCTTCTGGGGAAGGCTGGCAAATATGTGGACGTCGAAGAAGCGCAAGCCGCCAGGAGGCCAGAGGTCAGGCCTGCGTCCGATAACCCTCAGCAACATCAAAGAAGTGTGCCTCCGGGAGGACCCCTCAGAAGCCCCAGAGCTATGGGACACCGACCAGGAGTCGAGAGGGGAATAGTTCAGCAAGTGGCCCAGGGCTGCTTCCCGTCCCGGTGGCAGCCCTATTGTTCCTTCCATAACAGCCATACGCATGATCTACAGGATTGCTGGAAGGCCGGAAGAGGTCGGGGACGCGCCGGTCGAGGAAGTCCAAGGGGGACCCCCCAGGGAGGTGGTCGGGGTCGGGGAAGAACGTCACCGAGCCAGCCCGAACCCCCGGCTCGACCAACCGCTTCTGCAGCCAGACAGCTGTTCCAGACCCCTAACTCCACCGAGAACAGGAATGCCAGCGAAGAGCAAGTCAATCAACAAAATGCAGTGCACGGATCCATCAACGTGATTTCCGGAGGCCCTACCTATGGAGATTCCAATAGAGCTCGAAAATCACAGGTTAGGCGACTTGATATCTACCAAGTGGGCTGCAGTTCTGCCCAAGCTCAGGGGCCACAGATCAGTTTCGGCCCTTCAGACTTACAAGGAATAGAAGTACCTCATGAGGATGCCCTGGTCATCACAGCAATCATAGCTAATTACCAGATTCATAGAACCATTGTGGATACGGGGAGCTCGGTAAACATCTTGTACTTAAAAGCTTTTGAGCAATTGCAGATTGAAGCCACTGAGCTCCAGCCCGTAGCCACATCTCTATTCGGATTCACGGGGAATGAGGTCCAGCCCCTAGGCCAGATCAAATTAGCCATCTCACTTGGTGAAGAACCTTTAAGAAGGACTCGGTGGTCTACCTTCCTGATAGTAGACGCCCCCTCAGCCTACAATGTCATCCTGGGCAGGCCAGTGTTGAATGAGTTCCGAGCCGTGGTGTCCACTTTTTACTTGAAAGTAAAATTTCCGATGGGAGGTCAGGTCGGCGAAGTCAAAGGAGACCAGAAAGTCGCTCGCCGATGTTACGTGGATGACGTCCGAGTGGAGGTTAGTAAGGCCTTCCGATCTGCACCGGCCAATTAAAGAGGCCGAGGAAGCTGCGAGCGCAGTACTTGTAACCCAGAAGGAGACTGAGCAGCAACCGGTCTACTTCTTTGGGCACTTATTTAAAGAGGCCGAGTGTAGGTATACTACACTCGAGAAATTAGCTTATGTGCTTGTGTTGATGGCTTGACGACTACGACCCTACTTTCTGGCTCATCCTATACGAGTGCTGACCAATAGCACACTCGGGAAGGTCTTGATCAACCCTGAAGTCTCAGGTCGGATGGTCAAGTGGACAACCGAGCTGAGTGAATATGATATCCAGTACCAGCCCCGAACGGCGATCAAAGCTCAGGCCCTGGCAGATTTCCTGAGTGAGCTTCATGCCGAGGAAGGGGAGGAGGTCTGGAAAATATATGTGGACGGGTCAGCCACCCGGGCGGGGAGTGGCTTAGGAATTTTATTGATGTCTCCGAAGGGAGACCCCATTCATCTCGTCGTGCGGCTAGAGTACCAAGCTACCAATAATCAGGCAGAGTACGAAGCCCTCTTGGCAGGCTTCCAGGCGGCCAGACAGGTCGGGGCCACTCGGGTCATCCTACATTCCGATTCTCAGTTGGTAACTCAACAGGTGGCTGGGCGGTTTGAAGTAAATGACGCGACTCTACAGACTTACGTAGAGGCATATCAACAGTTACAAGCAGAATTTCAAGAAGTCCAGATTATACAGATCCCCTGAGGAGACAATGCCAAGGCGGATGAGTTGGCTAGGCTGGCCAGCTCTGTCCGGCCATGGGTCTTCCACAAGCCTTCACCTAAGGTCATGCTGGTGGCTCAGGTCGAGAGGGCGGCAGAAATGGAGATAGAGGGGGACTGGAGAACTCCATTCATCGCCTACCTAAAGGAGGGAACTCTGCCGGACAGCCCCGAGCAAGCTCGGATACTGAAGATCAGAGCAGCCCGGTTCACCCTGATAGGGGAGGCATTGTACAAGCGGGCTTTTTCCCGACCTCTAGCGAGATGCCTCGGAAAGGAAGATGCAGACTATGTACTTAGAGAGGTGCATTTGGGGTGCTGCGGGAATCATTCAGGAGGTCGATCCATGGCTCGGAAGGTACTGCTGGCCGGTTACTTTTGGCCGACCCTTCAAAAGGATGCGGAGGAGATGGCTCTTTCCTGTCTTTCTTGTCAGAAGTACCAGAATCTGTCTCATCGACCGGTGGAGATGTTGCGAGCGTCCATTGTATCATGTCCCTTTGATCAGTGGGGCATGGATATAGTGGGACCTTTCCCCAGGGCAGCCGGTCAGAAGAAATTCCTATTGGTGGCGGTAGATTACTTCTCCAAGTGGGTCGAGGCCGAAGCTCTGGCTCGAATCACTGAGCAAGCGGTGAAGAAATTCCTTTGGCAGAACATTTTGTGCCGGTATGGCATACCTCATAAGCTGGTATCAGACAATGGTCGGCAGTTTCAAGGTCGGATAATCAGAAATTGGTGCAAGGAATTTGGGATCAAACAGGCTTTCACTTCCGTGGCGTATCCCCAGAGTAATGGTCAGGCCGAAGTAGCCAATAGAGAGATTCTGAAAGGGCTCAGAGCTAAGCTGGATCAGGTCGGTGGATCCTGGGTGGATGAACTGCCTGGTGTCCTATGGGCCCTCCGAACCACACCCAAAGAGGGGTCGGGATGCACTCCCTTCCAGTTAGTCTACGGGAGTGAAGCAGTAGTCCCCATGGAGGTCGGCTGTGAGTCGGACAGAAGACATCTGTATGGAGAAGACAATGCAGAGAAAAGACGAGCTGAACTGGATCTGATTGAGGAAGTCCGAGCTAAGGCTGCAGTCCGTATGGCCGCTTATCAACAAAGGATGCGGAACCGATACAACCAACAGGTCATACCTCGACATTTCCAAGTAGGAGACAAGGTATGGAAAAGAATCAAGCCCGTTGGAGAAGTAGGCAAGCTGGAGCCTCCATGGAGTGGTCCCTTCCTGGTGGTCGAGGCGCTTGGATCGGGAGCTTACTATCTGCAAGATGCTCAAGGAAAGCGGCTCGGAAGGCCCTGGAGCGCAGTGCATTTAAGATTGTATCGTGAGGAAAGCGGAGAGAAATGATTCTTGTAACTGTACTCAGAAAAGAAGTGACAAACTCTAACTCCTTAAAAGACAGCTGCAGCAAGTTATAAGTGAGTTCTCACTCACGCACCCACCGGACTCGGCGCCGATCGGGCGTGACGTTCCACGTTCGGTCGGGCCCGGTCGGGCTCGATCGGGCGTGGCGGTCCACGCTCGGTCAGGGTAAGTCAGACGGTGTCCAGACTTTTGCTAAGGCAAGTTATAAGTGAGTTCTCTCTCACGCACCCACCGGACGCGGCGCCGATCAGGTGTGGCGTTCCACATCTGATCGGTCCCGGTCGGGCGTGTCGATCCACGCTCGGTCAGGGTAAGTCGGACGGTGTCCAGACTCTTGCTCGGTGAACATATGGATTAGCATATTTCTGTGATCTTCACTGCCAGGGCGTGGCTCCCCACGTTCTGAAAGACAAAAAGGATATTAGGTCAGCTCAGTAGGACTGAACTAATCGAACCAGCGCATACAAGCCAACTTGACCTCGATGATAAAGGTTAACTCGTCGAAAGCAGAGCAAAATCGCCGAGTCAGGGTGCCGACCCGACCGAGCAAAATCGCCGAGTCAGGGTGCCGACCCGACCAAGCCACAATCTCAGGTCTGGAGAAAGGCCGGGTCCGAAGACTAATAACACGAATCGCCCGAGTGCCTAACACTTAGCCAAATTTTCGAGTCGGCCAAAAAGATCAAACTAAGTAGACCAGAATGAACATCCCGGGTAATTGACAATAAGCGCGAGCTCGTCGCAAGGCCTAAACGCCAGCCTCCACAGAATGAGCTAAACAAGTTGAATAAATAATGCTTAACGAGAAATTCGCGTGTCATAAATAGGGCACCGATCTAATTAAGCAACATTGTCGAGCCGGAACATCAACCCGACCTAACAACACCCTCGAGTTAGGGCGCCGTCTTGACCTCATGGTACCTCTGAGCTCAGATGTCAGCTCAGTCGAACATCCGACAGTGCGAATATCTCTAGCATGTGACACTTAGCGAAAACTCCATACCCGACCTGAGGGAGTCTGCTTTACGATAATGGTTTAAGTATCCAGAGTGACCCATACTTCGTGAAATTTGGATGAACGACTAATGAGGCCGACCTTCGACGAATGGGGCGAACGCCTCGGATAAGCAAACTCTTAGCAAAAATCTTGTGCGTTGCAAACGGCTGAACGAAATAAAGAAAAAGAAAGATCTGCGGAAATGAATTAAGGCCTGAGGCCGTCACAAAATTGGGCCTTGGAGGCCGAGTCAGGAAATCAAACATCATTACAAAACTTTAGGTGGGGCAAAAGTGAACTGAGCAAATATCTCGGGCAAAGAGAGGTCGGGCCCTTTAGGCTAAGTGAATTTCGGAAAAGCATTTTCGGGAATCGAGGCCTTGATCAAAGTGGGCTTCACCACGTTGGGAGGCAGGTCGGCAGGAAGGTGGCCGGCCTCCGTGAGTTGCTGTATCGCGCCCTTCACTCCGTACACGATCATACCCGCAGTCTGCTTGTATACTTGCCGAAGAAAGGGTGCCGATTGAATGTAGGCAACTCGAGCTTGTTCAATCCGGGCCGACTCGCCGGCCTTGTAATCAACGAGCTCCTTTTGCAGGTGAGCCACCTCGGTGTCCAGTTCTTTGAGTCGGGTATCTTTGGCCGCCGACCCTGCCTCAGTACTTAACAGTTGAGCTTCTAGAGCTTGGAAGGCTTCTTGCTGAGCCTGGAGTTCGACCTCTTTCCTCTTCAAGGCAGTGAGCTCCGTCTCTTTGCTCTGCAAAGCTAAGCGAGTCTGCTCATGAGCCGTGCGTACCTCCTGTAGCTGTCGCTGTAGACTCAGGGACTCGCTGGTTTTCCTAGCTAAGTCAGAACGGATCCTAGCATCGCGAGCAAGGGCAGTTCTATTTGAAGCCTCAGCTGCTTCAAGTTGAGTGGCGAGCTGATCTATCTCGCGGGCAGACGCGGCCAACACTTCGTGTGAGCTCTCCAGTCGGATGTCGCTCTCTGCCAACTGTGTGCGTAAAGAGGTCACCTCGGCTCAGAGACGGCTCTGGCCCTCGGCGCCGGGCGGTAGAGCACGCTGAGCTAGTTGATGTTCTAACTCCTCTATCTTGTACTCCGCCGCCCGGCGTTCTCTGGTGTTCTTGACCAGGGCCTTAGTAACGGCCTGGCTAGTGGTCCACAGCTACACCAAAGCAGATAACCCATGAGATAGATAAAAAAGATAAGAGAGAGAGAAGGATGTACCTTGGTTATGTCCATGGCGAAGTTGTCAGCTAAACTGAAAGAACTGCGTCCTTCAGACAGTTGCAGACCTCTATCCCAGGCCGCAGATAGATGTGTTGGAGCAATCGACCCTAAGATGGTCCGGAATGACCATAGGTTTTGATGTTTGGGCAAAGGGTTTAAGTTAGGTTTACCCTTGTATTCTTATATGTGTATGTTGAGTGTGCAGGTTGTACAGGTTATACATATGGACTTGACGGGACGGCCTCGGTACGGTGAAGGATGGCATGGAGGCTTGCGTGCGCATCTGAGGGACCTTGGTGAGCAGGGACGATGAGCTGATGGCGCGGACTTCGAGGCATGCGTGAAGGATGACATGGAGGCAAGCTGGAGGCTTGCGTGCGCATCTGAGGGACCTTGGTGAGCAGGGACGATGAGCTGATGGGCGCGGACTTCGAGGCATGCGTGAAGGATGACATGGAGGCAAGCTGGAGCTTGCGTGCATCCGAGGGACAGGAGCCGAAGATGAAGAGGGCGCGAAGGCAACAGTCGAGGCTGTGGAGGAGGAGTCAGTCGAGTCGTGAGGGTACAAGTGCAGTGTGATTGTACTCGGGAAATCCTAGGGTTTGAGTGCGGAGTGAAATGTGCTCAGGAAGGGTAACCTTAGGTGGGTGAGTAGACCAGTCGACTGGCCTGGTGGCAGTCGACTGATGGAACTCACAGAAAGGTCTCAGCCTTGGGACCAGTCGACTGCCCTGGGGGCAGTCGACTGGTAGCGGCTGGTGAGTTGGCTAAAATTCGAACGTTGGGGGTTGCAACGGTCGGATTTAGCTGGCACCAGTCGACTGCCCCGGGGCAGTCGACTGGTAGCGAGAAATCAACCCCGAGTCATATTTAAAGAGGACTTCGTGGTGGCTGAGCTTCTTGACGAATCTTGTCTTGGTTAAAGGCAAGATAGTAGTCTTTGTGCTCAGAGGTTTGCTTGGTGTTGTGGTGAGGTTTCTCCACCCATAAGGAGCGACGAGAGCTAGCCGGAGGTTATCCGGGGAGTGATCCACCGACGGATTCTTGGATTAGTCACCCGGCCGGGTGGATACCAAGTAAAAGCGGTTTGTTAGCGTTGTTTGTTTTCTCTATTATTGTTTTCGTTGTGCAACTAACAACGTAGGTACAAGAACAAGCCGAAGAATCGCTATTTACCCCCTCCAGCGGACACGATCGATCCTTACAATTGGTATCAGAGCAAGGACCGCTCTTGATTGGACTAACCGCCGAGGGAGCACACGCTAGAAGGAAAAGAAAATGGAAGATAAGTTGGGTGACAACATCTACACTCCGCCGGCCTACGACCATGACGATTTCGGGTACTGGAAGTCACGAATGGAGACGTGGTTCGGAATGGAGTGGGACCTTCGGATTACGCTTGAAGAGCCCTTTGAGATTCCAATGGATAAGCACGGAAAGAGGCTTAGACCTAGACATTGGAATCAAGAACAAGAAAATCAATCCAAGGCGAATAACAAGGTAATTGATATATTGCTTAACATTTTGCCTACTAATGTTTTGAATGGTGTAGGAGCATACGAAAATGCACACGATCTATGGAAAAAGGTAGAAGAAATCCATAAAAACCCTACACGAGATCAGTTAGTGGAAGAGGCCAAGGAGGTAAACTCAATAGCCCAAGAAGAGAAGAAAAAGGAAGAAGAATCATCTACCTCCACAAGTGAAATGGAAGAAGAAAGTGAGAGGTCCTCCACCTCGTCTAGAGAAGAAGAAGAAGAAGCATCAACTTCAGGGATTGAGGGGGAGGAGAGACCCTTATCCATACAAGAGCAAGAAGATGCCTCCACATCATCAAGGGTTGAAGGAGAAGCTCCAACCTCCACCAAAGCAAGAGCCAAGGACCGTATCACATGCTTTGGGTGTAATGAAAAGGGGCACTACAAGGACAAGTGCCCGAAAGATAAAAAGGAGGTAAAATCTACACTCATTTCAAGTTCTTTTAAATGTAACATGAGTTATAGAAATGGAGGAGCCCAAGAAAAGAAAAAGAGGATTCGATGCTTCACGTGTGGTGAGCTAGGACACTACCACACCAAGTGCCCAAAGAGTGGAGAGCTCAAGAAGAAGGAGCACTTGAGGAGATGGGAGAAAGAGCAAAGGAAGAAGAGAATTTCACAACAAGGAGGAACTTCAAGGGTAAGGGAGGTAATTCCTAACCCTAGGTCAAAATGCAATTTAAATTCAAGATCCTCCTTGCATGACAGAAATAGAATTCACCATTCATCCATGCATGCTAATATTAATGCAAATTGTCTGATGGTGCATAATTTTGGATTTAAGTATAATGATAGGAATATGGCCAACAAGATAGATCATAACTCTATAAAAAACATGCATCATGAATCCAAGACCTCTAGACCTAAGGATCAAGGCACTGGTCCCATGAAGGGGAGGAATGTGCCTAGGAACATGGGTAAGTCTAGAAATGTCCAAAGTGGACATATGGATTCTAGGTTTAGAAACTTAGAAAGGGAAAATCAAGCTTTAAGGGAAAAGCTTGATAGGTTAGAGAAAACCCTAGAGAGATTCACTATTAGATCTAAGGGTTTAGATATGGTGTTGGGTGGTTTAAACCGCACCAATGATAGATCGGGGTTGGGATACCGGTCTAAGAACTCCCATGCCAAGGAAAAGAGATATGTCGGGAAGGCATATGATTATGGCAAGAAGGTGTTGGGACCGGGTGCATGTCGACAAGGATACGGGTTCGTAAAATTTTAAATGTTTACGTGCAGTGGAAGAATTAGCATAAAATAATTTCCTAAATTATTTTAACCACGTATCTAGCATGCAACCTTATGATGTGTTGACATAATCATAATTTAAAACTTTGCGGAAAAGTAAACTAATTTACTAAGTACCTCTCGTAACTCGAAGTAAGGGACGAGATCCAACCGTAGCGTCCCTTGGAAGCTCCGCCTCTATTCGCGTCCACGCCGAGTTCTCTTCGGGATGACTTCGCAAAGTCACGAGTTTTGTGCCGACGAGAACTACTAGATTCTCTAAAGGCACAACTTAGAAGATCAACAGATAAGATAGGAAACTTGCCAACAAGAAACGGAATCTAAATTCCGAGAAGGAAGGAGATAACACCCGCTTCTTCTTCTTCTTCGTTGGCTTCTCCTTGGTGTTGATAGCTCACGGCAACAATTGGAGAAGTTGGAGCGCCGGCCCTAGGGTTTGCAAAAGGGGGCGCCGACCCTAATCCTCAAGGAGGGCGCCGGTCCTAAGGGGATGGGAGAAGAGAGAATAAGAGAGAGAGGGAGAGATTAGCTCTATACCAATTGACAACTCTATTTATTGGAATTAAGGGCTTGCTTTTGGTTCCTTTATATAGTATCATCTCCCTTGCCAAGTCTCCCTCTTAACGGAATTTTACATAAGAAATTTATCCTATAAATTCTCTTATTAATTATTCCGTTTAAGCCAAGTTTTATTATAACTAACTTTATAAACAAATACTTTCTCTCTTTTAATTATGGAATAAAATTTGTATAAAATTTTCTTATCATGGATAAATCAATTCATAATTGATTTTATAAATTAAAATTAAACCAATTCATGGTTTATTTTAATTTCCATAAAATGAATAAATTTACTACAAATTTCTTTATAAATCTCTTTATATAAATTTCTTTATATATCAATTTATTTATCCATAATTTATAAAACAAATCGCGCTAGATTTATTTTATTAATTAAACCAATTAAATTGGTTTTCTTCCCCTTTAATGGTCGGCCACAACAAAGAGGTTTGGCACTCTCTTTGGCCGGCCAAACCAACCCGAACCGATCGCGAATTAAACTTATTTAATTCGCCCAATAAGCCTTCAAAAGACTTAGCCATTTTTATCTTCCATTGCGCCTCTGACAAATTCAGATTCGACTTATTTCTCTTGATCGGAAAATCCAATTTTCAACTCGTTTTAAATCCCTCGGATTACTCGTAGTGCGTGTGACTAAATAGACTTTCGATTTATGTTGGCCGTCTATAATCAACAAATTATAGAACGATCATGAGTGACACCTAGTAGTACATCATGACCCCCAATTAATCGAAAGATCAACGGTTTGACCTCAGAAGAAATTATTCTGAAACCCTTCAGCAGCTCTAATAAATCGTGCCACATTCCCTTCACCATCTTATACCCACTTGGTTCAGGACACGGTCTATTTGTGTCAGTCCCCACTAGGCTGACACGTCACACCTAGCCCAAGTAGTGTCTTTCTCGTCCTTTGGATTTCTAATTACTCTCATGTATTTAAGAGACTCGCACTCTAAACATGATATACTCTGGCCAGAGGTTTTTGAGTAACAATCCGACGATAGGCCTGGGTATACATCTCCTCGCAAGGAGTGGTGAATCCTTTGTAGGCTGTTCAAACATCTTCGGGCACTTCGGCTAATACCCAATCATCCTGGGTCCACACCTCCTTGGAGATGCTTGCTTAAGATGTTAAAGTATAAGTCTCCATGACCAAGATGACTTGAACACCGCAAGTCAAAGGAACATCGCACTTAAGCTGCAGTAAGAACTTCATTGACATATCTACATGTAGATTCCCATATGAAGTCTTACAGCTAGTCACTCCAATGAACTAGTTCCCTTAACTAGCATCCATGTTTATCTCCGGACATCCCAATGTCACCAGCCAGTGAGAATCAGCTGATTAGAGAATAACCCATGCTAGTCTCAACAGAATTGATAGTGTCCGTTTTTATCAATTCATCGACTAGGGATAATTTCAATACTTCACAATTGCACATTAGAGATAATCACTAGTTGTGATCCCATCACAAATTCTCTTATGCTGTGAGTTGTATTGCGGACATTCAGTAGATGAGTTTAAGATCCCAATCAAATACACAAAACATGTATACTCAAATAGTGAATTATCATTTATTAATATAAATGTTTACATCATAAGGCGATTGCCTTAGGACACTTCTCTCATATCACTAACAGAAGGGGGAGTCCAAAAATGGCAAGGGGATGTCATTTAAAGGGAAAAAGAAGGGCTTAACCAAAGACGAGGGGTCTAAGGTTAAGAGTGTCAAGTTTGTAGGCCAAGATACCCCGGTGGAACACCAATGTGGCCTAGTGATGGTTGAGTCACCTAGGGAGGTGGCTAGGGCTAAGAGCTCAAGGGGGAGCTCTAGGAGCCTTTGGGATATATGGTGAATGGACCTTGGGAGGGGGTACTACTAAAGGTCTAGATGGACCATGGAGTGTGCCAAAAGAATTGGAGACGGACTTGAGTCTCAATTCTTGGGCTTTGGCACGGTGTTTTTGAGTTTCATGCATGAAAATATGACATTGAGGTCATATTGCATGACAATTGGTTTTTGGTGTGTAATTGCCATGTAAATCAATGCTAGGGACGCATTGTGAGTTGGTATGGGTAGAGACATCAAGGGAAAACCAAAATTAGGACTTTTGGTTAAGGTTTGAGTAAACCTTTTTGCTAATTTTTGGGTTTTGTGTCAAACTTGGGAATGGTGATAGATAAATTTTGGAATGTATTTTTTCCAAGTAGATATGGGTACCACAAACCTCTCCACAAAATTTGGAAATTTTTGGAGATTTATGGAATTTTTGGCACATTTCTAAATTTCGTCAGAAGTGCTGAAATTTCAGACTTTCAGAGTATCAGTCGACTGCCATTTTGGCAGTCGACTGGTCAAGGCCAATTTTTGTATCAGCAGCTTGTTTGGTGTTCAAATGATACAAAACAAGTGTATGGGGGGCTAGTACACATTGTTTATGATCATTGGGGATTAAAAGAACCGATAATTGGGATATTATTGGGGTCTTTTTGATGTATGGCAAAGGGGGAGAGATGTTGGGTTTAAGTGGGAAACCAAACATACCTTTGCTAGAAACCCTAGTTTTAGGGGGAGTTGAGATTAAGGGGGAGCATGGTTGCTCCATTCGTGGCGTAAGGGAACCTTGGAGAGGTTCTTAAAAAGCCTTTGTAAGTCCAATGTAGGGGGAGCTTGGGAGAAGCTTTAAAAAGCTCGTGAAATTCCTAACTAGGAGGGTTAGGTGGTGAGAATCCTAACCTGGAGGGTTAGGTGTAGGATGCCTTGGGATAGGATCCAGTTTTGCATTACATTTGCATTATTTGTGTCTTTGACTACTGTTTTGCTTTCCCTAACTTAAACGGATTGCCAAACATCAAAAAGGGGGAGATTGTTGGAGCAATCGACCCTAAGATGGTCCGGAGTGACCATAGGTTTTGATGTTTGGGCAAAGGGTTTAAGTTAGGTTTACCCTTGTATTCTTATATGTGTATGTTGAGTGTGCAGGTTGTACAGGTTATACATATGGACTTGACAGGACGGCCTCGGTACGGTGAAGGATGGCATGGAGGCTTGCGTGCGCATCTGAGGGACCTTGGTGAGCAGGGACGATGAGTTGATGGGCGCGGACTTCGAGGCATGCGTGAAGGATGACATGGAGGCAAGCTGGAGGCTTGCGTGCATCCGAGGGACGGGAGCCGAAGATGAAGAGGGCGCGAAGGCAACAGTCGAGGCTGTGGAGGAGGAGTCAGTCGAGTCGTGAGGGTACAAGTGCAGTGTGATTGTACTCGGGAAATCCTAGGGTTTGAGTGCGGAGTGAAATGTGCTCAGGAAAAGTAACCTTAGGTGGGTGAGTAGACCAGTCGACTGGCCTGGTGGCAGTCGACTGATGGAACTCACAAAAAGGTCTCAGCCTTGGGACCAGTTGACTGCCCTGGGGGCAGTCGACTGGTAGCGGCTGGTGAGTTGGCTAAAATTCGAACGTTGGGGGTTGCAACGGTCGGATTTAGCTGGCACCAGTCGACTGGTAGCGAGAAATCAGCCCCGAGTCCTATTTAAAGAGGACTTCGTGGTGGCTGAGCTTCTTGACGAATCTTGTCTTGGTTAAAGGCAAGATAGTAGTCTTTGTGCCCAGAGGTTTGCTTGGTGTTGTGGTGAGGTTTCTCCACCCATAAGGAGCGACGAGAGCTAGCCGGAGGTTATCCGGGGAGTGATCCACCGACGGATTCTTGGATTAGTCACCCGGCCGGGGTGGATACCAAGTAAAAGCGGTTTGTTAGCGTTGTTTGTTTTCTCTATTATTGTTTTCGTTGTGCAACTAACAACGTAGGTACAAGAACAAGCCGAAGAATCGCTATTCACCCCCTCTAGCGGACACGATCGATCCTTACAAGATGGCCATGCAGGTTAAGTGGTTGGGGCTCGACCATCCGAAGTAAAGTGGTTTCAGAGGGAAGCTGCACTTCGACTGGGACCCGGGGAATGTTTTGCATTGATAGGAGAGCAGTGGCGATTTCTTCGCTGACAGGATCAGCAACAGTTGCTGAACGAGTGGGGGCCGAGCTGGAAGATGGATCTCTGGTCCTAGCTAAGTCCGGACTAGGAAGAACGACCCCCGGTTAGGCAGCGCTGGAGGATGGAGTGGAAGTTACTGGATGAGGGGAAGCCGCTCGGGAGGTGGACAGCCGTATCCTGACCCGGCTCGGCAAGGGAGCTGCTGGATCGGGCGCCGACCTGGGCTGGACTCGAGCTGGTAGATCAGGCGCCGCCTCGGGCTGGGCCTGAGCAGCAGGAGTACTGGTGGAGGCGACCTCCCGAGGACGCTTCTTCTTCTTGGACACCCGGGAGGAGGACCGACCCGCGGCAGCAATCGGCACCTCGACCTCGGCACGGGCTTCGGGGAGATCTGCCTCGATGCTCTGGGCTAATATCTCCAGCTCCGAGTCACTCTCCGTTCCGGCCGGTCGGGCGATGGATGGGGCCACGGTCACGGGGGGCACGTTCCGACCCGCCAGTAATTCGGTTGCCCGAGTATTCATCGCGTCTTCTTCCAGGGCCAGCTCCTCGTCAAGGATGGAATCCATCAAAGCCTGGGCTGCAAACCGGAAAAAGTTTTAGTTAGCCTTAAAAGATCCTTAAGTGGAACGGGGAGCTTACCATATGTGCCGGGCAGCCCTGCTGGAATTTGACTCAGCCGGCAAATATAGAGCACGGCCTCGCTCAGTAGCTTCCCGACATAGAATCGACGTCCCTCGATCTCAGAGAAGGTCAGTTGGAAGCTGGGGTCAGCACGGTACTTCTTGGGGGCGACAGGGTGGACCGGTAGCTCTTCCAACCAGGCAGTCGGCCAAGACGCGGTCGGGATAGCGCTTATGTAGAAAAAGTGGGATTTCCACCCCTTATTAGAGGAGGGAACTTTATCTAGAAAGGCCGTGTTCACCCGGGCTTGGAAAAAGAAACAGCCTGGCTCTTGCATTTTGAGATAGTAGAATAGATGGAAGACCTGGGGAGTGAGGGAACTCGGAAAGACTCGAAGACGATCACAGTGCCACACAGAATGCGAATCGAGTTCGGGGTTAGTTGAGAAAGAGGCACTTGGAAATACCTGCATATCGCCGCGATAAAAGGGTGCAGGGGAAATCGCAGGCCGGCTAAGAAGTGATCCTTGAAGACGGTAAAGTAATTCAAGGGGGCTTGATTGGGTCGGTCGTCCCTAGAGGGGAGGATAAAAGGGTGATCTTCTGGAACGCGATAGTCCATGCGGAGGGTTTCTAAGGAACCTAGACTCAAGGTCGAACGGGTAGTGGTATACCATGGCCCGGGGACAGCAGAGGGGCCGGCCATGTGGTCGGATTCGGGAATTAACAAAAGAAATCTAGGCGGGGAGAAGAGTACCTAACGTCGGAGCTCGCTGTGAAACACTGATCGCCTAAAGCACTGTTGGCTGAGACTCGAGGAGGTCGGACGGCAAAGGTCGGACACAAGCGAAAGGAGAAGCGACAGCGGGGGTGAAAAAGGTTAATCCAGTGGGCCAAGCCTATTTATAGCACAGACAAAGTCAGGAAAACCGTCGGATGGAGAGGATGAAAGTGGCGGGCTTCGACCTCTACCGTCCGATCAGCGCAATTTCCCACGCATCGAAGCTTCTCGCGGACGCCATGCGAAACCACACCAATGACGCCTCGATACCGGAAGCACCCATTCGGAAGCTGACACGTGGTCAAGCATTGATGAATAACTTGGCGGGGGTCGGGTACTAGGGAGATTAACTCGGAAGGTGAGGGACGCTCAGGAAGGCGAAAAAGGAGTCAGGCCGACCGGGCCGAGAGCCTAGTCAGTCGGACTTGGCGCCTCCTTCGACTAGACTTGGAGGGGAGGCTTGTGATCCAGGCGAGCGGTTTTTTATCGGGGTTGGGAGCCCGGTCGGAGATTACCCGGTTCAACCCGGCTCGAGGCGAGTAGAGGCCGAGTCCGTCGGAAGTTCCGGGCGAAGTCAAACTCACCCGGGGTCGTCCACCCAGGGTCCAAAGCTCAGGCCGAACTCTCGGGGCCGAGCCCTAGAGGCTGAGCTCCCGAGGCCGAGCTCTCGAGGCCGAGCTCACGAGGCCGAGCCCTCGAGGCTGAGCTCCCGAGGCCGAGCTCTCGGAGCCAAACCCTCGAGGTTGAGCTCCCGAGGTCGGACAATCGAGGCCGAGCTCATGAGGCCGAGCTCCGAGGCCGAGCTCACGAGGCCGAACTCTCGGGGCCGAGCCCTCGAGGCTGAGCTCCCGAGGCTGGGCATCGAGGCCGAGCTCATGAGGCCGAGCCCTCGAGGTCGAGCTCTCGGGGCCGAGCTCTCGGGGCCTAGCCCTCGAGGTCGAGCTCCCGAGGTCGAACAATCGAGGTCGAGCTCACGAGGCTGAGCCCTCGAGGTCGAGCTCTCGGGGCCGAGCCCTCGAGGCTGAGCCCCCGAGGTCGAGCAATCGAGGCCGAGCTCTCTGTCGGAACTCTCCGTTAAGAGATACCGTCATCACCTGACGTGGCCGCCTAGCCTTAATTAGGATTAGGAAGAGCAGGATCACAGACTGTCAGTCGGCTGTGTCAGTCTCACCTCGCCGTTAAGACGTCCAATTGATTAGCCTAATCCCTGACTAATCCTTAAAGAGATGTGACAGTTCGCACGTGGGAAGACCCTATATAAACCCTATTTGGTCTTCGGAAAAGGGGATCGCTGCCACTTTGCAACCACTCCACTACATTGAGAGCTCTGTTTCGGTCCGACCTCCCAAGCTACAGCAGACCGGGTCGGTTCGGTTAGACCGAGTCATCTGAGGGAGAACCGATCTTCGCTTGTCGACAGGATCAATATTCATCACTATTCAATTTTATTGACGGAATTACGATGGAAATAGATCAAGTCATAGATGGATTTATCGATAGAAATTGAATTCTGTCAGTATAATTAGCTATGGAATCTGTGATTCCATTGGGAACCTATGAACTGGCGTTGTTCTCATAATACAACATACCAATGAAATCTGTGTTCCCGTCAATAATTACTGATAAAGTCACTGTTTTTGTTGATATTTATTAATGAAATTACTGTTTTTATCGGTAATTATCAACAAAATCATTGTTGCCGATGGAATTACTATTTCCCTGAGGAGGTTATAGAAGGATGACACCGACAGTGATGAAGTAAAAGGGAGGAAGCTTCCGGCGTATTCCTTTAACACTCGTATTAATCTCGCAGGGTGGAAGCCCTTCCTCCTTTGTCATCCTCCTCATGGGCTGGACCTTGGTGCCGTCGAAGTTGATTCCTTCCGGAACAAGAAGATTATTGAGGAGATGGAATCGTACACTAATTGTCCTTGTTTCAAAGCAGACCCATGATAGCAAAGTGACAGATTATAAATCAATTTCCTATTGCATAATATTTTATAGTGTCATCACAAAGATATTAGTTTCATTACTATCTGAAGTCGTATGAGGTCTACTTGATCAATCTCAGACTACTTTTGTGCAAGGACGACTCATTACTAATAATATTCATTCGGCACTAGAGTTATTCTAGAGGTATCATAGAAAGCACATCTCTCGTAGATGCATTACAAATGTTGACCATCAGAAGGCTTTCAACTCAATGCATTGGGATTTTCTACCAGAGACACTTATTGGACTATATTTTTCTATACGGTTTATATATTGATAATGGAATATGTGACCACCACATCATTGTTGTTGGCCATTAATGGGGGTCGTTAGGATTCTTCCGCGTGACCAGAAGAGTACGGTAGGGGTTGACTCTCTTCTTATCTATTTGGTATCTATGTGGAGATTCTTGGATGACAGATACAATAGTTTACGGTTAGATCAAATTTCAAATTCCATTCTTAATGTGGGCATCTCAGCTTGGCACATTTGGCATATACGGATGATCTATTATTATTCAGTTGGGGCGATGAGTTATGAGTTGGATTATTATCTTCATGTTTGTAGAACTTTGGGGCAATGACAGGTTTTCAAATTAATCGTCAGAAGTCGAATATATTTTTAGTTGAAGTGGATGACATGACGTGCATGTGCCTACTCTCTCTTACGGGATTTCAAAAGAGTACCATGCCTTTTCGATATCTAAGAATGTTACTTGTTAAGCGTCTAAGGATTTCGAACTATAGCCCACTTCTTGACTCACTAGCCTAACGGATTAACTACTGGCCAAAGAAGACACTTTCCTATGTAGTAAAAGGCACAACTCATCATTTTGGTACTACAAAGAGTAGATTATTTTTGGCTCTCTATATTACCTCTGGGAATTATTGACTGCATTTATAGAATCTGCATGTCTTTTATGTGGATGTCCAAACATCCTCTAGTATCTTGGGCGGATATGCACAAACCTAAAGAGAAAGGAGGACTGGAATTCTGTAACTCGAAAGCTTAGAACCTTGGCTTACAAGCTAAGGTACTTTGGCTAAAGAAGACACTTTCCTATGCAGGAAAGACTCAACTCATTATTTCGTTGCTACATAGAGTAGAGTACTTTTGACTCTCTATATTATATTTCCCTCTAGGAATTATTGACCGCATTTATAGAATATGCTTGTCTTTTATGTGGATGTCCAAACATCCTCCGGTATCTTAGGTAAATAAGTGTAGGCCCAAAGAGGAAGGAGGACTGGAAGTCTATAACTTGAAAGCTTAGAACCGTCACTTACAAGCTAAGGTACTTTGGCAAATTTAGGCAAGGAAAAATGCTCTTTGGATCAAATGGATTCACCATACCTATTTGAGATGAGTGGATATATGAACTTTAGAGACAAGGCACTCTGATTCCCTACTGATCAAGCGGGTATTACAGATTTGGGATCTCATCCTTTCGGCTAATGGATTGAGGACAAGTGTTGTGTAAAGGTTGGTGGATTGGTTAGAACATTGTGTAGGAGTGGCTAGAGCATATGACTTCTTTAGGTGTTCCAATCCTAAAATCCCTTGGGTGTGGACGATTTAAAAGTCTTACATACATACAACTTAGCCTTGTTACACTTTGAATGACAACTTCCCACTAGATCAGACAAGAAGGAATACTTAGAGGATCGGTGTCGTGTATTCTATTGGCGAAAGATGGAGATACAAGAACACCTATTCTTTTGTTGCCCTCCTATGATATATCGATAAGGATCAAAGAGTGGTTATATGATGTAGGAGAAACCTACCTATCAATCGATGCTATGTGTTTTTTGTTGTTTCTTTAGAGGAGACAGAATCTTGATTAATGTGAAGCATCTTGCAATGTCAATTTTAATACGCCTTTTATGGAGAGCAATAAATGGTTATATCTTTGATGAGGGACAGTTAGACGATAAAAGAATTTATATAAGTGTTAAATCCATATTTATCAAACGTTAAGATGTTCTCTAATCTAACATTACGTAAGTCATGAGATGTTACTAAGTTTATTCAAGAATAGTATTCATTAAGATTAGTAAATCTCCTCGAGGGATAACCGAGCCCGTAATTATATGATATATTTATATAATTGAGTAAAAGTCGAAGCTCAACACAAATTATAGAAATACACTTTCACATGAGATTTACTCAGTATCTGATTTACTCTCTCTAATAATTTTTAGAAGGTTAACGAATCCAGTCTATTAGTATTTAAATTTATGTTTTTTCAATTGAAAATTAAAGGAACATAAATAAAATATATGTTTATCTATTTTTAAAAACTAGTGGCAAATGAAGATTGAGGATGCTGAGGAAAATGATTCGGCAACATTTCCAACCTCCCGCATAAGGCCTCTATGGCCCGCATAACTACGTCTAATCTTCGGCGCATGTACAGCGCCAACACTTAGACCAGTTCGGATCCTTTGTGCCGAAAACTCTCTGTGCCTCTGTACCGAGCAGAAAACGACAAAAAAGGCGCATGCGACGCGCGTAACTTCGCCCACTCGTTCACACATCCTAAGCTTCCGCCCGACCGAGTTTTCCTACTCCCTCTACGGCAAACTTCAAAAAAAAAAAAGAACATAGAAATCAAAATCAAAATCAACAATCACTATGCATTTGATTGTAAATTCTACTGCAAACTTCAAAAAAAAATAGAACATAGAAATCAAAATCAATTTCATTGAGGGATTTTGATGTTCATACAAACATCATGTTCGTACCTAAGCACAGAGAGTGTCGGGCGAGGGATTAGGGCACGAGGGAGTAGGAAAACTCGGTCGGGCGAGTGGGCAAAGTCATGCGCGTTGCACGCGCCTTTTTTGTCGTTTTCTGCTCGGTACAGAGGCACAGAGAGTTTTCGGCACAGAGGATCCGAACTGCACTTGGACGGCCGTCGCACAAGCCGTTGCGGGATCCACATGCTCTCCAGCAGCTCCACCCACACGTCGCCCGCCACGTCGTAGGCCAGCGCCGCCGACCCCAGCTTTTCGGTCTTGCCGACCACCAACAGCTTCCGTTGCTTGCCCGGCGGCGCACTTGAAGGGCAACTGCAGTGGAACTGGCATTGGCGCGTCAGGGCGCCAGGCGCCGGAGAGTACGGGACCTTGTCGGTGAGGCGCAGCTCGGACGTGAACAATAAACAAAAAAATAAAACATAAAAGGCAACACAATAAACTATTTTTGAAAAGAACTACAATTAGTATAATTATCTTTGAGTTTGTTTTTGAAAGAAGTTAATTTGGCAAATGATAATCATGTTTGTTTATGGATAAAACAAGTTTTTTGACCAATTAAATATTATTTATTAGATGACTATTTCATTATTTTTGTTTCATTCTTATTTTTTTAAACAATAAATTATAAAATGATTTTATCTGAATTTTGCAGAGTTTTAAAGTTTTTAAACAGTTATTTTATCTAAATTATAAAATAATAATAATTAATTTCAAATCTTTAAAATTCCCTGGTACGGACTTACGGTTAAAAAATAAATTTATTATTTTCAATTTTTAAATATGAATTTAATAAGATAAGAAAACATTCATAATCATTTCGGACATATATATATATATATATATATAATCTCAAAATTCTTCCCATTTCTTATTTTTAATAGCATTCATATCTATAGGAAAAAGTCTCATCAAATTGTGATTTTTTCTTTCGAGGTTAACATGAGATATAAAGATCGTTACTCACTAGTAGAATTTTCTTAATTTACTTCGTATATTCACCGAAGTCATAGATAGATAATTACCGAAGTAGACGCACGTGAAGTAAAAAGGGATCATTTTACTTCGTCATATCACCGAAGTCATATCTATGAAAATAGCGAAGTCTTTTACCGGTTCAAAGAGGCAAACCGATTCAGATTTGGACCGATTCTGAAGTAAAAACTTGTCTTTTACTTCGTTGATTTTGTAAAGTGCTGAAGTAATCGATGATATATAACTTTACAGTTTAAATTGATTGTCGAAGTAAAAAAATATTTGTTGCTTTAGTAGTTTTGTAATGCAACGAAGTAATAGATGATATGTAACTTCACAATTTACATTAATTGCCGAAGCAAATATATTTTATAACTTCGCCAACATTTATATTTATCGAAGTATGTAGTATTATGTTACTTCATCATCAAATTTTATTATTGAAATAAATAATCATATTTTATTATAATATAATTTTAATTTAATGAAGTAATTATCGATTACCACTGCAGTAATTTAATAAAAGAGTGAAGTAAAATTTTTTTTTACTTCATTAAAATTACACAATATTTTATTATACAATAATATTCCAATATATATATATACAACTTAAATGCATCAATTAGATTAAACAATTATCCATCATTTTGATGAATAAATATACAAGTATATATCCACAAATCCAATGCATCGCATGCATTTGTCCAATGCATCCCATACAACTTGAATTTTTCTTCATTTCCTCTCCAAATTTGTCCTTCCCAATGCATCCCATGTAGCTTGTTGCGCTAGGAATTTGTAGCATCCACTATAAACAATGCAGCAGTGACACTGTTAGTATTCACAATATTCTCCGATAATACCTACCTAAGCAACCCTGATTGAATTTTGAGTCGTCCTGAAAAGATAAATTAGCAAAGATGAAGATACTATGCATAAGCCTCTAGCATTATTAACATCTAATGAAATGCATTACCTAGCTCCAACAATGTATTCAACATTAGATTTTGCAGCCAACTCATCATACCTGATCCAATCAAGGAAGATTAAAAATTTTGGTTCATCAAATGGAAGATAGAGAAAATAAATGAAACGCCAATTACCATAGGTTGATAGAAGTGAATGGTAACAAAAGGAAAGATAATAATTGCTAGTATGACATTATACAAACGGTAAGAAAAAGAAATATTGGCATTTAACTTGTGTCCTAGGCGACAATAAAAGGAACCAAATAATCTGCAAGAGCTTCAAGAAATATAAAGCCTCATGATGTGATGGACTGTCAGAAATATATTAAAGAGAGAAAAAAGACATAGATTAATGTCTTGAGAACTGATGTAATGCCACTTAAACAAACTTTGCTAACTAATCAAGAGAAAAAAGGAAAAGAATGCCATAACGATCTTGAAATATTGAGAGACATCAGCATCATGATTAGTCATGTCTTTTGCAACCGTCTTGTTGAAGAAGAATAAAGATACTGCAGGTATTGATGTCATCACATATCCCCAAATACATAAAATGGCATTCCAAAATTGCTGTTTCTGATTATTATATTAGATATTTGACTGAAGCACTTAAAAAGCACTTTGACAACAAAATGATTAAGACGGTGAAGATATCAACAAAAAAAGTCATAAGCTACATAATAACGAGGCAAGGGAAGTCCTGGGTAGTAGAAATAACTTTGTCAGCTTTATTTCCAACAAGCACTTTGACACAGTTGTGGTTTGTTGCATACAATTCTATTTCTTTGATCCACACATCAGCAATATTAGTAAAAGTTTCTCGCTTCGTCACATCATAAACTACCAGGAGAAGTTAGTAATCAATTTCATGGAATCAATAGCATGGAGAAAAAAAATATATAGAAAACACCATAATATAATATGAAACATTCATATAATTTTTAAGTTGTCCAAAGAATATACATAAGGGGAAGAGAGAAAGTACAGAAAACTTAATAATTTTGGCATATTGCAGATACTGAAAGAATATAAAACATTCCATAAAAATTTGATAGAGAAGAAACATGATGCCCAACCTTAGAATATGTTAAGTTTCACGAAAATGTTGATAGGATGCAAACTACGCATAAGAATGGCAAATTGCAGAGAAGTTAGCCTTGATAAGTTAATAAGTATGCATCATAAATAATCTGCATTTAACTTGTTCTCAAGACTGTGTTAAGGGCAATACCTAATTACACTAGTGCATCTTGTGTGTATTGAGTACATGTGCCTGTTTCAATCTAACTCTCGACGTGTTAAACAGATAACATGGCAACATGGAAACTTTTCAAATCTAACTCTCGATAACTCTCGACGTGTTAAACAGATAACATGGCAACATGGAAACTTTTCAAATCTAACTCTCGACGTGTTAAAGCATAGAAATTGTAAACGCCGTGCTTTCATCTACCGTTCAGAAACAAATGAATCATGCCATGAGAGTATATCCATCACAACACAGACAAAATCATCAAATTTCCCCGCTAATATCTCACACCATGCTTGGTTACGGCAAAACCCCAAGCAACATAACAAACAGATTCCAGTGGACAATTGTATGCCCACAATCATGTAACAAGATTGCATCCATTCCTACTCTAAATGAAAGGTATTCAAATTATTAATTACTGACTAAAATGTAATCTTAACACAATTACTCACTTCAACAAACCATTGCAACAAAATGAACAAGTTTTCCATGAAGAGTATATGTTCAATGATCATAAGATATGGAGTGCAAACACCGCCTGTAAAATGAAGATAATCCAAAATTTCACCACTATTGAGTCTCACAGCATGCTTACTAGCTTCCTGATAATTGTAAACAGTCATCAATACTTGAGCAAAATACATGTTAGGAATTGCTTACATGCTTACATGCTTACTAGCTTACATGTTAGGAATTGCGAGGGCATTCATCAATACTTGAGCAAAATGTATTCAAATTTCAACATTAAAAAAAAAAAAATAGACCGTGATTTCTAACATCCAACAAACCTAACAACAAAGCAAGCATGAGCAATTGTATATTCACAATCACGAATTCAGAGCAATTAACCACTGGAAGTAAGAAGGTTAATCTCATAAAAAAGCTTACTGCTGCAAAATCTAACAGCCAAATAAAAGTTCCCTATCTAGCAATTATATGCTCGTAATCATGCAACAAGATGACATCGACACAGCTAAAGCGAAAATGAAGTAATTACTGACTAAAATGTAATGAAGTTCATTTGTGTCCGTGAGATATGCAGTTCTGTACGCCAAGGAAAGGAAAGAAGGTGGTGGGAGAAGGAAGAAAACTGAAAGGAAAAGAAGAGGGAAAACGCCAATGGAACCAAGCGAGCGCGTGGTTGAAGATGTGAGTCGAGGGGAGGGGGAGATGCAAGCGCGGCGAAGAGGGGACGGAGGCACGTCGTCGGGCAAAAGGGGCGGCACGTCGTCGGGAGAAAGGGGAGGTGTTGTGCGCGATGAGCGATGAAGTTAGGGCTGGGGGAATTTTAATTAGGATTACTTTAAAAACAAATATAAACCGATTAATTTATTTATAAAAAAAATTTATTTTAGTTGATTTAACTTATTACTTCGGTATAAAAATTTATGGATTTTATTTGGTAACTTATTACTTCATCAAATATTTATTATGAAGTAAAATATCAGATAAATTTAATAGTAAAACTCACAATTTTTAAGCTACGAAGTTTAAAATGAAATTTACTTCATCAAATTTAGTACCGAAGTTGATTAACATGTATTACTTCATTAAAAGATTTCGCCGAAGTAATCTATGACGAAGTCTATTCTTGATTTTCACATAGTGACTATTATATTAGTGAATAATAATTATGAATAATATTCATAATTAATTAATATTTATCAATAAAATTTTTATTCACTTATTAAATAAATAAAAATTAAAATAAATAAATAAATTTATATTATCATATTTAATAATTAATCAAATAATTGTATAATGTAAAATTTTCAAACTGACTGAATCGAAAACTCAATAACATCTAAATGAATAAAACTCAAACTCATACAAAATGAATGAAATCAAATTTAAATAATTATTTTAATAATTTATTTTATTTTAAATCCAATTCGATTTCACTCGATTATCTTATTAAATAAATTTAATATTATAAAAATTAATTTAACTGGACTCATTTATCATTTTAATTAATAATCAACTCAACTATATCTTAGAGTATATCATACAAGATAAAGTTGTCGTTTTTCAATTAATAATTTCTATGATTTACCCCGTCGATATTAATCTAACAAATCAGCTGTTACTAACTTCTATCGGATGCCCTGCATGTGCTGCGCCAGAAGAGCAGCCGGCGTGGAGAAGGTGGACCCACCACGTGACCGCCCCAAAGGCATCGCAGATGGTAATAAAATTGGAAATTTTTATATATTTTTTTTATTCTTACCAATATTTTATAGAATTAATATTATTTAGTTAAATTGAATTAATATTTTTTTAAAAAAAAATCTAAAGCTCGGGCCACGTAACCAAGTGCCACCAGATCCGAGTCGTGCATGACCTAATACGACTAAATTGTTATCATAATTAATTTTCTATTTCTAGAATTATAACTCCTTAAGTTACCCTAACTTTTAATTAAAACTAGCAATAGTGGGAACTTATTACATAAATATAGGTGTTATCATTATGAGATTTAAGAGTCAAATTTTGACAAAGCCAAGTGTATATCTTCTGTTAGCCACTGTATGAACTAATAACCTTCATACTTTATCTCTTCGGTATTAACCTTGGACGGATTGATGAGGGCTAGATGCGAGTGAATCATATTTTACTATCATATAATACATAACATATGCATAAATTTTATTTCACGTGAGAATTTATTAAATTAAAATTTGAAATTTTTTTTTAAATCTGATAAATTATTTTCTAAAAATTTAATTTTGAATTAAGATTTGAAATACGATTTGTAATTGTAGATTTATTTTTTAAATTTGTATTTTTAAGATTTGTAATTGTATATTTATCTTTTAAATTTGTATTTTTAAGATTTGTGATTTTATTTTCTAAATTTTTAGAATTTGATAGATAAAAAGTTTAAATTAGTAATAAGCATTGAAATTCTTTTGGTGTAAAAAAAACATTAATGTAGTTTAATTTTGAGCTCAGTAAATCAATTCAGAGTTGGTTATTAAAGCATCTAGATTTTTAATTAAATAGTAAGATATTAAGATATATATAGTAAGACGTGTAAATTTTATCAAAGATAAAAATTTATTTAGTTAAAATTTGAAAATTTAATTTTAAAATTTTTAAGATATAATTTCAAATTAAAATTTAAAATTATTTTTTAAATTTGAATTTTTTTTTTAAGATTCGTAATTATTGATTTATCTTTGAAATTTATATTTTTAAAATTTATTATTAATTTTAGCCCAGTTACCATTGAGAGAGTTGATTAGTAAAGGATAAATTCTTAATTAAATAATAAAATAATTAATAAGATGTTTCAAGTCCTCCTTCAACCAAAATTTCAAATTTTTAATTCTTTTAAATTTAGAAGAAGGTTATGATGATGAAAGATTATTAATTATTACCTAGGGAATGATAAAATATTATTTTACCTCTTCTCTAGGTCATTAAAATAACTTAAATAATTACGTAATTAGAATGGACACACTTAAATTACATAGCTTACATATATCATTTGACTAAAATAACTGGAGATCAAATAAGCTTAATTAGAGAAAACTCCCCAATTTTAAATTGACTTTTACATGCACTCCCCACTTGATAAATTCTTTGCATTCACTCCCCGATAGATTGAGTATAAAAGAGTGAAAACTCAGTATACATTGTAAAATTTTGAGTATACATTTTTTGAGGTTAAGTACTAATTTAAGAAATTTGAGTACAAAGTTTCGGTAACCCCTCATGTGAAAATCTTGATGTGGTGAGTATAAAAGAGTGAAAACTCAGTATACATTATAAAGATTTGAGTATAAATTATTTGAGATTGAGTACTAATTTAAGAAATTTGAGTATAAAATTTCGGTGACCCCTCATGTGAAAATCTTGATGTGTTGCATGCAACCTCACATACTCAAATTTTTAAATTTTATACTCAAATTTTTTCAAATAATACTCAATCTAAATCAATTCATACTTAAATTTTGATAATGTATATTAAAATTTTTACTATATACTTAAATAATGTATACTCAAAATTTTTCAAATAATACTCAAATTTCTTAAATTAATACTCAATCTCAAACAATTTATACTCAAATCTTTACGATTTATACTGAATTTTTACTCTTTTATACTGATAAAAAAATAACACACAAAACTATCTTGTCAATCCCATCAGGGAGTGCATGTAAAGAATTTTTCGGTTGGGGAGTGCATGCAAAGCCCAGTTTAATATTGGAGAGTTTTCTCACATTTTCCCAATAACGGGTTTTTTTTACCCTCGTTTTTTCACCAACACATTAATTTATGAGAATAAAACATTTGAAATGAATTTACTACCTCAATGTTATTATGGAAGCATCCGAAGAAAAAAAAATAATTTCTTGACCAATAATATTTAGAGTAACGATACTTACAAAAGTAGATGTTCGATTGTACATTGTCGGCGCCCTTTGACTACCGACCAGAATCAAACTATAATATGAGAGCACGGTGAATCCATCAGAAATCGTCACAATTACGATCTCACATCATTCACCGTCGATTTCGACAGATTCACAGTTGTCGGCGATCCTGACGGATTCATCATTGCTGCCCATCCCGACGGGTTCACCGTCTCCTAAGATATAATTTGATTCGAGACAATGATCGAAGATTGTCGATAGTATCTCATTGACGAGACGATCAAATTTATAAACGTTCATTTTACCGTATAAATCATTTCTCTAATATTTATTGGAAGAAAAAAAAACCTGAAACACCTTTACAACTGGGAGAGACAGCAAGATCGAACATAGGAGACAAACTCATAAGCCGACACTCCTAACATCTGCCGCAAGGCTTCCATGGCGTCTTCACGCAAAGTAAACGCCTTCCAAATCTCTCCCTGCCGGCGCATGAGGATCTCCGTCCCTCCGTCGGCCGTCACTTTGATCGTCAAGAGGTGCACGTGCTTCTTCAACGACCTTCTGCACCATTGAACCGTCGTGTCGTATTCCTCCCTGCTTTCCCAAAGCTGCTCGTCCAAAGTCCCCTGGTACGTGTCCTGCGCTTGCGCCGCCATCCCCGGCAGCTCCACCCACACGTTGGCCGCCACGTCGTAGACCAGCGCCGACCGCAGCTGGTTTTTTCTCTCGTCCAGCCCGCCGACCACGAACACCTTCCCTGACCTTACGGCGCTCGTGTAGGAAGTTCGCGGCGGGGCTGGCATTGGGGCGCCTAGGCGACAGTCGCCGGAGAGTAGGTCGTAGATGTAGACCTCGTTGGTGGGGCGAAGGACGGACTTGTCCCATCCGCCGACCACTACCATATCCCGCCCGACGACCGCGGGCCGGCTGTAGCCCGGCGCGGCGTGGGGGTGGTGGGAGGCCAACGGCCGCATCGTCCAGGCGCCCGTGGCCGGATCGAGCAAGACTAGGATCAACTTGCCGACGGAGGCCGAGAACTTGTCCCGGAAGAGGAACACGACGACGAGGCGGGTGAGGCCGACGGCCTTACGGAGGCTATAGAAGAACGACGAGGCGAGTTCGTGCTTCCACCGCCTGCAGACGCCCCGAGCGACGGTGATGGAGTGGAAAGGAAGGCGGAGGAGGCACTGGAGAGCGACGTCATCCGGCAGCCCTGGAATTAGCTCAGCCTCCATGTCGCCGGCGATCAACTTTCTCCGATGAATTCTCCAACGCTACAAGAAACAGGAATTTCCTGATTGATATAGTTATCATTGAGTTCGTTTTAGGAAACAGTCTATTTGGAAAAAAAAAATCTATAAATTATTCATGGATAGAAATTAGGAAACAGCTATCATTAAGTGCTTTAGTCAATTATTAATATTGTGAAATTTTGTCATAAATAATTAATCCTGAAAACAAATTAGCTGCGTTCTTTATCTTTAAAATAATAATCAAATCTTAAAATTTTAAATATGTAAATTAATTCATTAGCCCATTTACGTTGAATTTTTTTAGTATATAATTATTTTATCTTTCCATTAAATTTAATTTTCTAATAATTTCCTCACAACTCCGCTGCCAAATAGCAAAAATATTATAATAACCCTAGGACATAGCTAAGTTATCATTATAAATTTGTCAGAGTCAATTTCCTATGAAGTCATAAAAATATCTTTCTATGTAATAGTCTATTCTAATTTTTTATTTATCTATTTATAAATGAATGGAGTCTATTGGGTGAAGCGTCCGGAGTAAAGTATGACTTTTCTTAAGAAAAAATTCAGAAGAATATATTCAAAAACTTCACCAAAAGCGATAACTGATCCAAACTAAATTAGCCAACATTACATGTTGTTGGTCACTGATCTTGGTTCCTTTTAAGGAGCTAGGGGATAACTAATCCATCGGGAATTCAAAATATGATCTCTAGCTATTGTCGTATCTATTGGTATTTGACTTATATCTGTTCGGTATTTGACTTAGTCGATTTACGACCGTCGGATCTTCTGGGAGGTTATTTTCGGAAGAAGCAAACTGATTGATTTACGTCGAGGCTAGTGTTCGACATTATCTCCGTAAAACGATATTGCTCCGCTACTGGTGCTCACGGATAGCAGCAATTCGTTTCCAATATACAACAACGTTGTCTCGGAATAGTAGCACTTCAAATTTCAAGACCGGCGAACCTTTCCGTAGACTTTTTGGACTCTTGATGCATAAGATAGATGAGTACGAATGCTTTTAGATTGCAATACTTGAATGAATGAAATGATCAAGTGGAGAGATCTATTTATATTGATTAAAGAGGTAAGTACCCTTTGGTTCGGACAGATCTGGACCGTTCATAACGAAAGGGTATAACCCTTTAAAGGTCTTTTAATCTCGTCCCTTGATTTGAAAAGTTATAACGATCTTCAGATCCTATCTTGATCTCAGCCGTCAGATTAAAACATTTAATCCGACGCCTCAAATCCATCCTCCCTCTTCACAGTCAGATTCGAATCCGACACTCCAGATCTTTGATCCGACGGCCACCATCCGTTCGCCCAATCCAGTCATCATTCTCTACACAGTCACATGTCATATAGGCACTGTCTCATCACCGACATGCTACGTGGCGCCACCTGATCATGACACGTCACACCGACATATCATGTGGCGTCACCTGATCACGACACGTCATCGCCCGACATGCTACGGGGGCGCCACCTGATCATGACACGTCACACCGACATGTCATGTGACGTCACCTGATCACGACACGTCATCGCCACGTGGAGCATAAATTAAAGCTCCTCGCGACTATGCGAAGTGCAAAGTGCGCCAACAAAGCGCTCATTGCGCGCGTGCGTGGGTGGCAGGCTCGCAGGTGCAAGCACCTGCTCGCCCAAGGGTAGAGACCTCCTGTGCTAAGGAAACACTGGCTCTCGTTGGTTAGCAATGTAGGACTAAAGCCTCATCTTTTTCCTTAATGTTCATTTGAACGTATCTTGAACAATTAATTTCTCATTCACCTTTAATCGGTTTTGAGCAAATAAATAGTCCAGATTTATCTACGCGAAACGTAAATTTCGATTTTGAAGTCAAACTTGACTTTCAACGATCGATAACATCAAAATTTTACTTTGTAAAATCGAATCCAACAATCAGCATGAGCATTTCCAACCTGGTTCTCTCCAGATGAGTGGAAAAAATAATACTAGGGCCAGGGTTAGAGTTCAGGTGGTTTGGCGCAGAGTTTTGGAAATTGGTTGTGGAGCCAGCAGATGCGAGTTGGCAAGAGGTCATGCGGCCGTGGATTAGCTTGTGGGCGGCGGAGGGCATGGCGGGAGGCGGAGTAGAACAAAGCCATATCCCTTGGATCGGCCGCCGACCTTGTCGAAGATGACGAAGCAATCATAGATGTCCCCGTAGCGGGAGAACGAGGAGAGGTCGGCGGTGATGTTCCAGTCGAGGCCGTGGACGAAGAGCATGCGGTGGGAGGGGTCTGGGTCAGCGGTGCGGCGAATCTCGTCCAGGGTAGCGGCATCGCATGCGGCGGCGAAGCGGAGGAGCGAAGTTACAGTCCCAGGGCAATTCCCATGCTAGATTTTTGCGAAGTTTATAGAAACAAAAAAAAAAAAAAAAAAGCTTAACAAAAAAAAATTTAACGAGTGGATTTGTAAAATTTGAGATTTTTAATTTAAGGGCATGTTTGAGTTTTCAAATTTATTTTCTTTTTTTTTTAAGGTAGAATCAACTATAAATGATGATATTGTGAATTTATACAATGATGACATTGTGAAATAATATTCTATTTAATGAATAATTAATAATAGTAAAATTATATATTTTTTCCTTTTGAAAAGAAATATATTTGTTAATAAATAAATTATAATTCGTAAATTAATTAAATATTAAATAAAAAATTATATAATTTGTAAGGTAGGACTCATAAAAAAGTTGTATGAAATTTTTTTTTATTGTGAACAGAATAAATAGTTTTTAATTTTATATTTATGATATTGCATATTAAAAATTAAAAAAAAATTGCATATTAAAAATTATAAAAAAATCTCATTGAAAGGTTTAGCGATTCGATATGCCTGAATAGATTTTTATATATATATGTGATGTGATATATTGAGAATTATAAAAAAATTTATTAAAAGATTTAAGGGTTGGAGATGCCCTAAGTTTGTTTAGGTTTTTGTCTTGGTGGCAAAAAGTAATTCACTTGCTCACAGTCTTCGCCAATCTATCTCAGAATTAATATGAAGGAGATAAATCACTGGGGTTACTATCCGGATGAATATTATGGCTAGCATGTAAAGAGGATGGATAAATCTGAATGGATGTTGTGTTAGCACGTGGAGAAGACGAGGATATTGATTTTATCATATTTTAATCTTTAAATTTTAAGATAATAATAACCGCGGCTAAGTAATATTCATCTTGGAGCTACGATTTCTGTCCTTATTGTAACCTAGCTAATTACATGATTAAATTAATCTGTATGTCCAACGTAGAAAATATATATACGGTATCATTTGTCATGGATTGCGTCTCTTAAATGTATGTAAATTACTATTATTTCTTTTCTACTCCGTTAAATCTTAAATAAATTTTTTTACATGGAGATATTCGGTCGGTCTATTGAGGCTCCTACTACGACCATGTAGGAAGAATTTTCTCATGCGACAGATATAATCCATCAGCTCCAAAGATAATTATTGACATCTTGATATATTCTTTTACCAATCAGGTCTCTTGCGGTTAAAGAGATCATATAGTACCGTATTGCTTCTCAATTATAAATGAAAAGGGATTAATAAACAGGTAGATAATTGGTTGTTAATCATGGTCAATCATAGTTGACACCATCGTGAGGAACCTTAACAATGATCTTCAAGGAGACATTTACAAATATTTTTTGTTGCATCTAAATGACTCACTTGGATTGCAACACTGTGACACAATATTGAACTTGGTTTCACAAATTCTCTTAATATTCTTGTCATCTATCACGGATTGAATTAAAATCAGATAACAAATTTTCTATATACTTTTGAGGATAATCATTGGGCAATACCGTAGTAGCCTTTCGTTTCGGATAAGATCACAATTATTTTAGAAGTGAACGACGAAGATGATGAATCATCAAGGCGCAACCCAGGATGACGACGACGAGGAGAGAACGTCAGCGCCTGCGAAATTAATATGAGTGTAAAGGTGATGCACTAGAAGAAGTTCCGATGGAGTTTTCTCCAACGCTCAAGTCATCAATCTTTCTTCTAGGGAGGAAAATAAGAAACCAAAGTATTCGAGTTCAAAATCTTACCTCCTTTATCTAGGTGTTGAAGCATCTTATATACCTGACGTCTTCTCTCCCACGTGTCTCCACCTCTCCTCCCACGTTTCTTAGTCGTTGGTTATTTGACAGTTGTTCTCTTCTCCATGATGTCTGATTACGACCACCATTGCTATTAAGACCATCATTATCATGCGTTACAAACAATAATTACTTGTTGAATTTCCTATTCTAGAAGGGGAGGGTACTTGAAGTTTTGTTCTCTTATCCCTAAGCTGCTCTTTTGCCTCCACTCTTTCAAGTTAGTCTCGGAGTTTTACTTCCTGGACTGAGTTCGGAGACCTTTCTCATTCTCTCGAGATAGTCTCGGGGCTCGAGCTCCTGGTCTAACATCGGGGGTCTTTCTCTATTCTCCCGAAATAATCTCGGGAGCAGCTGCGGCTGTCGGTCTGACCTTGGGTCTCTAGCCTGGTTGGTACTGTCACGTAATTTTTCTGTGTCATATATCCTCCCTAATTACTCATCCCAATCAATAATCAAAAATTGGATGTGCTTCCCTTGAATCCTTGATTGTTCAAATATTTCTATTGAGCTATCGTTATCGTCTCTCAAAGCAACATCCACTCCATGAATATGAGCAAATTTGAATGCTACAAAAGGTAACTTGATAAATTTAAATATTTTATGCAGAATCAACTACATTATATAATGACAATCAAATGAAAATTATAGTATGTACACACACACGTGGCAATCAGCTTCTTACAAAAAAAAAAAACTACTTCATCTTGTGGAGTGATGAGAAACTCAAACATGTCTAATAATTATCAAAAACACCATACATCAATTTCTGCAAAGCAATAGCACCACCTTATTTATAATAATTAGTTGATGGAGAACAAGGATGATAAAAATTTGATAAAATCGAATTAATCGAATAACCGATCAAATTTAGAAAATCAGTTCAGTTAATTTGTTTTTTATTTTTTTTAAAAAAAAATCGGTTTGATTTTAGATTAATTTGATTTTTATTTTTTTTCAAAAAAATTGGTTTGATTTTAGATTAATTCGGTTAAACTGAATGAAAATATTAATTGAATTATTTTTTATTTAAAAATATAATTAATTAAATAATTTTTTTTAATTTAAAAACAAATAAGATTTTAAATTTCGGTTAAATTAATTTTTGACCGAATTAACCGATAAAATATCGATTCAGATAGTTTGATTTTCATAAGAAAATTCATTCGATTCGATCTGTTTAAAAAAAATTTGAAAACTATCATAAGAAAATTCATTCGATTCGATCTGTTTAAAAAAATTTGATTTATTTGATTTTCGATTTATTTGATCAGTTGATTCAATTTTGACTGAATTGAATACTTAACCCTAAGAGAGAGAAGGACATGATGAAAATATCTACGTGCAGATAAGGATAGAAAGTTTACCTCCACTTACCATACGAAGGATTAAAATGTCTTTCTTTTCAATAATCAATATACTTTAGAACTAACATTCCAATCAAATCGATTGAAATAGTTAACTCATAGCATTAGAACTTAGACAAGAACATTAATATATATCCAAGCCAAGAATGACTACACAATAGTAAAATATTTAGAGGGAAAATATCCCAGGAATAGTAAAATACGAGTTTCTATACAGTAGTGGACTAACTCTTGGTCGTTAATTTGAATTCTTTCATGAATTCATTGGTAATATTATAGTCATTTTGTCAAACCATCTGGCAAAATACCGTCATATAGAAGTTACACTAACAAGTTTTGGAAATCTTTAATGTAATTATATTAAAAGTCATCTAAACGTTTTAATTTTACAATAGTAGTTTAAGGAAGAAGAACAATGTGTTTAGTATCACAAAATTCATATATTCATTGTATTCTTTTATCCTGCCATTTACATGTATTTCTCAATATTGCAGTAACTCATTCCACATCAGATTTTGTGATTAGTAGCCAAAATTTGGTATAGCTGACCTAACACGCTTTCGACCTATCGAACATAGCTCGAGCACATATATACTAACAAGTCAGTCCATCTCTTGATCACATATTAAGTTAATATTTTTAGAAATTGATCTAAAATTTGCACCCACAAGAGTGCTTCTCGTCCAATAGTATTTTCATCATCTTAATGGTGTGATTTAATTCAAATTAATCTATTTGATTTGAATTTCCTAACGTTCAACTAATTCACCATTGCATAATAATTTTCTTCATAACTACACTATCATCCAACATTACATATGGTTGGTTACTCATTTCAAGTAGCCACCATTTCAAGGCTGTATTTACCTTGATTAGGAATTGATCGACGGAGAATTTAGAATATGATGGTGAAGCTTTTGTTTGTATCTTTGCAATTTCAGAATTTTTAGTTCGATAAGTCCGAATTTACTTTATACACTATCTATCCCATTGAAGCGCTTTAATTTTTTTTTAATCTTTGTTAATAATAATCAAATCCATACCGAGGCAAACAGTGACTTTCGTCGTTCCACGCAACGACAAGGCTCCCACAACAGATCATTCCTAGACGAAGCAGACAGATCATTCTTCTCCGGCTCCAACAACAATCAATCAGTTACTCCATAATTATCCGATTCTTCATCCTATAAATAAGATTCCATTCAATTCCACTCCATTCCATTCTTCATTCCCGATCAAAGAATGAAGCCAAGTTTCAGCTGTCTCTTCTTCTCCCTCCTCTGTTTCTTACACTGCATAGCTTCTAGTACAGTGCGGCAGGGAGATGCGCTAAACAAATTCTACTTTGACAACAAAGCAGGGAGGTCTTCTTCTTCTTCTTCATGGGCCAGCAGTTTCCTTTCGGTATCGGACCTGGAGTCGAAGGTCTACGACAATAGCGGGCTGAAGGAGGACGACAAGGTCGTTCGGCTGCCCGGCCAGCCGGACGGCGTGCATTTCGATCAGTACGCCGGGTATGTCACCGTCGACAGAGCCCACGGCCGAGCTCTGTTTTACTACTTCGCCGAGGCTGCCGAGAACAGCGGGTCGAAGCCTCTTGTGCTCTGGCTCAATGGAGGTATATAAATAGTAAAAAATGAATCCATCGATCCATGAGTTGCTTTTCGATAGAGTGGTGATTGCTGTGGCGTGGGTGGGTGCAGGGCCGGGATGTTCGTCGCTGGGGTATGGCGCCATGGAGGAGCTCGGGCCGTTTCGGGTCATGAGCGACGGCAAGACTCTGTACAGGAATCCCTACGCTTGGAACGAGGGTAGGAATTATCAAAGTTATTTACTAAAGTTTAAGGGGGTAGGGTGAAAAAATGTTTCTGCTTTGGCATTCCCTCGAACTGACGGGCACCGTGCAATGCAGTGGCGAACGTCTTGTTCCTGGAGAGCCCCGCCGGCGTCGGCTACTCCTACTCCAACACCACGGCAGACTACGCCAAGAGCGGCGACCGTAGGACAGCGATTGACGCGCTGGTTTTCCTCGTCAACTGGTTAGAGCGGTTCCCGGAGTATAAGGGGAGGGACTTCTACATCACCGGCGAGAGCTACGCCGGGCACTATGTCCCCCAGCTCGCCCATGCCATACTCCATCACAAAGATCGCCTCATCAACCTCAAAGGCATCGCGGTAAGAAATGGATTCCGAAATCAATCAGTCCGATCGATCCCCAATCATTTTGATTGCAAATTAAATCGGGAAGGATCGATCCACTATGATTATTCATCGAAAGCTTCCATTTAGATTGCAAGTTGATTTGGGAAGAATCGATCTCCTCTAGTTCCCGATCGAAAATCTCATTTTTGCTTTCGAATGACCTAGATCGGGAATGCGGTGATCAACCAGGAGACGGATGGCAACGGGATGCTCGACTACTTCTGGACGCACGCGTTGATCTCCGACGAGACCATCGATGCGATTCACAAGTTCTGCAATTTCTCGCCCGACGCGCAGCGGCATCATCCGGAGTGCGACCGGGCGACCGCCGAGGCGAGCCACGTCTTCAACGAAGTGAACATCTACAACATATACGCGCCGCTGTGCTTCTCGTCGGGCGTGACGCCGACTCCAAAGTTGCACTCGGTTTGTCTCTTGCAAGCTTCTTTATATATTTATCCTCATTTTCCTGCTACTTTAAGAGTCAATTTAGATCGATCAATTCAACCGGTTAACTCAAGAATCAGAGTTCAAGGAGCAAATTAAATTAGCAAAAAAAAACTATATTGGATTTAGGGGGTAATCAGACTAAAACTGGTAACTCCTAGTCTTCTACCATGTTGAATTGTATCCCTTCTTGATCCCATTCAGAAATGGAATAACAACTAAAAGGACAGACTATCGATTGAGCATGATCGAGACTAAGAAGTGATCTTCACTGGAAACTTGTTCCCTTTCAAGTGAAACCCCTCCACCAAATTCATTTGAATGTTAACCACTAACATTACATAGTTTTCATTCAAATCGTTTTGTGGTTCTCAGTCACTGGATAAGGTTAAATTGCTATCTGCTGCATGATCGATCGAACAGGACTTGATCTCAGCCATTCTAGATGTGATTATAAGTTCCCCTAGATCATGTGGTGCACAGGCTCCCCTTTCATGCAAAAACCACCTGCAAGGGCTAAGACTTGCACACTAGCTTTGCTTCCCTTCAGAGGCTCCCTTTTTTACTGAACTGTTTTTATTCAAATCATTTTGTGGTTTCTCAGTTACAGAATGTAATTAAATTGCACAAATGGAGATGGGAGGCTTATGCTTTTCATGATTAGTTGAGCAGGATTAATTTGTTCTCGGCCGTTCTACATTCGAGTGAGCTAAATTCCTCTTCATCATGTGTTTCACAAGCTCCTCCTCCACTTGCAAGAGCTGGAACTTGCATATTATTTTTGTTCACTATAGGAGGCTTCTTTTTGTAAACAAACTCATTCAAAATTTTAACTTAATCATATCAATTGTGAATAATAGAGATATGGTTTATAGCCAAGTTAATTGTAAAAAATCATAGAACTAACATATTCAATCTTGACTATTTTCAAAGTATGACAACTTTGCTCGATACCTTCCTGCCTATCAATTGTTATGTCTATATCCTGAAATGTTTTTTTTTTCAAATTTTGACGCAGATTGAGAATTTTGATCCTTGTACTTCTAATTATGTGGAGGCGTACCTTAACAATCTTGAGGTGCAGAAAGCTCTACATGCCAATGTGACAAAGCTCAATTATACCTGGTCTGGTTGTAGGTATATAGATATCTCATATAATTTTCCATTTGATAATTTTATTTTTTTAAAATAAAATAATGAAAATTCAGCTCATTTATTTATATTTTTGTCTCGATGCAGCCAAGTGATACAGGGTTGGTCAGATCAACCTTTCACAATGTTACCAATTATCCGCGAGTTGTTATCTAATGGGATTAGGATTTTGAAGTATAGGTAAAACAATTATATCCTCATCATTGCATATATAACTATCCTAGTTGATGAGTTAAAGTAAGACAAAATTTAATGAAACGCCCCTTCACCGCCATCTATGTCTTCATCATATGACAGTAGTTTTGCTGAAGTTACTAGAGATTTTCATCATATATATGGCACATCAGCTTTACATTCCAATACTTTTTTTTTTGGTATAGATAGGTGCATCAATTTTTGTGTTCATTATATACATTGTGTAAGTACGATAACAGATATAGATATATCAGTTTTTCATTTCAAGGCCCATTGATTTAGTAGCTATAGGCATACAAGTATGATAGCTTTCAGATATCTGCATAACATGTCATATGATAAAGAATGAGATAGAGTTATTGTTCATCAGATCGTGAGTGAAGAGGTTTTCAATCAAATTTTGTCCCTAAGTAAGCTTTGGCCTGGTTCACTTTCATATGCATGTATGCAATTGTGCAGTGGTGACTTTGACGGAAGAGTTCCCGTTACTTCCACAAGATACTCTCTCAACAAGCTAAAGCTTAAAGTAAAGGTTCCATGGAGAGCTTGGATGCTTAATAGTGAGGTAGATAATTATGTTGTTTTAAATCTTTTCATAATAATATATACATATATTTTGTATTTAATTATACTCGAATCCATCTTCACTGACAGATAAAAGAATCCAAAGTATTGACAGTGAAATGTGCCAAAACTCTCTTTATTACTCAAACGATAATGACGACTACTAGAACGATATTAATTTTGATGGTTTTTATTATGAATATGCAGGTTGGGGGATACACTGTGGTGTATAATCACAATTTGACATTTGCCACTGTTCGTGGAGCGGGGCATGAGGTTCCAAGTTATCAGCCAGCTCGAGCTCTGGAAATGATCAAGAGTTTTCTTCAAGGGGTGCAGCTCCCTGCTGTTGAAGGGTTTCAATAGAGAACCAATGCTCCAGCTCTGGAAATCATCAAGAGTTTGCTTTAAGGGGTGCAACTCCCTGCTGTTGAAGGGTTTCAGTAGAGAATCAATCGATTTATTATTGTTCATTGTGATCTCAACTGATGAATAAAATTCAATCTATGCTTTTTAAATATCGTCTCTGGCTCAAGTTAATCATGGTTTGACTTCAATTAGTAATTTAGACATTTCTTATTAAGTGATTGAATTTTTATGTTCAAATTAAATTTAAACAAATTTCATTTTAATCTCAGTCCAGTGCCTTAGCACACTACAAAAGTTTCATTGAATAGCGACGGATAGATAGTATCCGTCGCTAATATTGCGATTCAGGTCAAATCCCTAACTATAGCGATAGATAATTTAAATTGTCCGTCGCTAGTAGCGACGGACAAGTTACTTCCATCGCTAATAGCAGCGGACAAGTAACTTGTCGCAATTTTAGGTTAAAATTGCGGACTCAGCCCCCCCTCGCAACCACGCGATCAGATCGTCTCTCTCCCCGTCTCCGACGCTTCTCCATCGTCCTTGATGCTTCTCCTCCGGCAAACCCTCCTCCGATCCCATGTACACTATTTACGTTTTCCGACGGTTTTTCTTGTTTTCTGCTTCCGCGGCGGCGCGGCCTTCTCCGGTCAGGCGGGGCCAGTTACGGCCGCGCGCGGCCTGCCGCTGCCGAGCGCCTCTTTCCACCGACGAGGTGAATCAGATTTATTATGATGTCGTCGGTGGAAGGAGAAAGACCGCCCTATACGGCCTGGGCTCTCAGGCAAAGATTACATATGATCAGATGAGAGTTTTAGGGGTTAGAGGACGTCCAGGATCCTCCTTCTCTTCCTCTAGTGAGGTTCGTCAATTGCGGGAGGAAAATGATGCCCTGCGGACTCAACTCACGTCGATGGAGATAACGTGGGCCGAGAGGGACGCAGCGTGGACTGAGAGGGACGCAGTTAGAGATGCTGAGTTGAGAGATTTGCGGGTCCGCCAAGCACACACTGAGGAGTTAGTGCGTCACATGCAAGCTTTTGCAGCGACCCTATCGCCCATGACACAAATGCCCCCCTCCCGCCCCCCGTTTTGAGTCTCAGGAGACACAGGATCCTGAGGATACCCTAGAGGAGTAGAGATATTTTAGTGGTATGTTATATTTTTCTCTATATTTTTTCAGTAACTATCTAGTTTGTTATTATATTCATCAGTAATTGTTTCTTATTAGTTCATTTTCATTTACAAATTGTACATTATTAGAGTTGAATTCAGATATTGATTCGCTTGAAAGGTATGCATATTGGATATTGTTTCTTAATTGTTTCTTATTCGTTCATTTTTCATTTACAGATTTAACATTATTAGTGTTATATTTAGATATTGGTTGTATTTAACTTTTATTTATCTTCTATTGTGCAGAAATATTTTTCCTTTTAATCCAGTATTCACTTAGATATTCATGTATGTATTATTTCTCTACTAAACTCTGATATTCATGTATTCATTCTGACTTTTGATGTATTCTGGTATTGTTTGAATATTAGTAATGAATGTTTGGATATTAATTAGTAATGAATGTCTTGATGTATTCAGTTCTTGTTTGGATATTCATGTATCTTCTATTGTGCAGGATTTGGATTTGGTATGAATGTATATATGGATATTTGATATGAATGTTTGGATTTGGAAATGCTTGGTATGTGTTTGGATCTGGAAATGAATGTATATATCCATTGCGTTTGTTTTGTTTGGATATTTGTAATATATTGAATGTATATATGGGAAGGGGAAAAAGCAGAATAAACTGGTGAAATGTTTCCAGAATTAGCGACGGATTTTAAAAAAATCCGTCGCAAATTGTGATGGAATATTGACTATTTCGTCGCTAATAGCGACAGATAATTAACAATCCGTCGCTAATTACGATAGAAAAGCGAGGATAATTGACTATCCGTCGCTATTAGCGACGAATATTTGACCGGCCGTGGCTAAATTCTCCACGGACACGTCACCCCTGGATATGGTGTTTTGCGACGAGCTTATGTGTCCGTCGCTATTAGCGACGGCAATAAGCCGTCGCTATTAGTGACGGATTTGTTATTTCCGTCGCTACCATTGCTCTACGACGGGTTGTTGCCTGACATCGCTCTTTCCGTCGCTATTAGCGTTTAGTGACGGAATACGTCCGTCGCTAATCGATGATTATTTTGTACTGGCAAATTTCTTACCTTGATCTATGTTTACAACTGGGAGAGATATAGAGATTCAAGATACTAGGGAAACTCATAAGGCGATACTCCTAACCACCACCGCAAGGTCTCTATATATGGCATCGTCACCTAATGTAAGCACCTTCCAATTATCTCCGTACCGATGCATGCGGATTTGCGTCCCTCCGTTGGTCGTTACTTTGATCGTTAGGGAGTGCACACACTTCTGGTTGTTGCTTAATGACCTATCCGTCCACATACGTGGACCCTTTTATAATATTACAATCTTATATATCTTTTTTTAAGTAATGACATATTAATTATAGACGAGACATATATTATATTGTCTTGGGAGGGTGTTATATCATATTTACTGATATCATGCGTAACAAGATACGAGAGATGATACACATACTTTGACGACCCACATACTATGTCAAACAGATGTCGTTCTCCATAGTAGATTGTTGGAGCAATCTAGATATCTTAGATTTTGATGTTTGGGCAATGGTTTAAGTTATGTTTATTATTATATTTGATATGCATTGTGAGAATGCAGGATATAGATACAACAGGAAAAAAGTCTAAGTGAGATCTTGACAAAGGAAGACCCGACAATAAAGACCGAGGCCAAATGAAGCTCCAGAAGGTAAGTCGTGAAGAATGGAGAGGCATCCGAGGGACGTGAGGCTGATGGAGGAGGCTAGAAGGCTAAGTCTAGGTTGGTCGGACGACGGCGAATGCTGAGTGGCTATACTCGGGGCTAAAATCCTAGGTTTAGGGTTTGGGTAGTCGACTGATCTTATGATCAGTCGACTGGTGTCGGATGGAATTCAACCGTTGGGCTATAACGTTCAAGTTCGAGTGGACCAGTCGATTGGTGTTGGCTATTTCAGGGACGAGCTCTATTTAAGAGAGTTCGGTTTGGCTGACCAAAGGTTAACGAAATAAGCATGAGTAAACGTTATTAGTAGTCTACAAATGCTCAGGTGCGGTTGCAAGGTTGTAGTGAGGTTTTGTTGGATCGGGTTGGTCCGGCTAGAGGGGGGTGAATAGACGGATAATAAAATAAAGAAATGGAAGGCACTCGTCTTAAAAAAAAACTTGGTCGCAACTAAGAACGTTGCTTCCAAGGCAGTGGACGCTCAATTAAAATCTCCTTGTGGCGGAGAAGCCTTACAATAAAAGCACGCTAGACTATAGAGAGAATTACAAGAGAATTGAATGATAGAATGAATTAAAAGGTTGAAACTCTAAGCCTATTTATAGCCTAAGAGAATAAATCTGGATTGTTGATTGTTGAGGAATTTTCTCTTGGCCGTTGATCCATGGATGTAATCTGGATAGCTGATCTTGGATGGGATTAAACTGCATCCATTGGATCTGATTAAAGGATAAAGTTATCCTTTAAGAGATAACTTTGTCTTCTGCTCGCAACAGATAAATAACTTTATCATTTGCTCGCAACAACTTTAATCATATCTCTTCTTTATCCCAGTCGGTAAGATTGGTGATATATGTAGGCGAGGTTGCTGGTTCGAATCTTCACAGCAACAAATAGAATTCTTTTTGTTTCAGGTGCCTGGTTTGACTTGGTCAAACTGACCAGTCTTTTGGTTCATCTTCTGGGTGATTTCCGGCCAACCGGAGTTAGGCTCACCCGAACCTGACTCCGGCCTTTCGCCCCTCGAGCGTCCTTCCTCCCGGCTTCTCGTCCCTCGGACACCGCGCACGTCCTTCTCGCTCCACCGGCGTACTCTTCCGCAGCTTCCGCGTCCCTCGGATTGTACCGAGCCCGTCGGCTCACTTCCCCGCACAATCCTTCTTGTTCGCTACGTCTTACGCTCGACTTCCTCCGTACCTAAGCTCCTGTACACTTAGCAGAGGGATTAAACATACCATGACCTAACTTAAATCGGTTGATCACATTAAAATCAACCAGGGGTACTTACAATCTCCCCCTTTTTTATGTGCATCAATCCGAGTTAAATTAGAATAATCAAAATAAAAAAATATACATAATAATGTAAACAGTTTAAGTTCAAAAAAAACATAAATTTCAAGTAAATTAAAATTCTACCCCTTAACTTAATACTATTCCTCCCCCTTTGATCACATCAAAAAATTGGGAAATATAAGTAGGGAAGAAAAAAAAATTTTGAGTGCGATAAAAAATTTTCTAAGTGAAAAAAAAATCACGTTGCCATAGATTTTTCAAATTTTAAAATGACATATTTTTTCAAAGTTAATTCCATTTTTTTTTTAAAAAATGACTTAATAAAATCTAAATTTTTTTTGATAAAATCCACAGCTGATGAGGAGTTCCAAAAATAAAATCGAATCCTGTCAAAATATTTTTCTATCAAATTTTGAAAAAAAAAATCATATTTCGATAAATAATTCATAAAAAATAAAAAATAAAAAAATCTGAATATTTTTGTTAAAGTCGAAGATGAAGATATGAGTTTGGACAAAAATTTTGAGTTTTAAATTCGTTCGTCAAGTCCAAAAATGACAAACCAACACATAAGAGTTCTTGAACAATAAAATTTAAAAAATTGGAAACAATACTTCGAAAATTTTGAAAAAAAATTGTAATGAGTCTTTCCTCTAAACTCTTAATTTCAAATTTCGAGGGAAAAAATATTCAAAAAATTTTGAAAGAAGTTCCAGTAGATAGACAGCATAATTGTGCATAAAAAAAAATAAAGGCATAATTTTTGTTAGAGAAACACAATGAACACATTTATAATAAAAAAAAAATTCAGTTTAATACAAATTTAGGAACCCAAAATAAGTTCTTGTCTACAGGATTAATTAAAAACTTAGGCGGAATATAGCTTTTGGGCACATTTTTAAATTGACCCTTATGATTTTTAAAAAACCAATTTAAATTATCAGGAAAGCTATTTTTCTTTTGGCGTAAATGTGCAATATCAAGTTCTAATTTTTGCACTAAGTTTTTCAAATTACCATTTTCATTTTTTAAAATTTCAGAAGAGAAAGTAAGTGCCAATTCATTTTTCAATTTCAAATTTTCTTTTTCTAATCTACAATTAGATTTAAGCAAGGCTTTAACTCCTGCATATAATTGATCATGAGGAAGAAAACAGACCTCACTTACCGGGTCGCTTTCGAAAAGCGAGGTTCTTTCTTCGTCGTTAGTTTCTTCTGACATCTCTCCCCCTTCATCAGTGCTCCCTTCTTGATGATTTGTCATTAACGCAAGTCCCGCATATTCTTGACCTTCTGATTCCTCTGATGAGGACTCGTCCCAAGTGGCCTTCAGTTTTGGGTCTGAGGTACTTTCATGCAATTCTAGGAATTTCTCCCAGAGCTCTTTTGCCGAGTTGTAATTTTCGATGCGGTTAACTTCTTGCGCGGGAAGAACAGCTAGTAGATGAAATTCAGCTTTGCCATTTGCTTCAAAGTCTGATTTCTCCTTCTTGGTCCATGATTCTATTTCTTTATTCTTGCCGTTGTTGTCTTTAGGAACTGAAAAACCATTTTTCATAATTATTAGCAATTCAATATCAGTTTTAAAAAATACCTGCATTCGGCGCTTCCACATCGCGAACTCCCCCTCAAACTTCGGCGGGTAGATTACGGCTCCAACCATTTTTCTTGAAATTGCTGCAGTCGACGATTAGTCCTTCTGCGGCGACCTTGCCTCTGATACCACTTGTTGGATCGGGTTGGTCTGGCTAGAGGGTGGTGAATAGACGGATAATAAAATAAAGAAATGGAAGGCACTCGTCTTAAAAAAAATTTGGTCGCAACTAAGAACGTTGCTTCCAAGGCAGTGGACGCTCAATTAAAATCTCCTTGTGGCGGAGAAGCCTTACAATAAAAGCACGCTAGACTATAGAGAGAATTACAAGAGAATTGAATGATAGAATGAATTAAAAGGTTGAAACTCTAAGCCTATTTATAGCCTAAGAGAATAAATCTGGATTGTTGATTGTTGAGGAATTTTCTCTTGGCCGTTGATCCATGGATGTAATCTGGATGGCTAATCTTGGATGGGATTAAACTGCATCCATTGGATCTGATTAAAGGATAAAGTTATCCTTTAAGAGATAACTTTGTCTTCTGCTCGCAACAGATAAATAACTTTATCATTTGCTCGCAACAACTTTAATCATATCTCTTCTTTATCCCAGTCAGTAAGATTGGTGATATATGTAGGCGAGGTTGCTGGTTCGAATCTTCACAGCAACAAATAGAATTCTTTTTGTTTCAGGTGCCTGGTTTGACTTGGTCAAACTGACCAGTCTTTTGGTTCATCTTCTGGGTGATTTCCGGCCAACCGGAGTTAGGCTCACCCGAACCCGACTTCGGCCTTTCGCCCCTCGAGCGTCCTTCCTCCCGGCTTCTCGTCCCTCGGACACCGCGCACGTCCTTCTTGCTCCACCGGCGTACTCTTCCGCAGCTTCCGCGTCCCTCGGATTGTACCGAGCCCGTCGGCTCACTTCCCCGCACAATTCTTCTCGTTCGCTACGTCTTACGCTCGACTTCCTCCGTACCTAAGCTCCTGTACACTTAGCAGAGGGATTAAACATACCAGGACCTAACTTAAATCGGTTGATCACATTAAAATCAACCAGGGGTACTTACAGGTTTCTCCACCCACAAGGAGGCTTTCCGGGGACTCATCCATCGACGGATCGGGATTGTCCACCTTACGGGTTATCGTGGAGTAGGAGTATTATCTTCGAATGACGTTAAAGGTTTGGTGTTAACGTTTGTGTTTTATTTATAGTTTATATTTTCGCTTGCGCACGTTAACACATGTAGGAAGAAATAACGCATTAGGTGCAACGGGCTATTCACCCCCTCTAGTCGGCGCATCGATCTCCAACAAGTGGTATCAGAGTGAAGGTTCACTCTTGTTGGACTAACCGACAAAATAGCAAAGGCGCTAGAGGAAGATGGATTCGGAAGGTTCACTAGGATGGAATACTCAGATCCTACCTCCATACGATCGAGACGACTTTGATTATTAGAAGAAGCGGTTAAAGACGTAGTTCCAAATGGATTGGGACCATTGGACCGTATTGGAGGTTCCATTCGAAGCTCCAACGGACAAGAAGGGGAAACGCCTTTGACCTCGGTATTGGACAAAGGAACAAAAGGAGGAAGCGGAGTCGGATAAGGAGGTAATGAGAATTGTGTTAAATTTATTACCTTATTATATTGTGTCACGTGTAGGTGAATACAACAATGATTATGAGTTATGGAGAAATGTGATAACTCTACATGAGAATTTCATACAAGGACAAGGAGTAGAGGAGTCTAAGGATAAGAGCTCATTGGTCCAAGATAAGGAGAAGGACCAATCCAAAGTTGAATCAAGTTCAACATCCAAAGAAGAGGAAGTTGAATTGTCCACATCCTCAAGTGAGGAAGAAGAAGAGCAATCTAAGGTGGTGAAGATTTTGGAAGCTCAACCCTCAACCTCAACTACTGAGAAGAGTGGGAAATCTCATATCAAATGCTTTGAGTGTGAAGAAATTGGACACTACAAGAGTGTGTCCTTCACTCATGAAGGTAAAAGAGGTAAACCCTAACCCGATAAAGTTCATTTAAAAACTAATGTGGGTTGTAGGGATGGAGCTAAGGATAAGAAGCAGATAATTTGTTTCACATGTGGTGATCGTGACCATTACCACACAAAATGCCCAAAGAAAAGAGAGCTTAAGAAACTAGGGTATTTGAAGAAATTGGAGAAGAAAAAGAGCTTAAATCAAGGGGGAACTTCAAAGGTAAAAGGGGAGGTAATCCTTTATTAAAAATTTAGTCGAATTTCCAATTCTTATATACTTGATAGAAATAATGTAGATTATTTGCCTAAGCATAATCATGGATTTAGGTATAATGATAGGAATAGGGTTAACAAGGTAGATAACCCTAGATAATCATTACCCAAGGCTAGACCCAATAAGACCTAAACTACCATGCCAAAGGGGAGGAATGTAGTAAATAATCACTACATTAATTCCAAGAAAGAAAGATATATGCCTAGGAAGGTGAGTAGGTCTAGGAATGTCCAAGATGGACATGTTAACTCTAGTGTTAGAACCCTAGAATTGGAAAATTAAATCTTGAAGGCAAGACTTGAGGAAATGGAGAAAGTCCTAGATATGTTCATTATTAAACCTAGGAGACTTGACATGTGTTTGGGTGGTCAAAACTCCAAAAATGTTAAATTGGGTACATCAAAGGTCAATAAAAGGAAATATGCTAGGGTAGTATATAACTATGACAATGATGGAAAATCCAAAAATGGCAAGAAAAAACCATTTAGAGTAGGGAAATAAGAACTTAACCAAAGACAAGGTGTCCAATATTAATGAAGTTGGGTTTGTAGGCTAAGAGTCACCGAAGGTACACCGGTGTGATCTTTTATTTGTTGAGTCACCTAGGGAGGTGACTAAGGCTAAGAGCTCAAGAGGGAGCTCTAAGAGTCGAATTGGAACCCATGGTAAATGGATCTCAAGAGGATTTCTTTCGGAAGTCTAGATAGACCATGGTATATGCCAAAGGATTTGGAGACGGACTTGAATTTAAATCCTTGGATTTTAACATATTGGGTTTATATTTCATGAATGAAAATATGACTTTGGGGTCATATTGCATGAAAATTGGTATTTGATGTATAGATGTCATATAAACCAATGCTACGGATGTATTATGGTTTGGTATATGCAGATAATCAAGAGAAGGCCAAAATTATGACTTTAGGTCAAGGTTCTATTGAATCATTTAGATAGATTTGGAGTTTATGTCAATCATGGGATCTGAGATATATTCATTTTTAAATATATTTTTTTCAAGTAGACACGGGTATCACAAATGACTACACAAAATTTAAAAAATTTTGGAGAATTGTAAAATTTCTGGTACATTTCTAAAATTGGATCAGAAATGCGAAAATGGACTGATATCGGGGTATCAGTCAACTAATTCAGGGGTCAGTTGACTGATAATTCTGTGAAGTTGGGTTTTCAACTAGGACAATCGACTGGTAACTGTCCCAGTCGACTGATACAGGCTCAAATTATTTTCAGCAAAGTCGGAAAGTATCCAAATGAGTGTAAACTTGTGTATAATCTTATGAAGGTTAATACACAACATTTATGGTTATTAGAGGTTAAAGAATCCAATCATTAGGATATTGTTGGAGCTCTTTTTGATGTGTGACAAAGGGAGAGAAGTGTTGGGTTTAAGTGGGAAACCAACACACTTTTGCAAGAAATCCAAGCTCAAGGGGGAGCATAGGTGAAGGGGGAACCTTTGTTGGCAAAGGGGGAGAAGTACCTTTGCAAGGAAAACCTACACAAGGGGGAGTTTAGGTAAAAGGGGAGTCTAAGGTTAGGTTTTATGATTTATGCATGATCATTTGCCTTGTTGTTTCCCTAACTTAAACGGGTTGTCAAATATCAAAAAGTGTGAGAATGTTGGAGCAATCTAGGTACCTTGGGTTTTGATGTTTGATCAAAGGTTTAAGTCTGGTTTATTGTTATATTTGATATTCATTGTGAGAATGCAGGATATAGGTATAACAGGAGAAAAGTCCAAGTGAGATCTTCGTAAAGGAAGACCCGACAATAAGGACCGAGGTCGAATGAAGCTCTAAAAGGCAACCCGTGAAGGATGGAGAGACATCCAAGGGACACGAGGCTGATAGAGGAGGCTAGAAGGCAAGGTCTAGGTTGATCGGGCGAGGACGAGTGCTGAGTGACTGTACTCGGGACTGAAACCCTAGGTTTAGGGTTTAGGCAATCGACTGATGCATGGATCAGTCAACTAGTAAAGGTCACAGAAAGATCAGTCGACTGATCATATGATCAGTCGACTGGTGTCGACTAGAATTCGAACGTCAGGCTGTAACGTTCGAGTTCGGGTGGACCAGTCGACTGATGTTGGCACCAGTCGACTGGTAACGACTATTTCAGGGATGAGTTCTATTTAAGAGAGCTCGATTTGGCTGAACAAAGATTGACGAAATAAGCTTGGGTAAAGCTTATTAGTAGTCTACAAGTGCTCAGGTGTGGTTGCAAGATTGTGGTGTGATTTCTGCACCCACAAGGAGTGACACGAGCTAGCCGGATGCTTTTTGGGGACTCATCCACTGACGGATTAGTATCGTCCACTTTACGGACCTGTTGTGGAGTAGGATATTTATCTCTGAACCACGTTAAAGGTTTGGTGTTAGTGTTTGTGTTTTATTTATAGTTTGTATTTCCGCTTACGCACGCTAACACGTGTAGGATGAAACGACGCATTGGGGGCAATGGACTATTCACCCTCCCCTCTAACCGGCCCACCAATCTCCAACATGGATTAGTCCACGAGGCCCTTGGGCTATAAAATAATTGGGTTGGAGGTTGAGGGTATGTTAAAGATAGGAACGTTGGATTAATAGGACTAGATGAAAATGGACAAGGCATGTCCATTCAATATAGGAGGTGCATCTTCAGTTAGGGATGACAATTTCCTTTGAATCTGATGGAGGATCTGACATCCTACCCGAATGGAGGAGGGTATGGACGGACTATCGATACCCGATATCTGACCTGAATATCCAATTAAATAAAAATATATCTACATTAAAGATTTTTTCCCCTCAAAATCCACTAATAATTTGTGATGACGTTAGGAATAGATTATATAGATATTTAATGTATTTTTAAAATTATAGATATATATATTTTTTAAATATGATCTTAATTCTAATGTATTTGTGTTGAATGCTATAGTTAGATTGAAAAAAGAAAAATTATTAGTATACAAGATATCCAATCCTCTAATAGGTATGAGTATTTGGATGGATATTCGATACTCGATGGGTATGAGCATCGAGGATATAAAATCTGACTCGAACACGATCCATTGTCATCCCTATCTCCGGTCAGCCTACCCCTCCGATAACAAAGGGGGCGCAACCAATCAAGAGGCCGATTTGAGAGAATAGGAGACCACCTGATAGGGGGCATAACCGGGGAGAATAGGAGATTGCCCGATCAAGTGTGTCCGACCGGGGAGAATAGGAGATCGTTCGATCAGATGCTCTCGATCGGAGAGAATAGGAGATCGTCCGACCTGGTGGACCTGACAGGTTTGAATAGGGGATTGCTCGATCGGGTGGCCTGTCTGGGGAGAATAAGAGATCGTCTGATCGAGCATGCCCGACCATGGAGAATAAGGGATCATCCGATCGGATAGGCCTGACCTAGGAGAATAGGACATCGTTTGATCGGGTGGGTCCGACAAAGAAGAATAGGGGATCGCCCGATCAGGTAGGCTCGTCCGAGGAGAGATGATGACATTCACTTGGGGTTCAAAAAAGTATCTGAACAGATCTTTCCTTCGTTTCAAGATATAATGAAATAATTGAACATGTTCACCACCGATGACAGTGAGCTGTAAATATGGTTCACAGGAATGGATACAGTTACTCAGTAAGGAAAGTAAACTTATTTGGAAAATAACTTAAGTCCTTATGCAAAATTATATAAATCTTCACCACATGTCCATGGACAACAATAACATGAATTTTTAATCACATTTTGCTACAATAAAGCGTATATTTTTTTTTTACCATATACACCAATTTTAAAGTAGCAAAATTATACGTACATTACTAAATCTTTATCGGTCTTCTTCTACCAAACACACTATTACTTGAATGTTTTCATTCAATACCGATCTTCCTCAACGATTATTTGAAATCGCCTCTTGAATACCTTATGACAATACTCTCACTTTTTACTCTCTCTTGTTGCAATCCCGCCAAAATACAGGAAAAGGTCCGTGTTGAGTCGTGTTTAGATGACCAAGAAGAGATGTGGACGGTGAGAGAAGATGAGGCGACTTTCATCAGAATCATCAAATTTTATTTTTAAATCAAAACTAATAAATAATGATTCGGATACCTTGGAAAGTGGAGTATGGAACGGGGAGGTTGGCGGGAGGGGTAAAAGGGAAATACGAGGAATTTGTTTAGGCTATTTGGTAAAAGAAAATAGTGGTATGTCTTTTGATAAATACAAAATACGACGTGCGCCTTTTAGTTAATTGCCAAAATAAACTTTGACAATATAATCTTTTATATCTTCACCATCCTAAAAGATAATTAATGAACTTTAAATAAAATGAATATATCTAAAATTAATCCTATCAAATTAAAGCAAACTCTCTTTGTAGAATAGCGATCGCACACACGTATTACATGTATAATATAATATATATGTGTGTAAATTTTATTACCCCTTTATGAGAATTTATTTAGTTAAAATTTAAAATTTTAAAATATAATTTCAAATCAAAATTTTCAATTATCTTTTTTGAATTTGATAAGTTATTTTTAAATTTTTAATTTTGGATTAAGATTTGATTTTTTTTTCTTTTCAAGATTTATATTTAAAGATTTATCTTTTGAATTTGTATTTTTAAGATTTGTAATTTTAATTTCTAAATTTTTAAAATTTGAAATATAAAAAATTAAAATTACCAATAAATCTTAAAATTCTTTTCCTTGCGAAAAGAAAAAAAGGAGATTAATGTTACTTAATTTTAGGTTAACCAAATAATTGAGAGTTGTTTAATAAATATCAAGATTCTTAATAAATAGTAAGATAATTATGATATCTATTAGATAGTCATCTCCCATATTATTATGAACAATTATTTTAATATTCTTCATAGTCAAAATTTATGCTATGTAGTTGTTGTAGAAACAAACAAAATTAATACAAGACGGATTAGTTTAAGTTGGAATACACATGAGGAGTTTGGCACGGCCAAATGTGGAAGATTTTATCCTGGTGCTCGGATCCTTGAGTTGGTAAAGGATGGTGCATCTGAGAGACCGCCAGACAAGGAGCAACGGAGTGAAGCCAAGGGAAGCAGACTTCAAGGCATATGGAAAGGATGACATGGGGACAAGCCATGAGCTCGTATGCATCCAAGGGACGAAAGCCAAAGGAAGAGGGCTTCAAAGGGCGACTCCGGATAGGATGAGTGTGAGTGTGTATTGAGAGCAGTTGACTGGTAGGGAGACCAGTCGACTGATCTTTCTGTGAGTTTCAAACTGTAGGGACCAGCCGACTGGTTTAAATGACAGTCGATTGTTATTTGAAATATAACCGTTGGTTGAGTGCCAGTCAACTGGGGTTGGCAGTAGTTGACTGGTATCAGAGCTGAGTTGTTTTATTAACAGCTCACTCCTCTATTAAAGGAGAAGCTTTGAGGGTTGAGAAGAATTAGATATTCTGTTGAAAATCTTATTGATCAAGTGTTCAAAGCTCCAACGCTCAATCTCTTTCCCCTAACCCTAAGCTCAATCTTGTAAAGGGGAGAGAGATCTTTGTGAGAGGTTGTTCTCCATCGAGAAGGAGAAAGCTTAGTCGGAGATTGTCGGAGACTAATCCACCGACGGATTAAGGGGTCGTCCATCTCAAAGACACACCATGGAGTAGGAGCAAATTAAACAATCTCCGAACCACGTAAAAGATAAGTGTTAGCATTGTTTTTCTTTGTTCAAGTTTCATTTTCTCTAGTGCAACTAACACGTGTAGAAAAAATACAATTTGGGTGACGAACTATTCACCACCTCTAACCAAGCCTCCGATCATCAACACCTAGAAGCACGGTTGGAGATAGAACGAATCTATTTCAAAGAAACTATGTCGAGCGCAGGCCTCAACATCTCCCTCGGTGAATTCCTTGCCTGATTCGACTATGAGTTTCCTGACTGAATGTAGTGCTCAACATCTTTCTCCCTGACTCGACATCTTCTCGAGAGAACTTTCCCAACTCGGTATCAACATTTTCCTAACTAGGTGGCTCGGGCGACTTGCATCTAGACTCAGCATCCTCTTAGGAACTCGGCGACCCACCTGAGCCATGCTCGCATTCCATTCAAGAGCACTCGACTTTCGCACAACATCCTCTTGGGAGCAGACGAGAACGTTGTTGAGTTCGAAGCGTAGCGGAATACATATATTAAAATCAAATTTTGCCCTGAATCTCTTCATGATACATATAGTTTTAATCAAAAACAACATGAAATGAACACATACCTCCTAATTCTTGATAAAACGTGAACAAAATCACAACAAATGAGAGTCCCACGTGTGACTCCTCTAGTGGTATCCACGCATACTAGATCACAAACTTGATACAATTCGTTAGGTGCTAGCTTTTTGAATTGACAAAACCTTTTGGAAGCACTATAGATATGAAGATATGTCCCAGAGAAAGAGTCGGTTGCCAAAAGAAAACAAAGGAAAAGTGGAGAGAGAGTTCATCTTCCAAGTCTCCCAAGGGTGGCTACTTGTAGTCTCCTAGAAAGGTGAAGAGGTATGACTCTTCATATTCTACATTAATCATCATAACTATGACTAATCAAAATTTTCATTAATTATTATAAATATAGCTAATCAAATTCTCCATTGATCATCATAATTGTGGTTATTCAAATTCTCGATTAATCATCATGATGGAAGCTACCACTAACTCCACTCTCTCTTCTTTAAATTAAATAATTTTATATTTGATGTTAATCTCTTCTACCTTCCAATATTTCATAATTAATTAATAATATAATTAATTCTGATTCAGAAATAATAAATTGATTAATTTTAGTATCCACTAAAATAATCAATTATAGATAATATTTATATCTACATGCTATGTATGTTACCCTTTAGGTTTGATACACAAAGACTGTAAATTTATACACAGACTAAGATAACCATTTAGCAACAGTTTTTAGTTAGCGAAGATAATAAAATATTAGTTATAAACTATAAACTGTCATGAACCGATTACTGTATAATTTATTCTTTGTATCTTCTCCCCTATATCCTAATTAATTCGGTACACTATGCATTGTCACCAAATTAATTATTTTACTTAATTTCCAAGATATAATAGACTCCTCTTGGATGATAAATTATTCCTCTCGTGACCATGGATTTCAGGTCAATTATATCTCTATCAAACGGCTAAGATATTAACTTCCTAATCCAAGAGAGTGATGAATCATATATTGACTTAACACTATCCTCTCTACGCTTTGTCATACACCTAACAACTTATTAATCATAATCTAATTAAAGATTACTTTTGACGATGCCAAAGTACATAACTCTACGCATAGAATAAATGAATGTCTCAAGTAAAAAAAAATAATTTACTTGTTCATAATAGGAACGATCAATAATGCTTAATATGTAGTCTCCTCTCAAACGGATCGTATCTAGTGTACCTCTAAACTCAAGGCACCCTAAGTACAACTTGGAAATTCATCCCTCAGTCTATCTTGACCTAGACATACTCAGCGTTAATCTAAATATCTATGTATCCTCTAGATATCTATCCGATCATAATTTATTTTCATATTAATATAATTATTAATCTGTAAAATTTTATTATTAATTATATACTTAAAAAAATACATGATTAATAATAAATAGGAACCGAATTAACCGCTATAATTATAGAGTATAATATGAAATCGAATTGGTTTTATTATGAATCGAATTGATTTTATTATAAATTGAGCATAATTTTGTACCACCTGAGAGTACACCAAAGAAGATTTTTTTTCTTATAAATGAGATGCAATCCTGTTGAATTTCTAGATTATCCATTATGAATTTACCGATTTATTTTAACGGTTAGTGGAAATTTTATGGAATCGAACTGATGGTCTAAAGTTCAAATTTAGTTAATCGTTTTTTTACTGGGAAGAGTTTTTTGTCATCCAATAATATTTATATCATTAAAATAGTTTACATTTTCTTTGAGTTTTCTTTCTACGATACAGCTATTAAGCTATTTTTTAAAAAAAATATTGTCATCACATTTGTAATAATTTTTTCATAATAACACAATCAAACCACGAGCATTATCACCGATCTACTAGATCACAAATGAATCCAATTTCTCTTCCCATGGAAGGGATTGATAATTAGTATATGAATATTATTATCTTTAAGTTTGAGGATTAAAAATTAATAAAGTCAATATGTCTGTTTTTCCTATACACTAGTCACAGTATCTGGACTAGTAGTTTTCATGATTTATCTTCTTCGTATTGGTATTGGGATGGATTGGTGGGGATGCTGGGGACGAACGAATTGTCTTTTACCACAAATAATCCAATTCCGTCTTTATGGATGGATTAATAGTTAATATATAGATATTGTCATCATAAAGTCTTGAATCAAAACTTGATAAAACTAGAATGTCCATCCTCACGTACTAGTCACAATATTTGAGTTAAGTTTTTATGATTTATATCTTTCGTGTTAATCTAAGGACGTTAAGAATAAATAAATCATTTTTTTATCACAAATGATCCGATTCCAAAAGTCCGATACGAGGTAGACGAATGGCTACCATCCCAAAGTCGTGAGTCTAACCCTAATAAAACCAATACGCCCGGCTTTTGCCATCACAAATGATCCAAGTCATTTTAGACCTTTTGCCAACTCATCATGATCCCCAATCATATATGACGTATGCACTAAAAAAATCATGAATAATAACATTGTATGAGAAAATCATGGCATAATCCTATCAATAGTATGTATCATCGTATTGTGGTAATACATCTGTATATATATGGTAACAAAATTTGGAAATTTATATATTTTTTATTTAGAATCTCGCCGACATTTTATCAAATTTATATTATTTGGTCAAATTGTATTACATATAATTAATATTTTTATGAATTAAAAAAACATTTAAGATTTTTTTAATATTTTTTTAAAATCTCAATATCTGATCACATACGTCAATTTGAGCAGCAAGTTACGCTTGGCATTGCACAGCAATTAAATGGGCCTTCTTGCCCAAGCCTGGCCTGAAAGGCCCAAACTGCCATCGTAATTAATCATTAATTAAAATTAAAATTATTAATTTATAATTATTTATTTATTTATTGACAGATCCGTGCAATGTGTATGCAAATTCCCAAGTTAAAGAATCTAAAAATAAAAAAAGTACAGAAAATATTACAATAAAATTATTAAAAAAAGAATATTCTTGAGATGGTAAAGAAGATTTGTTAGTCCATCTTCTCTACTAATCTATTTCAGCATCAAAAAAAAAAATTATAAGAGTTACTAATTTAAATACTATAATTAATCAGATATATTAAATTTGTAAAATTTTAATCTTAAATTTTTAGATGATAATATACACATATTAAATTTTTTTTTATATTATAATATCGGTTGTAAATTTTAAATGGGACGTGAATCCTAAGACACTAGATTTTTAGATTATTCATCGTGAGTACTTCTCAATTTATTCTGATGACCAATAAAAAAAATTTATAGGTCAATAAATTATATCAAATTCGTCTATTATCTGGTCCAATATTTTTTTTCCGTATTATAAGAAACAAAAAGATATACGGAAAAGAATACCACCTCTCTCTCTCATAGTCAACTCTCATGGTCCTACTTACAATTGGAAGACACAAAAAGATTCAAAGAATCCGGAGAAGTCGTCCGGCAACCGCCCCAAGCTCCGCCACTGGCTCGGTTTGTCGGCATCGCACCATGTGAGAACCTCCACTTTCTCGTCTATCACCTGCTGGCACAGGTACATCCTTCTCTCCTCGTCGGCGGCGACGTGGACGGCCCTCGAGATGTACGAATGCTCCGGCTCCTTCATGGACGCCCGCCTCCACCACCGGGTCGCCCCATAGTACACCTCCACGCTTTCCCAGATCTCCTCCCAGGAATTGTCGTCGACGACGACGCGGAAATTGCCGCCGTGGAAGATGCCCAGACACCGGTCTCGCGGCCTCGTCATGTGCGGCAGCTCCACCCACGCGTCGGCCGCCGTGTCGTAGGCCAGCGCCGACGATAGCTTCTTCAAATCTGTTGCGTCCCTGCCGGCAGCCACGAACACGGTCCACGGCCTGGCGGCGCAGGCGTAGGAAAACCGTAGGGGCGGCGGCATCGGCGCCCCTGGGCGCCAGGCGCCGGTGACTAGATCGTAGATGTTGACCTCGCCGGTGGGGAGAAAGGCGGATTCGTCCCACCCGCCGATCACCACCAGCTCTCGCCCGACGACCGTAATATGGCAGCAGCCCCGTAAGACGTGGGGGCGGTCGGCGGTCAGACGCCGCACCGTCCAGACGCCAGTGGCTGGTTCGAAAAAGGCTACATGCCATCTGTCAATGAAGGACGAGAGGTTGCTCCGGAGGAGCAACGCGACGACGGTGCCCGCGAGGCCGGCGGCCTGGCGGAGGCGATAGAAGGACGACGAGGCGAGTTCGTGCTTCCACCGCCTGCAGACGCCCCGAGCGACGGGAATGGCGTGGAAGGGGAGATGGAGGAGGCAACGGAGAGCGACGTCGTCCGGCAGCCCTGGAATTAGATCAGCTTCCATGGTCGATCGCCGACGATGGATTCTACAAGACTAAAGTAAACGGCAGTGGAGTTTGCTGATTAATATAGTTATTATTGAGTTCGTTTAACGGCACAGTTATTTTCGGAAAAATATTTTGTAAATTATTTATGGATAGAATAAGTCTTTTAGTTAATTATTAACACAGAGAGATTCTTTGTCTTAAATAATTAATCCTGAACCTAAATTAGCCGCCTTCTTTATCGTAACAAAATAATTAAATCTTAAAAATTTAAATTCTCAAATTCTAAGTACTGAGAGAAATTTATTTCCATCCCATTAAATACACTACATTGCCGTGTTTTTTTACAGTAAAAATGCTAATAAAAATAACTCAGGATGTAAATTTTATAATATTCTCAATTTATAGAAGTACCAAAATTGAATTGCTATTCTATGGGGATAAGGTTAAGGAAGGGTTACAATGATTTCGAAAGAGAACACAGAAATAAATTTTAGTTTGAAATTAAAAATTGCATTAGACAGATTGAATGTGTACGTACCTTTGTGGAGGTTGAATTGAGATTTATGATGATCATAATTTTTTTTCAAAAAAAACATATTTTGTTTTATTTTTTACATGTTTAGATATGCGAATGGATAAATAATTTATACTATTTTGGTAATCAAATATCACGAGTTAGTTATGTCGAACTGAATTTCGTACCTCAATGCTACAACGGAACCACGGAAAGAAGAAGAGACAACAAGGAGGAGGGATTCGATCTGATAGGATCATATCGGATGCATCTTAATTTCATCGAAGAAGTGAGCCCGAATTTAAGGATACCATCGGGCCGTCGCTTGCAATTAGTGGCCACTACCAATGAAAATGTTTTAACGACTTTAATTAGTGGCCACGTGGCAAGACAAGGACTCGATCAATGCGGATCCCAATCATTCCGATTTAAAATGAAACTTGGATCAAGTCAGTCTAGTTTACAACGAACTCAAATCAAGTCGGACTAGTTCTTCCGAATTCAACTCAAGTCAACTTGGCATCTGACCGAGCTAAAGTCTTATTAGCCAGATCGCTCCCGAACTCGAATGTGTCACGGTGATTATAATAGCGTCGGTTACCAAAACGTGCGGCTTTCCACAAAGAAGAAAAACAAATACATCCCTTAGAAATCCTGACTACCTTTTCAATCTTTATATAAAATAATGATAATAACATCGAGTGAGGTATAATGTGACATTGGATATTATTGCTTTCACTTCTTCACTATTTTATCTCTCGAATTCTCGATCAGAATTTAACTTGAACATCGGAGGAGACTTGTCATGTCCATTTTAGCCTCTCTTCTAATCCATTTTTTTTATCATTTCAGTTTCCTTTTCTTTGTCGTCGTTGCCAAAACCTCCATCAGAGTTCTCGAGCCACCCGGCCCGACAACCACAAGATCTGATAACCATACAAAAAAATGATCCAACAGAGGTAAATATGAAAAAAGCCACCTAAGAGGAACCAACCTTAGAGGAGCCAACCTCCAGCTTCTGCTAGTTTATTCTAACATTAATCCATTGTTTATGGACCATTGGTCACTCATTTCAAGTAGCCACCATTTCAAGGTTCTATTTTTTTGCGAGCGCTTTTCGATTTACCATGGTGACCGATGAAAAATTTTCGTGAAACCAGACTAGTCGTCCAAGGTTGAAAAAATCTCGCTAATTATTTTTTTTATTTGCCTTGATTAGGAGTTGATCGATGGAGAATTTAGAATATGATGTTTGAGCTTTTGTCGTATCTTTGCATTTTTTTAAAGAATTTTTAGTTCCATAAGTCTGAGTTTACTTTAAACTATCTATCTCATTGAAGCCTTTTTAATTTTTTTTAAATCTTTGTTAATAATAATCTCTCCTTACAATTAACGAAGTTTTTTTAATCTCGAGCGACCGGTCCGATCTCACGAAAATTTCTCATCGGCCAATAATCTCTCCTTCTTGATGGATAGTCCCAAGCGTCTTAAATTTTAATAGCGGAATGAACAGTATGCGTGATCAATCTTGGAATTTCCCATTCGCCAACTAGACAAGTGAGCTAAATCAACTCCAAACCGAGCCAAACAGTTGACTTGTTGTAACAATAACACTAAAATCAGTAATATATTTGCACCAATAAAATCGGGCAGCATGCAATAGACAGTAAATGAATAAGCAGGGTTAGGAAATTGTTATCCTCCGGTTGAAGCGTCGGCGCGCCGACTGTCTTTAGAGAATTTATTGCCGCCCTACGGTGCAAAGGCTCCCGACAAAACTCCCCCAAGATCCGACAACCACGCTGCGTTCGTAGGTGCACTCCAAAATGAACGCTGCCTTCGGACTCAACCTCAGATCGCACAAGACGAAGCCTCAAGACCCAAAACGACCGAAGAAGAAAGAAGGAGAAAAACTGTCTTCGGAGAACGCTGCCTTCAAAGAAGGAGAGGCGCGCACAGAGAGAGAAGAAGAGAAGGAAGAAAGCAGTGAGTCCTAATCTTCTTCTTCTCTTCTCCTTTTATAGATCAGAAGAGGTGTCTGTTTGCCTCTTCGCGCAGACACGCGAACCGAGGGGTTGCGTCGCGCGCGATTTTGAGAAAAGTCGCGTCGTGCGCGATTTTGAGAGAAGGCAAAGACGCAACTTCTCAAAATAATAAAAATACAAATAAAGAAAGAAATAAAATCAAGCCAAATTGATTAAGAAATCAACTCGAACCGAAATCTGCAAAACCAAACCGGGCCGCCCGCAAGCGCGAGGCTCACGGGCTGGGGATTTGCACCCCCCTGCGCGCGATAATCGCGTGCGTCGCGCCCGGTTTATGGATTTCTGGCTCAGACCCCCTGAAACCACCTGGTTTGGGCTCAACCCGCGCATGCGTGTAGGTCCTCCTAAGCCATCTAAGCATTATAGGAATGACTTGATATATAAGGCCTTCCATCTCCTTTGGCTTAGCAATGTGGGACTAAAGGTTTTCCAATAGATTTGAAATTTCAAACAAAATTCAACAATCCCCCACAAATTTCAAATTCTAATAAATAACAAAACAGGTCTTGAGGTTTTGTCGTAATGAGCTTTCAGTGAAAATACCTTCCGGTTTGAATTTTCACCTAAGTAAGCCAATCTTATTCACACAGGTTTGAAGTGAACTAAGTCTTGAACTTAAACCTTTAATATGTGAAAATCAATTGGCAACAACTCATCACAGGCGACGGTTGAATCCTTCTGGGTTGGTGCATTACGGCCATGCCACCGAATCTTGTTTCATAAGTGCTAAGGAGAGTTGCCTAGACCCCCCACACTGCGGCCCCACAGTTACACTTACATAGGTGAGTTCTCCAAGGATGTACTGCAAGCATCCTGTCATAAAGACCTTGAACTCATTAAGAGCCTCTAGGCTCATCCTTACTAGCAGTTAAGCATCTATCCAGGGAAGAGACTATGAGATTACATCTCAATCAGTTTGATGCTTACGGTTCACCCTTATAGCTTGTTTATACCACATTGAACCTACTTCTTGGGATCTCCAATCAGATAGGTTGGGTTGCCGCTATAGATGAAACCAAGATAGGCCTCAGTCCCATTCCCTTATTGGATCTCTTGATTTTCTCAGAATCAAGACCTTTTGTGAGTGGATCAGCAATATTGTCTTTTGAACTTACAAAGTCCAAAGACACCACTCCAAGAGACACTAGCTCACGAACAGACTTCAATCTGATTCGTACATGTCTCTTCTGTTTCTGGTTATACTTGGAGCTTCTAATCTGAGCTATTGTTGTTTGATTATCACAGTGTACTGAAATAGAAGGTATTGGCTTAATCATCAAGGGAATTTCAGACAGAAGACCCTTAAGCCAATCTGCTTCAGTTACTGTGGTATCCAAAGCACACAATTCTGCCTCAGATGTAGAACGGGATATAATCGTCTGTTTAACAGACCTCCAAGCAACTGCACCGCCTCCAAGTGTAAAGACATAACCAGTAACGCCTTTACACTCAGCAGTGTCAGCTATCCAACTGGCATCACTATATCCCTCCAGGACTGCAGGGAATCTCCCATACTGCAAGCCCAAGGATATAGTTCCTTTTAGATATCTGAGTACTCTGTCTAATGCATCCCAATGTGTTCTGTCCGGACAGCTGGTAAACCTGCTCAATTTAGTTATAGCAAACGAAATATCAGGTCTAGAGCAATTTGCTAAATACATTAGACTACCAATTATTTGGGAATATCTTAATTGAGACACAGCCACGCCACTCTTATTCTTGTGGAGAGTCTTTGAAGGATCATAGGGTGTGACTACAGATTTTATGTGGCTATAGCCATATTTCTCTAACACTTTCTCCACATAGTGTGACTGAGAAATTGCTATTCCATCAGTTGAGCGAGTCAACTTCAGCCCTAAAATCACATCAGCACAACCCATATCCTTCATATCAAACTTACCACTTAAGAGGGTCTTGGTCTCATTAATAATTGAAAGGTCAGATGCAAACAATAAAATATCATCTACATATAAACATAAAATAATACATCTATCGCCTTTCAGTTTAGTATATACACATTTGTCAGAGTCATTAATTTCAAAGCCAAACGATAGCATAGCACTATCAAATTTTTCATGCCATTGCTTTGGGGCTTGTTTCAAACCATATAGAGATTTAACTAACTTACAGACTTTATTCTCACTTCCAGAAGCTACATATCCCTCTGGCTGATCCATATATATCTCTTCTTCAAGATCACCATTAAGGAATGCCGTTTTGACATCCATTTGATGGACCTCAAGATGATATATGGATGTCAATGCTATTAACACTCGGATTGTAGTAATTCTGGTAACAGGAGAATAAGTGTCAAAATAGTCAATCCCTTCTTTTTGTTTGAATCCCTTAGCAACTAGGCGTGCTTTGAATTTATCTACTGACCCATCAGGTTTTAGTTTTCTCTTAAACACCCATTTACATCCTATGGTGGTACAACCAGGAGGTAAATCTACTAACTCCCAAGTGGCATTAGAGATAATAGAGTCCATTTCACTTTTAGTGGCCTCTTTCCAGTGCTTAGCTTCAGGAGAAGCCATAGCATCTCTATATGTCACAGGATCACCTTCTATATTATAGGTGATAAAGTCTTGGCCTAAATCCGTAGAGACACGTTGTCTCTTGCTCCTTCTCAGTTCTGTACACTCACTAGATTCATCTAGTCTAGAGTGACTTGAGGAAGGTGCACTCACTACGGATAATGGAACATCTACGGAAGCAGGCTCATCTCTAGTAGGAATACTAGAAATGGACTGAGGTGTTCTCATCTTCATAGGAAATATATCCTCAAAAAATGTAGCATCGCGAAGCTCTACAATAGTATTTGCATCTATTCCAGGAATTTCTGATTTAATAATCAGAAATCTATATGCAATACTATTTTGAGCATAACCTAAGAAGATACCATTTACGGTCTTTGGACCAAGTTTCTTCCTTCTGTGTTCAGGTATTAGTACCTTTGCAAGGCACCCCCACACTTTAAGGTATTTCAAACTTGTTTTCCGACCTTTCCAAAGCTCATATGGGCTTTTATCCCTTGACTTCATTGGGACCCTATTTAACACATGACATGCAGTGTATAGAGCCTCCCCCCACATGAAGTTGGGTAACCCAGAACTTCCTAACATGGAATTGATCATATCTTCAAGGGTTCGATTTTTTCGTTCTGCTACACCATTTGATTGAGGACTATATGGAGCAGTCACCTCGTGAATTATACCTGAATTTTGACAAAATTTCTGAAACAGGTTCGAGGTAAACTCTCCGCCCCTATCAGACCTTAACCTCTTAATGGTTTTATTCGTTTGGTTTTTGGCTTCAGATTTAAAAACCATAAATTTATCTAAAGCTTCATCCTTGGTTTTTAGCAAATAAACATAACAATAACGAGAGTGATCATCAATGAAGGTAATGAAATACCTTTTATGGTCTCTCGTTATTACACCGTTAAACTCACAACAATCAGTATGAATTAATTCTAAAACATCAGAATTTCTATCAACTGATTTGAAGGGTTTTCGGGGCTGTTTATATTGCACACAAATTTCGCATTTTTTCTTATCATTTATGGCATGCTTAGGAATCATGTCAAGATTCATCATTCTTTTTACAGTTTGAAAATTAACATGTCCTAATCTATCATGCCATACATCATAAGATTCAATGTTATAAGAACAACCAACATCATTAGATTTATTCAAAGTTGCTTTTTCTACATTGAGTTTAAATAATCCTTCATTAAGGTAACTCTTTCCAATAAAGGTTCCTAAATGTAATATTACAACTTTATTACATTTAAAGTTCAATTCGTAACCCACACGAACTAGCTTTGACCCGCTAATCAGATTCCGACGGACCGCTGGAACATGATGCACCTCATGCAGTGACAGGACCTTTCCAGAGGTGAACCTCAGGTCAACTTGTCCTATCCCAAGCACCCTAGCTGCAGAATGGTTCCCCATGGTCACGGAAGTGCCTTCAATTACCTGATAAGTAAGGAAGGCAGAGCGATCAGCACAACAGTGCACATTAGCACCTGTATCAACCAACCACTCATTAGGTTGATAGATCAAATTTAGTTCGGGGTTAAAGGTAACAAACCTATCGTTGGTGTCGGCATTAGCAGTCACAACATTTGCTTGTGCCTTGGTGTTGGACGTATTGCCTTGGTTTTTCTTTTTGTTCTTTCGGTCAGGACAAAATTTGGCGTAATGTCCAACTTGTCCACATGTCCAGCACGGCTTGGTTCCATTTTTCTTTTGAACCTTTGGTTTGGGTTTCATCTTGTTCTTCATTTTCTGATTTTTGAAATTGTTTTTGTCAGATGAGACTACCACGTTTGCCTTTGGAATAAAGTCCATTGGCATTGTCTTATTATCATCTTTATGTTGCTTCCGATGTTCTTCCTCGATATTTAAGGCAATCATCAAATCTTCTAAAGAGATTTGACATCTCCTATGTTTAAGAGTCATGCCAAAATTTTCCCAACTCGGAGGCAACTTCTCGATGATAGACAAGACCTGAAATTTTTCGGGTAGTAGCATATCTCCTTCAGCAAGACCATGAATAAGAACTTGAAATTCATGGGTCTGCTCAACCACAGATTTTCCTTCAACCATTTTGAAGTTTAGGAACTTTGCCACGGTGTACTTCTCTAAACCAGAATATTCGGAGTTATATTTTTTATCCAAGGATTTCCACAATTCCTTGGCCGAAGAGGTTGAGCAGTACACATCAAAAAGTGCGTCTGAGAGGGCAGACAGGATTCTCCCATGGCAGAGATAATCCCTTGACTTAAATCTCTCTAAGGCAGCACTACGGCCAGGTTCCTCTTCATCAGGTGAAGGAGGATCTGTTTCTATGACAGAGAATAGCCCTAGCGTGGTAAGCCAGAACTTCATGCGTTGTTGCCAACGCCTAAAGTTCTGCCCAAAAAATCTTTCAGGTCTGGCACTAGCCTCATCAGACCCAACTACCCTATCATTCATCATGTCTATTGATGCTTACAATAAATTCTCTAAAATTGTTGTAACAATAACACTAAAATCAGTAATATATTTGCACCAATAAAATCGGGCAGCATGCAATAGACAGTAAATGAATAAGCAGGGTTAGGAAATTGTTATCCTCCGGTTGAAGCGTCGGCGCGCCGACTGTCTTTAGAGAATTTATTGCCACCCTACGGTGCAAAGGCTCCCGGCAAAACTCCCCCAAGATCCGACAACCACGCTGCGTTCGTAGGTGCACTCCAAAACGAACGCTGCCTTCGGACTCAACCTCAGATCGCACAAGACGAAGCCTCAAGACCCAAAACGACCGAAGAAGAAAGAAGGAGAAAAACTGTCTTCGGAGAACGCTGCCTTCAGAGAAGGAGAGGCGCGCACAGAGAGAGAAGAAGAGAAGGAAGAAAGCAGTGAGTCCTAATCTTCTTCTTCTCTTCTCCTTTTATAGATCAGAAGAGGTGTCTGTTTGCCTCTTCGCGCAGACACGCGAACCGAGGGGTCGCGTCGCGCGCGATTTTGAGAAAAGTCGCGTCGTGCGCGATTTTGAGAGAAGGCAAAGACGCAACTTCTCAAAATAATAAAAATACAAATAAAGAAAGAAATAAAATCAAGCCAAATTGATTTAGAAATCAACTCGAACCGAAATCTGCAAAACCAAACCGGGCCGCCCGCAAGCGCGAGGCTGGGGATTTGCACCCCCCTGCGCGCGATAATCACGTGCGTCGTGCCCGGTTTATGGATTTCTGGCTCAGACCCCCTAAAACCACTTGGTTTGGGCTCAACCCGCGCATGTAGGTCCTCCTAAGCCATCTAAGCATTATAGGAATGGCTTGATATATAAGGCCTTCCATCTCCTTTGGCTTAGCAATGTGGGACTAAAGGTTTTCCAATAGATTTGAAATTTCAATCAAAATTCAACATGACTTGCCTCGTTCCACGCAACGACAACTCGACAAGGCTCAACGGATCATTTCCAGGCGAAGCAGACGGATCATTCTCCGATGGCTCAACAACAATTAATCTATTACTGCATAATTGTCCTATTGCTCATCTTATAAATAAGATTCCATTCTGATGGAACCTTTTTCTGTTTGCTCGAATTTGTGAGATCCACCCCTGGGAAGTAATACATATTAGAGTTTGAGGCAATTTATTGGCAGTCTCTTCCATCCTCAAGTTAATCATCAACCAAAGAGAAAGAAGAAGAAGAGTTTGATAGAAAACCCATCTCTAATAACCGTTAATTACTATTCTATTCATTGATCATCACATATTAAAAAGATTAGAAAAAGATATTTGGGAGACCAGCTCTCACGGCCACTACGGACTTTTCCATTCAATTAGTACCACGTTTTGAGAAGAAGATATATGGGAGACCAGATCTCTATCTCTCCATTCATGGATTCCTTACTTATCGAGAGGAAGACACTTAAGAGACCAATTACTTTGACCTCGGCCGTTGACATTTTCATTCATCGAGTGTGGCCCATTGAGAGAAAGATGGAGACTAATTCTGACATCCACGTACTACCCTTTTATCATTCAAAAGGCGCCGCATTCCCACCTAGAAGCTTCAAAACCTACTACTTGCACTTGGTGGGATTTGATCCTCGTGTTTATATAAATTATTAATGGATATAGCAGGGTTAGATCCGAGATTCTAAATCGGAGGCACATTCTAAGTGACACGTCTTCAATTTAATAAGTTGAAATTCTTTGAAAAATGTCTAACAAATTTATAAATTCATTAGCAACCTCAAATTGATGTAAAGTTTGTATCTACGTCCAAAGATACAATCAATATCAATTATTCATATCAAAATCAAATCAAAAGTACACAAACTAACTCAAAAATTTGCTCATCTTCGAATGACCTTTAAATTCTCGATTTAGAGTGGGAATTGAGTTCAAAGTTTCTTAAAAATCATCATCCACATTGCACGGTAATCGACAACAGTGAACAAGTTCGTGCACAGGCACTCCGACATGAAATAAAATCCGACGACTTGTCTCAAGGTCGCAATATTACTTTAAAATTTTGATATCAAATTACCAATAGAATACTTAGGTTGCGAGTTTTTCGAATATAGAATCAATTTCGAATTTCAATAATAGGCGACCGCACAATAGACTGTGAAAATAGTGGCAAAAATTTTGGAATGAACGAGGAAAGATTTAATCGGGGAGAGAGAAATGTAAGAAGATTTAATGAGTGATCAAGAAGACATTTAATTTTTTTATGGAGTGTAAACCTTAATTATTTAAAAGACAATTATAAAACATATTATTTTAAACCCTAATTATTAAAAAGACAATTAATATTTATACATGGACTTTAAACCCTAATTATTAAAATAAATAAATAATTATTTACGCACGGACTTTAAAATTCTGTTTACTTGGGAGGATGAAAATAAAAATTATGAAAAAAAAATTCATTGTGGAAACTTTCCTATGTTTAGTTTGTAAAAAAAAGTGATTATATTCTTTCTCTTTTTCATTACAATAAATAAATATATTGATTAGCGATCGAAATTTTTGATCTCTAATTTTCTTGGTCGTTGACATCATTCAGTGACAGAATTAATTTTTCTATCTCTAATCACTACAAAAAAAAAAAAAAAGATTTATTGTGACATTTATTTCATGGTACTTAATAATAAATGTCATTATAAACTAATTATAATGTCACTTATTAAAATAGATTAATTTTATAAAAAAAGTATCTCATTAAATTTTTTATCATGACACATTTTATAAATGCCTTATAAACCTAAACATTTTCTTATTAAAACAGATTATTTATTTTGTTTTAAATTTATTTAAACCCACCCCTCCTTACTTTTCCCGTGCCCCAGCCTCTCCGGCTTCACCCGCCGAATTCTCCTTTTCATCTCTTCTTCCTCCTCCGCCACAACTCACCAGTGGCTTCCCTTTCGTTCCCCTCTTCGAGCACGAGGAGCAAGCCACGGGAGCGCCGTCTTCGATCGCCGGGACTGAGATAATTTCCCTCTCTCCAGATGGATCCGATTCAGGTACAAACCTAATCGCGCTTCTATATCTCTATTTGTCCTCGGATTTAGCTCACCGATTCCTATCTTCTTCCCCGAGTGGCTTTTCCCCATTTGTTCTAATCGATGCTTTCGATCAGATTTACTGATTTCTTGTTTACTGTGCTCTATTAATCCTCGAATGTATGCGAAAATTTTCTTTGATATCGAATTAATCAGGAAATGTGGATCTTTGCGGTAGTTGGAGTGGCAAACGTTAGATCTAGATTTAATTTCTCATGACAGTTGGTATGTATTCGGGTTCATGTCCTCAAATTGTTGATATATTTTTTTTTCTTGTAGCCTGCAGTAGAGAATTATGCCAACCCTAAGACGTGCTTGTTCCATATTCTCTTCAAGGTGTGTCTCTTCAGCATCCAGTATGCCCCTTTCTTTTCATTCTGGATACCAGCTATAATTTTTTGCTCTCACTTCTCGATAGGGTGCAGTCGTGCAGCGCTGGCGTTCTACGTTCTGTCAGCGCTCTTCATCGACAGTTTTGTTATCATTTTTGTGGTAATTGTTTTCCTTGCGGCACTAGATTTCTGGGTCGTCAAGAATGTCAGTGGGAGGATTTTGGTCGCGCTGAGGTGGTGGAATGAGATCAATGAGGAAGGAGAGAGCATTTGGAAATTCGAGTGCTTGGATCAGGAGGTTTTTTACATTCTATATTTAGCTTGGGAGTTGTTTGTATGATTAATTGATCTGACATATTGTAAATCCCCATTTATTTGATTTCTGGTTCTTTTATATTTTCAGTCGCTTGCACGTATGAACAAGAAGGATTCTTGGCTCTTTTGGTGGACCCTTTATCTCACGGTATGCCTTCTAATCATGCTACCTATATATGTGTATGATTTTTATGAGTTATGATCAAATTTGGTCTAGAAAATATAGTTATGATTGCATATATGCAAGTGCCACTAGCACTATGCGACGACAGGTTTATTGGAGGACAATGTATTCGATGAAAATGCTAGAATTTTCATGAACATCTACATATAGCTTCTTTTTTTCTTAGAAAGTCAGTATGTCCGTCCTCCTCACGCACTAGCCACAACATACGGGCTAGTAGCCTCCGTGGTATCACACCCAAAGTTTTTCACTGACACCAAAGCAGCTATAGGTCTGGTTCTCTTTTCAACGATTTGATATTACAATAATTTCATATGTTATGTTATCTATTGTTGGTATTGACTTTGTTATTTGGCAGCCGATACATACACATGGACAGACTCTGAATTTCTTAAATCATCCGAGAATAGTCAGAATCGTGATGCTGGCTCAACTGCATCTACTGCTGTCCTTGTTGGTGATTGCTTGATGGTTGCTAATGTTGGGGACTCTAAGGCTAGCTGTTATATGTAGGGGAGGGAAAGGTATATCTCTCTTTCTTAAAGTCCATATTATAAGAACCTTCTTATGTTTTTGAGGTTGTGAAATGATTTTCTTGACTAGAGACTGATCCAGTTAATAAAAACAGGAATTGGAAATGCACTGCAGTATCTATGATATTGCATGTTGGATTAATGGAAATTTGTTCATTAAGTTCTTTTTCTTTAAATTGAACACATGGTACTGCTTTTACTTGTTTGGAATAAATATCTCAAATAGATGTATAAGGATTTTTTTAAAGATACCTTAAATATAAGAAAACCATGAGAACAGGTGTACCATGTTTATGTTCCAGATCTCAATGATAGCTATATTTTAAGTTTTGCATGTTGACACAACTTTGAAGTTTTGTTAATATGGTGTTATCTATTCTTCTCTAGGTTCATTTCTAAACATGCTTATCCTGATGTGTGCAGGTTCATTAAATTGAATTAATATATGTCTAGTATAATAAGATTATGAGCTCGCCTCTACTATACCAAAGAGTTAACTTTGCTTGTGAAAAAATCTAGATCTATATTATATATATATATATATATATATATATATTCTTTATTATATACTTCTTTAATTTTATTTCATTTACACAAACTAATTAATATATGATTTTTTTTTAGGTGACAAGAATATTAGATTTTGTTTAAGATGTGATAGTTGAAGATTAAAGATGCAGCAAAATTTGGAAGTTTGGTTATGTTTTGCTTTTGGAGAGATTTAATTTTTTAATAGTTCTTAAACTAAATACATTGGTACATTTGTGATTATGATTAGTGCATAGATATTTTTTGAGGTGACCAATTTGACAGTCTTGTATTGTAAAAAAATTGATAATTATTGATTAACACTTTAATTTCAATTTAAAATTTTTATTGGTGTTTATGTTAATTAGTTATATGCGTAAATATTTATATCATGAAAATATTGAAAATGGATGAGTTATTTATTAATATATGATATTTTTTATGTCACAATCGAATACCAAATCATGTAGATAAAAATATCATTGTAAAACTCATATGAAGACATTTTAAAATGTTATAATAAATAACTATTAATGATAATTTTAAATGCCCTTATAGATTAATATAACAAACATTTATATGTGTCACTATAAATTATATAACAAGACATTTTAAATTAACTTTATAAACTATCATTAGTGACATTTTTTATTATGACTATAAATAAAATTCAAGACACTTATAATTGTCTTGATAAATAATTTTAAAGGACATATAAATTTGTCATCATTACTATAATAAAATAACATATATAAATGTCATTACAAATCTCATAGTGACATTATTTTTTGTCACCATAACAATTATTCATGCTATTAGCATTGTCACTATTTTTATTTTATAGTGACATTAAGAATTGTCATAAGTGATAAAACTTTAGATGACATCACTATAGAGGACATTTTAACTTAATGTCACTAAATAAAAAATGTCAGTATAAGTAATATATGATGACATTTTTCAATGTCATTAAAAGTATTTTTTCTTATAGTGAATTAGAGATAGAATTTATATTTTCATCGCATTAAATTTTCGTCGATAAAAATAACAATGGAAATTAAATTCAATCTCTCTCTCTAAATTAAAATATCAATACTAATCAAAATATAATTTACTAAAACATCCAAGTGCACACATATTGATCAAAATATCATTGGAAATACTATACATTGAAGTTTAATGACATTAATCAAAATCTTCCTTGTTGTCCAATTTAATTTGTTGACAAATCTTCAAAAATCCAACAATTCTTCGTGAACTCTCAATTTGCAATTGCAAAGTCCCCACGGAATGAGATGATGGTCAATGTAGTAAGTGAGTGTTGTCGCTTTGAGATTTGAGGATGAAAATTTGACAAAGTCAATGCGCCCACTTTCCCCACGTACTAACCATAACATCCGGGTTAGTAATTTTCGTGATTTACCTCCTCCATATTGACTTGAAATAGATTGGCGAGGACACTGAGGATGAACAAATCACTTGTTGTCACATCAATTTGCAATTGCCCATCAGTAAATTTCCTTATCTTTTCCTTTTTCTGTTTCCCCCGCCCCGAACCTACGAGTATACAATACACGAACAATCAAGTTGTAATACTGATAATATAAAAATTATTATGTGTTCATAAGTCACTACAAAAATACCAAAGTAGGAAGAAATAACTTTACTAATACAACATAACTTTTAATACAATACAACACAACAGAAGTATCTTAGAAAAAATTATCAGCATCATAGCTTCGTTTAATCTACTCAATCTTCAAAGTATAAGCAAATTTGCTAATTACTTAGTGCTAATTATATTTGCTAATTAAGTAACTAAGCTTTCATCCAAAATACTAAACAAGATTGTAAAATATTATGCATGTAAAAACGAGCATAAGTAGGTTACTTTGGTTCCTTGATCACTCGCATCCAATTATAACAGGTCTAATTAATTATAACTCTATTTGTTATCTTTAAATCCATTTGATCCAAACAGAAATATATAATTAGGCTCGGCTTCAGTATCTTAGTGCCAAATTTGTACAAAGCTATTTTGGGCTTTCCAGAATGAACAGATTATAACTATAACTATAAGATGATAATCAAGGCCACCATGCTTGTGAAAATCCTTAATTTGAAAAATTAAAGACTATTTCTACAAAGTAAACCATCATTAAAGAGTTGAAAAAAACCCTTCACTCCATTGATTAAATAACTTGCTAACAAGAAATTACCTGAACATTGTTTTCTTCCATCAACATCTCCTTAACATCCTACAAGAAATCAAAAAACTTTAAATAAAATGAATATCTCTAAAATTAATCATTCAACATTGATGATCAAATTAAATATTTCTTAACTAAAAAAAAGAAGCTTATTATACTATTTAAGTTGTGATTTATGATTCTTTAAAGTATAATATTATTAAGTATAGAATTTGAGTAAATACCCGAAGTAAATTCTAGTCTCTCAATGTGGGGAGAAAATATTTTAATGACTTTATATTATTATCAAGATACATAAAACATGGGCTGAACTAGGCAATTTTTATGTTGACTGGTTTGATAGATGTATGTTATGATCGTACCACAAAATAAATTATCGGTTCTAGAAAAGATAGAGTCTCTTATCCAATAATATTTACATCATTTTAATGGTGTAATTTAATTAACACAAATCAACGTATTTACTTTGAATTTTTTAATATGAAACTATTTTATCTTTCCATTAAAATTGATTTTCATTTATCTTCATTCACATTTCTAACCGTTTCTTCATGACTACACCATCAAATTGCAAACCAGATCACTGTCTAAACCGAACTAGATCAAGGTCGATCCAATACATCGTACACCTTCTCATGGATCGCCTCTAATCGACATTCATATTCTACATATATTGCGGTCCAACGCTTTCTAAACTTTATGATGATCCCTTGGCGTGGATGCCTTCCACACACGTATATACTCGTCTTTTGTTGGAAACTATAAGATATTTTTACCATGAATATACTTTATATTGCCTACGTGGGCACGATGTAACGGTAAGACGTCAAGTTGAATTCCTATAGCATCATGTACTTAGATAGGATATATGTGGACACCTTATTTGGAGGGGAAAAAAAATACAAAAAGACTATGTTGAGCTAGGATCTACGGTTCCCATACCCAATTCCAAGCATCCACAACTTATAGTCCATGGAGGTCGACTGTAGATGCACCACCACGAGTGTTTCTGGATTTACTTGGTGGGCAAACCAAGGGAGAACCGTCCGTCCCTAAGACTAGTTGGGTTGTAATGATTTGGAAACCTAGATTATATATAAAAAATGAATATACTTTATATTCACACATTTACTAATTTCAAACCATTGTTCGAAACTAAATAGACCAACATTACATGTGGTTGGTCAGTCGTCTCGAATTGGAATTGCTTTTAAGATGCTATGGAATAACTTGATGGATCGAGGATTTAGAATATGATGTCTAGCTTTTATCGCACCTTTATATTTTTAGACCTTCAGTTGAGAAGTCTAAATCAACTTTATATTATTGTCTCTTTCGCGATGGATAATCGATCCAAAGCCACTATGAATTTTAATAGCGGAGCGAACAATGACACGATCAATCTCGGAATAAATCAAACCCGAACTGAGACAAGTTATTCCGAGCCATATAGAAGAACATCTCATGAGCAAATCATGACCTAATTAATTCCTTCAATTATTTATCATCATATTGTGGTCCTATGCTTGCTACACTATTCCCTACCTTCTGTTGGAAACCACGCATTACTTAACAAAAAGCTGTGCTTTATAGTTGATATTCACACATACACATTTCCTAATTAATCTTCTTCTAATTTGCTCTGACTTCAAACCATTGTTTATGGACCAACATTACATGTGGTTGGTCACTCATTCCAAGTCCCTTTCAACGCGCTATTTAGGAGCTGTGGGATAACTTGATCCATGGAGCTTTTGTCGTATCTTTGCATTTTTAGATCACTTTTTAGTTCGATAAGTCTAAATCAAGTTTACTTTATAAACTATCTACCTCGTTGAATTCTTCTAAAAGAATTTATCTTTGTTAATAATCATCTTCTCTTTCATGATGGATGGTCCAAAGCCGTTTGAATTTTAATAGTGGAACGAAGAATAATGGCACGATCAATCTTGGAATATCTCATTCGCCACCTAGACAAGTTACAACTAGATGAAATCCAAACCGAGCCAAACAGTTGACTTGCCTTGTTCCACGAACGACAAGGCTCAACAGATCATTCCCAAACGAAGCAGACAAATCATCTGCCCGCCGGCTCCAACAAGAATCAATCAATTACTTCATAATTATCCGATTGCTCATCCTATAAATAAGATTCCATTTCATTCCATTCCTCATTCCCAATCAAACAATGAAGCCAAGTTTCAGCTGTCTCTTCTTCTTCTTCCTTGGTTTCTTACACTGCGTGGCTTCTGGCACAGTGCGGCAGGGAGATGCGCTGAACAAGTTCTACTTTAACAACGGAGCAGGGAGGTCGTCTTCTTCTTCTTCTTCTTCATGGGCGAGCAGTCTCCTTTCGGTATCTGACCTGGATTCGAAGGTATACGACAATAGTGGGCTGAAGGAGGACGACAAGGTCGTTCGGCTGCCCGGCCAGCCGGACGGCGTGCATTTCGATCAGTACGCCGGGTATGTCACCGTCGACAGAGCCCACGGCCGAGCTCTGTTTTACTACTTCGCCGAGGCTGCCGAGAACAGCGGGTCGAAGCCTCTTGTGCTCTGGCTCAATGGAGGTATATAAATACTAAAAAATGAATCCATCGATCCATGAGTTGCTTTTCGATAGAGTGGTGATTGCTGTGGCGTGGGTGGGTGCAGGGCCGGGATGTTCGTCGCTGGGGTATGGCGCCATGGAGGAGCTCGGACCGTTTCGGGTCATGAGCGACGGCAAGACTCTGTACAGGAATCCGTACGCTTGGAACGAAGGTAGGAGTGTAGGACTCATCATCATCATATATATACATGTAAATGTTATTTCTTAAAGTTTAGGGGGGTAGGGTGAAAAAGGATTTCTGCTTTGGCATTACCTCGAACTGACGACCACCGTGCAATGCAGTGGCGAACGTCTTGTTCCTGGAGAGCCCCGCCGGCGTCGGCTTCTCCTACTCCAACACCACGTCGGACTACGCCAAGAGCGGCGATCGTAGGACGGCGATTGACGCGCTGGTTTTCCTCGTCAACTGGTTCGAGCGGTTCCCGGAGTATAAGGGGAGGGACTTCTTCATCACCGGCGAGAGCTACGCCGGGCACTACGTCCCCCAGCTCGCCCATGTCATACTCCATCACAAAGATCGCCTCATCAACCTCAAAGGCATCGCGGTAAGACATGGATCCCGAATCAATCAGTCCGATCGATCCCCAATCATTTTGATTGCAAATTAAATTGGGAAGATTCGATCCACTCTGATTATTCATCGAAAGTTCCCATTTCGATTGCAAGTTGATTTGGGAAGGATCGATCTCCTTTAGTTCCTGACCGAAAACCTCATTTTGATTTCGAATGACCTAGATCGGGAATGCGGTGATCAACCAGGAGACGGATAGCAAGGGGCTGCTCGACTACTTCTGGACGCACGCGTTGATCTCCGACGAGACCATCGTCGCGATCCACAAGTTCTGCAATTTCTCACCCGATGCGCAGCGGCAGCCTCCGGAGTGCGACCGGGCGATCGCCGAGGCGGACCACGTCTTCGACGAAGTGAACATCTACAACATATACGCGCCGCTGTGCTTCTCGTCGGGCGTGACGCCGACTCCAAAGTTGCCCTCGGTTTGTGCCTTGCAAGCATCTTTATATATTTGTCCTCATTTTCCTGGTAGTTTTAGAGTCAATTTAGATCGATCGATTAAACCTGTTAACTCAAGAATCAGAGTTCATCGCATTCTTGTTTGATCACTGCAAGGAGCAAGTTTAATTAGGAAAAAACTATATTGAATTTAGAGGGTAATCAGACTCAAACTGCTTCTTCTACCATGTTGAATTGTATCCCTTCTCGATCCCATTTAGAAATGGAATAACAACTAACTTGATGCAAACCCTCAAGGACAGACTATCCATCAAGCATGATCGAGATTAAGAAGAGATCTGCTCTGGAAACTTGCTCCCTTTCAAGGCCCATCCACCAAATTCATTTCAATGTTAATCACTAACATACATAGTTTTCATTCAACTAATTTTATGGTTCTTGGTCACTATCAGATTGTGAATAATAGAGATATGGTTTATAACCAAGTTAATCGAAAAATCCATAGAACTAACATGTTCGATCTTGTTCTGTTTTTTCAAAATAAGGCAACTTTGCCCGACCCTTTCCTGCCTACCAATTGTTATATCTATATACTGAAATGTTGTATTCAAATTCTGATGCAGATTGAGAATTTTGATCCTTGTACTTCTAATTACGTGGATGCATATCTTAACAATCCTGAGGTACAGAATGCTCTACATGCCAATGTGACGAAGCTCAAGTACACTTGGTCCGGTTGTAGGTATATGCATATCTCATAGAAGCTGTCATTTGTTACTTTTATTTTTCTTTTTAATCGAATAATAAAAATTCAACTCATTTATTTATATTTTTGTCTCAATACAGCCAGGTGATACATAGTTGGTCAGATCAGCCTTCCACAATGTTGCCAATTATTCACGAATTGTTATCTAATGGAATTAGAGTTTTGAAGTACAGGTAAAAAAAATTTAGCTGCATCATTAGATTCATTTAACTAAATGAGGAGATGAGTTAAAGTAAGAGACACAATTTTGGTGACAATCCATTTCATCGCATCAATGTCTCCATCATATGACAACTGTTTTGAGGAAATAAATAGAGATTTTCATCATATTATATGACATATCAACTTTAAGTGTATCAATTTTGTGACCTTTTTATTTTTCATTTCAAGGCCCATATATTTAGTAGCTATAGTTGTTCGAGGTATGAATAGCTTTAAGATTTTTGCATAACATATGTAATACTCATACAATAAAGATAAAGATATTGTTGATCAAATTACGAGGAAAGGATTTTCGATAAATTTTGTCTCTAAGTAAGTTCACTTTTCATATGCATGCATGTAATTATACAGTGGCGACTTTGATGGAAGAGTTCCGGTTACTTCCACAAGATACTCTCTCAACAACTAAAGCTTAAAGTAAGGTTCATGGAGAGCTTGGATGCTTAACAGTGAGGTAGATAATTATGTTGTTTTAAATCTTTTCGTAATAATATATACATATATTGTATTTAATTATCCTCAAATCATAAATAATTGAAAGTGTTGCAAAAACTCTCTTCATTGATCGACAATGATGATGACTTGTAGAATGACATTAATTTTGATGATTTTTATTATAAATATGCAGGTTGGGGGATACACTGTGGTTTATGATCACAATTTGACATTTGCCACTGTTCGAGGAGCAGGGCATGAGGTTCCAAGTTATCAACCAGCACGAGCTCTAGAGATGATCAAAAATTTTCTTCATGGGCTGCATCTCCCTGCTATTTAAGAAATGTTACCAATCAATTTATTGATGTTTATTGTGACCTCAACGGTTGAATAAAATTCAATCTATGCTTTTGAATATTATCGTTGGCTCAAGTTAATCATGGTTTGACTTCAATTAGTAGCTTAGAAATTTCTTATTAAGTGATTTAATTTTATGCTAATTTATCATTGACTGAATTTAGATGCTGTGATAGGTTAACAATAAGTGATTATGCCGGCATTTAAAAAATGAATTAATAGCATTAAGAGAGCGTTATGGTGATAGATTAGTTTTAATTTTAGAAAGTTGAGGGTGCACGAGGCAACTTTTTAAATCGAGGATATATTTATTAAAATGAATTTAATTAAATTTTATAATATTTTTAATAATTAACCGACTTATCCAATGTCTGGTACGAGGTATATAAAGCCTCGCTATGCCAGTCTCGGTTCTAGGTTTTCTGCTTTCCTTTCTTCTGCGGTTCTACGGCGCCTAGGGTTCGCTCGCTGGACCTTCCTGCCATGGGGCGATACCGCAGTCACAGCAGAAGCTACAGCCCGCGGCGATACAGCCGTAGCCCTCCACCCCGGAAGCGCTACGATGACCCCCGTGACCGATACCGTGGAGGCGGTGGTGGTGGACGGGAGTATAGGGACTATCGCTCCTCCTCCTCCTCCGGACTCCTCATCCGCAACATCGCTCTCGATGCCAGGTCATTTTATGTATTATCCTTTAGGTTTCATTTCTTTGTCTTCGTTGTTGTTGCAGTGAGAAATCCTTTTGATTTCTCCGACTTCTCGTGGTATTTCGAGCTAAGATGACGATGGTAGTTCTCTTCCACGTTCTAACAAATCGTGCTAGGTTAAATATCTGTGACTCGTACAACTTGATGTCTTGGTATGAATATCATTTGCGAAAACTCAGTCTTTTGGCTGTTTCAGCTCCTGATTTCATTAATTTATATTCACGGAATTCTAATTCTATATCATGGCGACCTGCATTTAGTGGCATTGTTGGAAACTGTCATGATCTGCATTTCACAACTTACAACTGCAATATTCTTTCTGAAGTTTTAGGTATTACTTATGAAGTTTCACTATCCATTTCTCTCTTTGTTTGGTGGTTTACATGATTTCAAACCAGATTGGAATGGCTAGCTGAATTGGATAACAACTATTTATCACTCCCTTGCTCGAGAAATTGATGTGGAGAGTTAAAAAATGGTTAAAGAAAAGGGATTAAAAAAAATGTAAGCTCCCCCATATAATACATAATGAATGTTTGGATAGATGACATTCTGTACTTGACTTCCACATTTATTGTTCAATTGATTTGGTTGTGGGATTCTGATTAGTATAAATAAGAAACAAGTGCAAATTAAGGCAACTGACAATGTGATATTATAATTGATACACCACAGGATAAAAAATGGTATCTATACCACAACTTCCACACTACTAGATGTCCTTTACATTCAAATTCCTGAAAAATTATTACATCCACTAGGATATCTATGATTCTAAGTTCTTCCACAAAATTACTCACCTTGGAGTGCAGCATAATAATTATGAACAGAAGTATACCAAAAAAAAAACAAATTATAACAATCTAGACTTTCACCTTACCCCAAGGATTCGACACATGCATTACTAAGTTAGAGAAGTTCATATTCATTCTTAAGATTGTTTTTCAATGGATTTTTTGTCAGCTTTGTAGGATAGTGCAGTATATCTTAGGGATGATACTTATGATTCAGTATCATTAGACATTGGAATTGACTAATTGTGGTTAGATATGATGTATTTCATATTCTATAACAAAATTTAAAATATCAGCTTGGGTCTTAATCTTATATGATCTGCAGCCAGATTTGTACTGTAAAGATGCCTACCTATCTTTGTGCTGGCCTTCTCTCCTACTTGATGATGGAATGATGGAACCAAGAGAAGAAGAATATAGGAGGAAGAGTAGGAGGGAGGAGAAAAGGATTGAAGTGGCGGGCTGGAATGCTGGATAAATTAAAAGAATGGGAAAAGATTAAAAGATATAAGCTCGAAAGAGAAAGAATAAAGCAAAAAAATAGGCTAAATATGGGGGGGGGGGATAAAAGAAAATTTGCACTTATATCAGCACCTATTGGTATTATTTAGCCGGTATTTAAGTCGGTGGTTTGACAGGTATGTATTCTAATAACAAATGATGCTTTAAACTGTGCTTGGGGGAATAGAGTTCTATACTGGAAGTGAACAGAACTATATTAGTGTTTTCATTATATTTGTTGGTTGTATTGAGTGTTTTCATTATTTAGTTCATATATATAAACAAGAATTTAAAAGAACCATTATGATTCAAATCAGATTTTATATTCGATACGGATTTTATTTTTATGATTCTTCAAATAGGAAATATGATCCATTAGAAGTTAAATTCAATTAACCAGAAATAAATATAACCTATTGAAGCATTAAATTCAACTAATGTATTGAATATTAAACCAAGTCATTATAAAAAAGGAAGGATGAATCTTATGTTGTATGATAGAAATATAAGGTCGATGAGATTATAATTTCAAAGTTAATGATTACAAACAAAAAGAACATCTTGTGACTTGTCACATGGAAACAGTAAACGATAGCTAAAGCAGCCTCAGCAAAGTTGAAAAAGAACAAATCACTGAAATTCATGTTATTGAAAATTACTCTCCAATTCATCTTTTCATGTAGCATACTCGTTGTTTGCCTCTTTCTTTCTTTCTTTTTTCTTCCATCGTGTTAATGCTATCAAGACATAATGGATATCAAAGGCGTAGTTGATTTTTTTTCCATGTTAAAGTGTTTTAGGATGAAATTTCTAATTATTTGTTTAATTTCCATTCATGGAATGAAATAAGACGGGCGGTTAAGTCGTCATGGGTAATTCATCTTGGTTACACAGTTGCACTGTTGTTTTAAAGCCTTCATAGCTAACTTTGATTACGCATGTGGTTAAGTCTCTCCCATTTTAATCTCGTAAAAGCAAATACTCTGATAGACTGTCGCTAAGCAGTAGATACAAGGATTTTTAAATTTATCAGTTCATAATTGTTCCTGAAAATGGACAATTTTTGTTGCTTTCATATTTTGAGAGGGGTAAATGTGTACATGTTAAATGTTAATTGATTCAATGTTGCTTCATTTTCCTCAACTATTTAGTTTTTTTGTGTATTTGTGAAGGATATTTTTTGTTATGTGTTCTCCAATATATGTTCAAAATGCATGAATTAAATAAAAATTTGTCTGTCATTTGCAGGCCTGAAGATCTACGGATTCCATTCGAGCGGTTTGGTCCAGTGAAGGATGTCTACCTTCCAAAGAATTACTATACAGGGTAAGAAATACTATTCAGGGCACTTCCTTTTTGTGACTTATGTTCCATTACTAAATTACTCTTTCATCATCTGTATCCTCCTTTTGAGTGAGATTTGGAAGAGTAAAGAAACAAACTTCAGTTGACTAATTGTCTGCATCTTGAGAACATAATTTCTACTTTGAAAGAAAAGGAAAGGTAATTGAGGGGAGTACATGGAAACTGCTGCTTTATTGGATATTTATGATGGATTGGATTTTTGAATATCAACAACTTCAACTGTGTACAAAAATTGAATATGTTTATTCACCAAGAGTTTTCACCTCTCGGATTTCCTTCCACAATTTTGACAAACAAGGCCTCATTGAAACACTTCTAAAAGATCAAATTATGTCAGTTGGTATGATGAAAGTGTTTTTTTTTCACCACTAGATGAAGTGCTAAAAAAAAGTGAAAACCTTTCAGTCCAAAAAAATAAGAAGTTAATGGTAGGCTGGTTGTGTTAACTTATTAACTGCTCCACTTTAAACTTGACAAAAAAACAAGAAAACTATAAAGGTAAAAGTCAAAAGATACTATCGCAAAAGAGAAATCTCCAAAAAGGATATGCCAATTGTGGATGCTTGCTCTCCTCTCACCTAGCGCATAATCATACTTGTCCAAGCAACTGAAGGCTACTGTATTTGGTCTTTCATTGTTGAACATTGTCATCCTTGTATATGTCGGTCAGTTTCCTTGTAGTGTTGGGTAGTAATTTTTTTCTTGTTGGTTTATCTTTGTGAGCTAAACAACCATTTCAGAATAAGCAGATTTGGTCCTTTGTGTATTCATTTCGCTGCACTGATGAATTTTGATCTTATGGCTCTGCTATTGCAGGGAGCCACGTGGCTTTGGATTTGTTAAATTTCGCTATGCAGAAGATGCTGCAGTAGCTAAACAGCATATGAATCGTCAGATTATTGGTGGTCGTGAAATTTCAATTGTCTATGCAGAAGAAAATAGGAAAACTCCTCAAGAGATGCGCATGGTGTCAAGGGTTAGGTGTGCTCATCTATACTTTCCGGCATTATCATTTTTTTAAAATAAATGTTGGAAACCTGTTGGTAGATGTATTGTTTGATAATCTAATGGTTATCAATGGTATTCTGTCTGTGAAAACTCCTGCAGTGGAAGATATATGGGAGGACGAAACAGGCGGTCCACATCAAGATCTCCCAGACGACAATATTGCTGTTAGTATTCTGCTGTATCATTGCATGATATTCATAACTCATCCAGTTTTATATCTGCTTGAATATACTTAAAATGTATCATTCTCTGTGGCAGCATATTCTCGTTCTCCTAGTCCTCCCAGGCATGGTTCAAGGTTTGTTACAATATTTGTACTAGTGTTTTTGCATGTTATCTGCTAAAAGAAATAACAAATTGCTGGTTCTTATCGTTGGCATATATGAAAAATCTCTACGTCTATTAAACATTACAATTCAAATATCTTTTGAATGTTTGAGCAAAGGACATTCATTTTATTAATAGTTTCCATTGATATAGGAAGATAAGACTTGGGACCTTCAATTTGTATACTAGTAAATAGTATACACTAATACTGCAATACACTCTACAATATTCTATTTGAAGATTAATAATCCATATCAATGTTCCAAACTTTTTGGAGTAAGTTAATTGGGAAGTCCTTTGTTAAAAGTATAGTGACAAGTGTTCTTAAATTGATTTCATAACAAACCTCATAAAAATTGTATTTGGCATTAAATGAGGCTTACGTTTTGACCTGATTCAGAGTTTCATCAAGAGGTTGGAACAATACTGTTTTGGAACAGTATCATTCCATTTTGGTTGGGTGTTGGCTGTTTTGATGAGGAAGAAGAGAGGAGTTGGAGGAAGATGAGTATGAGGTAGAGGGGAGGTCAACGAGGGAGATAGATGAGGAAGAGGCGGACAAGGTCGTGACAACGCATGCAAGGAGGGGTTGAGGCTAACCAGCAGAGCTTTTCACACCTGTTGGGAATCGACTCTAGGTCTATTTGTAGCAACATCCTTGCATGAACCAATTGCGCCAGCCCGTGGGAACTAGTTCTTCAATGACTAGTGACTTGATGGCAGGTTGATGTTAGTGATTGACAACAGATATTCTAAATTGGTAATGAGGTTGTCGTCGATAAGCAGCCGCATAATTTCTTTGTTCATAATCATAAACCGAAAGCATCAGTATGTATAACACTCATCAAGTTATCAGTAGGTCTCTTAATCTTGCTGGTTTCAGTTTGACCCCTTTTTTCATGATCCAGTAGACCCTAAAACTGTTACCCATTGTCCCAATAGATACAAATTTTACTTGCCAAGGAATTTGTTCTACATCCATAGAGTTCCCTAATCATCTGAATAGCTATACGATGATTTGGAAATTTTTAGCTTTGTGGAGTTTAGTTAGCAGTCTCCTGTTTTCCTCTATCCCATATCTCACCAACAGTCTAGTTGTCTTTCCTGAAAATAATGATAATCATAATGATACAATTCAAAAATTGAATCGGGTGTTCAAGATTTAGTCAAATAAAATTATGCTTGAACTCTCTCTGGACCGTCCAGTGCGAGTGCTTTCCGATTTACCCTGGCGACCGGTGGGAAACTTCCCTAGGACTGGGCCGGTCGCCTGAGGTTCGACATTACCCAACCTCGTTAATCATTTTGGGTCTCGGCTTTCTTTGTTGTTTAAATTGGATAATGCTGTGTGACTACTAGAAATTTCCCAACCTCCTTGTATTAATGTCTTTCTTTTTTTAGATGTAAATTTATTTATTTTTTCATAGCCTTTCCAATGTTCATGCAGATTGTAAAAGTGAAACGAGTATGTATAGAATCAAAGGTTTAGTAAAAAAGGAAAGAGGAAGCGGACGCAAAGTTGTTGTTCGCTTATTGATCACCTAATTTGAAAGCTATGAAGAAATTTCAGTTTGTCTTCGTTTTCAGCTGAAAATCACTGATCATACATGGCTTGGTAGAAATACAAGTCCATTTTAAACTTTCCTTTCCCTCAATAAAAACAACTTTCAGTTCATGTTTTTCTCTCTGAATTGGCTGTTTGATTGTTTATACTATCCAGTTAAAAAGAAATTAGAGCTTTCAAAGTTGAAAGAGAGATTCATGAAAAGAGCCCAAAGCGAAATTACCATGATCTCCTGTGATGAGGGCATAATCTTCTTGATGGTGGTCATGCATGAGATGAAAGTAAGATAATTTTGGCCTAAGAAAGTTGACGCAAAGAGCTGTCGATGCTGTTCAATAAGCAAGTACACCAATAAGAGAATAAAACACGCTACCATATTTTTTTCAGGAGTTGTGATATGTTCCAGGTAAAGTTCACTGCTTCCAACTCATCAAGTTGGAGATGCTGCTTAAGAACCTGTGCCACACTTTTCGACCAATATGTTATATTATTGTTCATCATAAAGATCAGCAGATAATTCTTTTGCTTTCCCGTGTTCTTTGCAACTTATAGATCACATATCTACACCCTTGGATTTGCAAACACTTTGCCTCGTAGTATGCTTCGTTTCTGAATAATTACTCACACATGGTTGAATGCAGGAGGGGCAGCCGTGATTATTACTCTCCGCCGAGATCAGTTTCTCCATCTCTTCGCAATGGTAGGGAGTATGGGTCGCCTGATGTTAGAGATTACAGGTCTAAGAGGCCGGAACGTCAGTCTCCAGGTTCCGAGGGTATCGATCAGAGCCCGTCAAGGTCACATTCCTACAGGTCATCCTCATTTCCTCTCATATTCATCATCTTTATTTGCCAATCATCTTACTGGTGTCCAAATTTATGCAGTCCCAAATGAGCGCTGAAAGTAGCGACGTTTTAAAATGAATCATTTACCAGAATGGGAGAACCAGCTGCTGTAAACACTTTTGGCAAATTCATTTGGTTATCCTTCAAATTTGGTAGCAATGCGAACTTCTGGTTAGGCAAATGCTCTTGTAACTCCACACATACTATATGGGATCTCTGTTCTGGTGGATCTGTATATGTTTTGGGGCCTCTGGTCTAGTGGAATTTTCTGAACCTCTACCTTTTTCTTCAGTTATGAACCGACTTGTTGTGCTATCTTGATTTAGATTCTGACGAATCTTATGCAATTGGCTCAAATGAATAGTCAGAATTAGATTCACATGAATTTCTCATTAAGTTCTCAGTGTGTTTACTTTCTTCAATGGATCTATGTTTTTGTAAAGTATTTTGCGGATAGTAATAAATTGTTGAATTCTTAATTTGGATCTAGTTGACTTAAGATTTTCCATAGGATTGGCCATCAAACAAAAACCAATCCGAATGACAATTTTGCTTGATAAAACTAGCTTTCTACCCGGTTAATGTGGATAGGTAATCGTTGTCGGATAGTTTTTTCCCCGTTTGTTCACAAGTCACTGAAGAGTTCTCATATTGTGGTCAACTAGGACATCAATGGAGTCTTCAATGTTGGTTAAACCAGTAAAGCACATATTTACTAGTGGCTCAACATCAACATCAAAAATAACACCTAGTGCAAAACTAATCTAGTTTTCACGGGAGTTCGAGTTCAAGTCTTGAACAAAAATTCACAGCCTCTAATCACCTACTTGATTAGTATTTCAATCATTGGCCATTTTCCTTGGACAAGACTGGCGGCATATTGTTTCGAATGATGTACTTTCTGCATCTTTGAAATATGCTATCATACAAAAGATCAAATTGTACTCCTGCTCGTTCTCGATTCACGATGAAAAAGATGTGATCGGCTTCAAGGATCCTGTAGTACCTGCGACGGTAGGAAGAAAGATTGGTTCAAATTGGGTGATATCAGTTGAAGAAAGTCTATAACTAGGAGGAGCAAATCATTGCGACATCATAAAAGCATGAGCCATTCAAGTTGTGGACTGTGCTAATTCCATGGTCATTGTGAAGAAGCTAACATATGACGCATCTTCTGAACTATGCTAAATTCCATGATCATCGTGAAGAAACTAACATATGACATTGTTTTGAACGAATCAAGGGCATCCGCAAAGAAGGTTTTTTGAGTTTCTTTCCGTTTCTGTAAACTAACATTGACACATTGTTTTTGAACGAACCAAGGGCATCCACAAAGAAGGATTTTATAGTTTCTGTCCGTTTCTGTTTCTCCAAAAATTAAGAAGCTGGGTTTGATATTTCGAACCCAGCTCCTTAAGTCTCTTTCTTCATTTATGGTGGGGGCCAAAGGAAAAAGCCAAAAACCTACCACAGTTGGAGATGCCCTAATCATTCATGCTTGACTGCTTGTTGCAAGTAATCCGGCTTCTGTTCCCAGTTCTGGTTAAACAGAAATTTTACCAGAAGCAGAACTTGATTTGAGAGTAGGCACAACAACAATGATCATGGAATAAATCACATCTACAATTTAAACTCGACTTCGAGTAGAACCCAAGAATCAGATATTGCGTGATGTAAGTTTCTCCAATTGCATGCGTTCTATAGGAAAGAATGTGGTATTGAAAAATGATGATGATGTGCAGCAATACAAACCATATTCCTGGTTGTAGAGGATGGCATTTTGAGTCATCTGCAACAAATTTGTTCGGGTGTTCGATAGGCAACCGAGGATGTGTCATGGATATCGTATTCAGAGCTCCATCATTGTCTTCCCAATCTTCATCCCTGCTCCAGTATTCCAAAGTATCTCAAAGTGGTCTCCAACCATAAACCTAATCTGAACTATACACAAATTGATACACACGCCTGACTCACCGGTATCCTTTGTAAGGCGGCGGAGCATTGCGAGGTAATCGCCACCGGCACATCTGCAAGACTCGAAGAAACAACAACGGGTGGATACCCAGGATACTGGAGGGAATTGTGAACCCAAATACCTTTCTCGTTCTCTTAGTTGCGTAGCTGAAGTAGAATGTGTTGGGGTAGGTTCTAAGCTCCGAATTAAGCCGGATTGAGCCTTGAATTGTTAGGTCAGGTAGGATCCAATCCCCTGAAGCGAATGGACCGGTGTTTCCTAAGAGCAGATCAACCAGACCTGAGAGGCCAGTATTCCTCCAACCCATCCGAAAATGATCAAATCCAAAATTGTAGTAGTTCTTGAGCCATTTAATGTCCAACCAATCATAGATTATAACTCCCAAGCGACAAATTTGAAGAAGTGATATAGGTTTCACGAACCTACCATCTTCCGGCCTGGAAAACAAAACAAAGGATTATGTTAGGAACTCGAAACAAGTATGTTATCGGTTCTTGAAGAACAAAGAAGTTGCTCACTGCATGCCATCAAAGTAGGCTCTAGTGGTTCCATTGAGCGCGCCGGACAAAGAAGTAAGGCTCAGAATCCAGTCCTCTGAGGTGTCATAACCATTGAATGCCTGTTGCAGTACAACAAATGCGAGTAAATTCACAATCCTCGTGAGGAAGAAATCAAGAGATAAAAATAATACATTGATCAAGAAAGTAAAACACCTTATCGGCGAGCATCTGCTGCAATACTCTAACAACCTGAACACCTGCTGAATGTCCAACAAAATGGAGAGGATGGTGCTCGTCCCACGAAGGATAGTGCCCTGCAATCCAACAAATTGTTTGGTTCCATCAATGTTTTATAGAATTGGAAATCTAGTTTCAATTTTGTACCAAATATCTATGTTTGTTATACAAACAGATGGGACTTACAATTCTATTGTTTCAAAATTTTGAGATTGAGAAGCATTAACTTCTCCAACACTAAGGAATTCTTTCTGAACAGGAATTGGATCAAAACAAGCAAGAAAGGATGCGTAAACATGATCTTTTAAAACCGAATAGATAAAAAATTTAAACTCTATTGTCCAGTTTTAGCTTACCTTGTTCATAAATCTTCCCAAATTGTGAATGTCCAGAGATCCTGCTATGCTCCTCTCCGTAGTCCACCTGCCCTCCCTTCAGGTAATAGAACAGTTCGCTTGCCCTGTGCTCAAAGGTATATCGAGTTTTAAAAATCCAGAAAGGGGGGGGGGGGGGGGGGGGGGGGGGGGGGGTGGAATCGATTTTTTTTTTTTTCAGATTCTCAAAAAAGAAGGGAAGCAACCGAACCAATGATTTTGAGAAGAAGCACCTGTCATGGATGCTGGTTAGGGATCCCAGATCAGGGACCAGAACACGCTCATCCTTCTTCTCCGCCCCGGCGAAGTAGGACAAGCCGCCAAGTCTCTGCAACCCAAACAAAAGCCAGAGTTAATGCGATATCGATGAAAAGAAAGGTAAGATCACAGCCGCCGATGAAGACATTTACCCCTTTTCCGAATCCGAAGATACCGTGCACCAACACGATAGGCGGCGGCGAGCCCTCGAGCACCACCGGCAGCTGACCCCTTCCCTCCGCCTCCCTCTGCCATGCGCCGATGTTGAAGACATTAGGCCGCAGGCAGTCGGTGACGGCCTGCGACAGGTCGGACGCCAGCGCGGCGCTGAAGATGTAGAGGCCGAAGAGAAGGTGCACCGTCGCGCTGACGAAGAGCTCCGTCAGCCCGAGGATTCCGATCGATAGCCTCGCCATTTCTCCTCCCGAAAAGATCCAGAAAGAGCTTCCTTTTTCGGCGTCTATCCCCTCCTGCTCTTCGATCGAAAGCGATGGAACAAGAAGAGGAAGAGAGGAGGAACGGAAGAAGGCTCAAGCGACCACCTTCTTCTTTCTCCTCCTCTTCTTCCAAAATTTTCTCGATTTTTCTTCCGACCTTTTGATTCGGTAGAGGAGAAGCAACGCTCTGGCTTCCATTTATAGGAGGGACGACTCTTTGCCTTGAGCAGAAGGACAGCAGAAAAAATGATCAACCAACTTTTTCTCCAATTTTCGAGGAAATTTCAAAATGCACCCTCCTAAGGTTGTGACTTTTATTGGGCCCCCCATACTTTTTTAAATTGTTAAAATATCCTTTATAATTCTCAGTTGGCTTCCAAATTTCGACTTTATACGCATAACAACAGATGGGCGATTCATCAATTGTTGCAACCACGCTTGATTCGACCAGCATCCGGTCTGCTTCAGGTCGGCAGGACGCACTCACGCGGCTCCACCTGAGCTAAATCAGTCATCTTATCGTGTCACAATTATCTTGGGCTGAATTAGTTTGGGACCTGTTGAGCTGAGTCAATCTAAATTGAGTTGATCCAAGTTGTTGATCTCTTAAGGAGATCGATCGGGAAGAAAAATTTATTAGTTTAAATTTATTATAATTCAAACTTTAAATTTTAAATTTTTAAATGTTAAATACATATAATATATTCTGTAAGTATATAAAATTTTTTACTTGAATATTATAATTCAAGAGGAAAATCTAAATTTAAAGGAAAAATTTTATTTACTTAAATTCGTTATACGTAATTTTTAAATTTTAAAATTTTAAATTCTCGATACATATAATATTCTAATAAAAAATAAAAAAAATACTATGCACTGTATTCAAATTGAGACATCTTGATTTGAATCTAGGTCTCTGGATTCACACAATCATGCAACGTCTCAATCCGTAATCGATCAAAATATAATTGTGATTTGTTTGTTTGTGATGTATTTAATGATTGATTTCTACCTTAGATATTAGAGGGCTATCTTAAAAAAAAATAAAACCTTAGGGAGTGAAATTGAAAATTGTCTCTTTTATTCTCCTCCTTACATTGCTGGTCAGCAATTGGGGAGTCGTGGTACCACCAATGCCCCTCTTTTGGGTTAAATTCGAAAGTCTAGAACCTTCACTTGATTATTCATCAGAAGACATTACTATTTATTTATTTTAGTTGTTTTTAAATGCATTCTTAATTACAATAAGACAAGTAAAAAAAAATGCTTCTATTTACTTGTATAAACTCAGCCACAAAAAAAAAACCTTCTTAGATTTTCTTACGCATTAATCTTGATTTTAAGATATTATTATTTTTATTATATCCTTCTCTTGTAGTAAATTATAACATATTTCCTAAGAATTTTCTTGCTGTGTCTTAGTTCCCAATGTAATTAAGTGGTTGGAGAATGACCTTCTGTCGTATGTGTTAGATTAATCACTGTAGGAAGAGAGGGAATATTAAGGGATAGGGTTAGCCAATCGTCTCCTAATTATATATTAAATAAATCCAAATTATAAAATATTTATCTCATTTAAACTTCTTCTCCATATTATTCTGGTTGTAACACGAAAGTGGGACATAAATAACAATCATGATTTTTTTATTAGTTTTTGTATAATAATAAATAGATGGGGATAAGTAAATGTGAGCCACCATCAATTCAACATTTTTATTAAAAATAAATCAGACTGAAATAAAAACTAAGTCAGCTGAAGCCCTGGTTTGTAAAATCGTGATTTAGATTGTAAGACCATATGATCCTATGATCGGGAATCTGGATAGATGGAGGATCGGTTTTGTAACATTTTGTAACATGTTGTTTGGAAATTTTTTTAGTAAAAAAATTAAATTAAATTTCATCAACAGAATTTCATTATGAATTGAATTCAATTCTAATCTTTGAAATGAATTAGTAAATAATATAATTAAATTGAATTTTTTAATTTAAAATCTATCATAATTGAATTAAATTTTTATATTTTTTTACTATTTTATCCTTCATCCAAAATAACGTCGAGTGGAAAATAAGGACTATTTAATAATTTTCATTTGTCAAAATAATTCCCTTCACAAATCAAATTTTTTTTTTTTGAAGGATTTGAAGGGAATTGAATTCCAATTCTTTATTTATTTCTGGGTAGAAATGTATTCCAAACAGTGGAATTGAATTTCAATTCATGAAGAAATTCAATTCCATCCCTTTCTAAATAGGGTGTAATATTGGAATCGAAATGGAATTGTCGGAATTCCGAACAGTGTGGAGTGGAATCATCAATCTTACGTTACAAATGATCCAGCCTCGTCGATGTCTAGCAGGCAACGACAGCGAAGGAGACGCAAAAGAGACGGTGGCTTGTGGAGCAAGGGGACGAAGAGAGGAAAACGTCAACCGGTGACTGGCAGCGGCGACGACATGGATGCATGCACGATGCAAAAGGTGGATCCACCACCCAACGACCCCCTGGTCTCTGCCCCACAAGTGTCCAGAGGAGATAAATCACGGTGAATGCTGGGCAGGTGAGACATGGATGCATGCACGAGCTCGTGGGTGAGGTTGTGAGTGGAGCGGCGTCAGTGAGAGCTCGGGACGAAGAGGGGAAGGCATCGCTGGTAAAAGGCAGCGACGACGACGCACGACCTCCAGGTGAAATCGATTCAAAAAGATGGATCCGCCACCTCAGCAGCCCTTGGTCTCTGCCCCGCGAGTTTCCAGAGGAGATAAATCACGAATTACTGGGGTGATAGATAAGACACAAGAGCCAAGAGAGTTTGAAGCCCATACCAGGACTAGCTCGCAGGTGAAATCGAGACAAGCGGCGAGGAAGAACGCAACGAAGGTGAAGAAGAAATCGAGACAAGCGGCGAGGAAGAACGCAACGAACGCAACGAAGGCGAAGAAGAGAGCATAGAGGGAGATGACGCAGCGTTTTTAGGTTTTTAATTAATTAATTCAAACAATTACTAACTTAAATAAAAATAAAATAGACATTTTCAAATTTTAATTAAATTATCTATATATGTATATAAACTTGTTTTAAAATTAAAATAAATTATATTTATTTGTTAAATATATTTTTAACCGATAATTATCATTAATAATGTTATTATTAATTTAATTTTTAAATTATTAATCAAATATTAAATTGATTTAATTTTCATTGATCAATTTAATCATCCTATTAAATATTAAATTAAATTTAATAGATTTTTGATAGGATTATATTTGTACGATTTGATCATGATAGATCCAATTCTGATCCCATGTCTGCAGCTCTCTTTTGTGGAAGTGGCGGGAGAATTCCAGAAGACTGAGTAGGCAAACACAAGTTTCTAATCCATGAAGCAATCAAACAAGGAGAAAACTTTTTTTTTTTGTTATATGGTCCTGTTCAGATTTCAGATGCATCGACTTGTTGCTTGTCTAAAGAATGAAAAGTTAAGATTTAGATCTGGTCCAGTTCAGATGATTTCTTTTTTGTTTGGTGTAAGTTTTGTGATATGTATGATATATATAAACGGACTGAATGAGCAAGGGAGGAGAACAATGTTGTAACGCATCGAGTCAATGCATTGACTTCAATGCCCTCCATCTTGAATACTAACTCTATTGTACCAGTTAAGTATCTAATCAAAGCATGAAATTTTCATTCATGAGCATCAAGAAGTAACAACCAATTCATGTCTTATTATTCTTTTTTCATCTTACAGCCTTTCTAGAGCAAAGAATCGGTGACATACCGTCTTGATATGCTAAGTAGGTCCTTCCCCGCAAACGGAGATGACCACTCAGTTAACCCGGACGAATTTGAAGACTCCTCGGCTGTGAGACCGCCATCCTGCAGCCAAGAAATGTAGGCACTGCCTGATGAATTCACGGCTGCCCTTGGCACCTCACCACCCATGAACATGGTGGACCATGTTGACGACGAGTCGAGATTCCTTGTAGAAGGTTCCATAAGAGCTTTATCCATCCTCCAATCTACACGAGTATAGTCGTATTGTGTTGACACACCAGAACTCCAGTCGACTGAGGATGGAGGGGATGGCCCAGAAGGGAGACCAGCAAAGCGACTGGGGGAAGAAGGAACTGCAAAAGATGATGCTGAAAAGTTTGAAGAGTTGAATGGAGTGCCCCAACCAGCTGCAAAAGAATCCAGATCCACTGAGCTAGAACTGGGAGCTCTGAAATGATTCTGGTTAATGAACTGTTGAGCAGTAACACCATGCAAACCCAAGTAAGATGAGCTAGGCCTCAAGCTTCCATTTTCCATCATCATCTCCACGGTCAACATACCATTCGGATATGAGCCTGTGGAAGAGGGTAACGATGCACTGGTGTTCCGGCTTGTCGATGCTAAGTTTTGTTTGGGAGGAATAGACTGGGGCCGCTGCATTACAATGACAGGCTCCCTCAATGTCAGTGATGGCATCTTAGCCTTTGGCTCATTACTCGACATCAGCATGTATGGGTTAGATGGAGGTGCGGCTACCTGCTGAGACGATGGCATAGATAATGAAATGGAAGGAACAGAGCTAGCATTGGACCACCTTTTATCCATGGGAGTAACAACTTTCGTGGGAGTAACAAGTTGAGGTGGTCTTCCCCAATCTGGCTTGGGCTGTATCCTCCTCAAAGACTGCAAATTCTTGTTTGCAGAGTCCACAGTTCCATTTATCACAGCTTTATTATCGCTTAAATTGCACTCACCTATCCGTTGTTGAGTGACAACTGGAATTATTCCCTTCTGTTGCGGTCTTAACAATCCATTTTGAACAGGCATTATCATCTTATTGCCAACGCCACTTTCTGAGACAGAATTCTCAGCTTCTTCCAATTTTGATGAAGCAGATTTCCCTTCCTGATTCTGTGCCTTCAAAGTCTCTTCAGCTTTCTCCAAGTCACCCTCGCATGCTACTACTGCCCTTTCGACCTCCTGCTTTGTGCACTTGAACTTCATCACAATATCTGATATCTTTGTGAGCTCTGCTGTAATGTCCATCTTCCACTTGCCAGAATTGTCTCTGTTGGAAGAAATTTGGAGTTTGTTTTCTTCACTCAGTTCAAGGAGCCACGCAATGGATTCTTCAACCCGTCCTTCATTTTGTATCAGTGCCATTGTTGACTCTTCAGGAGAGAAACCCATTGCTACAATTTTCTGAGCAAGCATATCTAGTTTCCAAGACATGAGGTATCCACTACAGCGTTCATGTAGATCCTGAGCCCGCCTTTCCTTCTGCCGTTGATGCTTTCTCTCATTTTTCTGCCGAATCTTCTCCCTCCTATCTGCGTCACAACCAGGTACAAGTTCTGTGTGAGATACAGTACTAGTAGTTGTTTTCTCCTTCTGGTCCTCTTCGCCAGAACCATTATGATTAGACATCGAATCTAACTCGCCACTTGTACCAAATGAACTAACAGACTGATTCTCTGTTTCATCTATGGTTCCAAGGCGCCCATTGTTTTGGCTTGTTGCTATGGAAACAGTGGCAGACACATCAAACTTGTGAAATTTGGCGGTCACTGGATTATAGGCATTGGAGGGGACACCATTTCCGTGGTTTGGAAGGGCTAAAGAAGGTTTTGAAGAGACTTTGCCATTTGCTTTGACTACCTTTGCAGACAATTTGCCTGACTTAGATTTAGTTGCTGGGGACATTTTACTGCATGAGACCATTACAAAAGAAACATATTAATAAATTACTCAAATGATCCGATCAGCAAACTTGATACAAACATGGCTCTGCTAAATGATGGTGACAACTCAAGCAATCCAATAGCTCAGTAACATGGAACTACAGGATTAACATAATCAGAAAACTATCGAATGCATACCAAGGACTCCATCTCAGCACAACTGAGAAAGGAACAACAATTACAGATGCCCTACATCTGCCACATGTGATAGTTTGATATGCATCCATTTGGTTACCCGACTGAATGGTTGATTTTCAAATACGCATGTAGTAATATCAGTTTATCATGCCACCATGTAGCTACTGAATGTTGGTATTATCCAAGGACAAGTAGGTTTCGCCAATCTGATAGACATATTTTGCAAATTGAGCATGAAAAAGAGTGCGACTTAATTTTCTAAACAACAAATTATAAAAAACACTGTTTGGGCCATTTTTTCTTTTTCTTTTTTTTAAATCAAACCACAAAAAGGAAGATGTTACAGATAAAAAACAAACAAAGGAGAAGTCAGAAAAAGAAAGGAAAATTTAACTTCAAAAATGCAGAAACAATCAAATTCATCATTTGCATTTTCAAATAAAAAGAACACTGTAATAGAGGAGGAAGATGATGATCATGATATTCCACATTCAACTCAAACCCTATTGGCATATCTAGTCCAGTGTCTAATAGCAGTCTCAAAGTAATAAACCCACACTCATCTCAATAGCCATGTAATGGCAAACTTTGATTGTACATCTGCTTGGTTGTTCAAATTGGTCAGCCCAATCCAAATTGATAATGCCTGATACAGTCAATAATTGGAAACAAAGAATGTGAAACAATTGCTTTTAAGGGAGAATATGATGTGGGGCGACTACAATGCACCGTGGGCAATATGAGGGAACAAATTACTGCTTCCAGCATCACCTTAGTTTGGAGAATGCAACAACAAATGGATCACCCTTGTTATTTGGCACTTATTCACATACATGGCCTAATCAGTTACTTTTCGCTCTATATGAATGTTATGTGGGACTTCACTCAATCAGATATCTTTTCTGCAAGTATCTTTTCAAGAACAACAAAATCAAACAAAACATCAACCAAAATCACCAAATCAATAAAAAAAATTTGGATAGATGGACAACTTTGAAACCTATTCTAGTGATGGCCTGTCCCAATATCAAGCCGATTTGTAACATTCTGCTAGCAGTAGTTCGCTGCCCATGGTGCTTGATTAGTACCTAACACACACTGGACAATGCTATCTATTGTTCATAGTTCCTACACTTCATTGCACATTGGTTTTGCATGAAACTATTAGCATCACAACCCGATCAGCCATTGAAGCTTTTGCTTATTTTTGTCAATTTGATAAAACAATAACTCAGCTACCATACCTGGTCAGCTACATACAAGAAATAGAGAAGGGCTCACAATTATTGTTGGCCCTCATCCCATTTTAAATAAATTTCAAAATAAAAGCCAACTTATGTTATTACTATCCATGAAATATTCTTTTTAGGGTTTTAATAATCCTCTAAACTATGTTTCATTATCAGACAATTCCTTTATATATCAACATGAATTCCTTCTTAGTTCTTAACCAGCTAAAGTAATCAATTTAATACAGAAATCTAAGTGTTACTTTACTAAAGAATTGTGATTTGCTGATGACAACATGTATTTAATATATATACATGCAGGCATTTAAACACTAAGATTTTAGTAAATTTCGATTCCAAAATATTGACATATTTGTTTTCCTACAATCCTATATTTGTACAAGAGTATAAATACCGTGGTTCAACAAAATTCATGTAATAAATAATTAGCCATGGAAAATGAAATTCAAATTATTAAACAAAAATATGATAATATAACATGTAACAATTTGAGAGCCATGATAATGTGGTTACGGATCCCAATTCCAATGGCATTGCTTGCAGAAAATCAAAATATACTAGAACACACTTTGATATGATAAAAAACAAAAAAAGAACTCTTGGTCATTAACGGATAAGATATGTACAGAGTGAATGCAATCTAAAACAGATTGATCATGAGTCCAGATTTAAGAAATATCTGAAACCCAAACCTGTATAACTGACAAAAATCACTAGGATAAAACTACTGAATGCAATCACCATTAATTAAATCCCATAATCATAAATAAGAAGAAAAAACGCCGCAAAATAAAAAGAATCTCAAGACATAAATTTCGATTCTACACCCCAATGCTTCACCATTTGGCGAGCGTCTCTTTCGCAAAACAAAGACCGGTACTGCAGTAGAAGTGTAGCAGAATTTTCGTCCTAAGGAACAGTGCAATCTCACAAAAGCAAACGAACGAATCCATGGATCTAACAAGCAAGAAACATATGAAAATTGTACAACTTTCGCCTTATGGACACCCCACTAATTTATTCGAGTGATAAACGACCAAATTCAAATTGCGGAATCGCTCAAATGAGTATCCCAAAAACCTAAATACCGGTAGAAATCCTTCCAAAGTCACCTCCCACACACAACATCACGAGTAATCGCACTGCCCATCAAGACGCAATAAATAGAACAACAAATCCGAAGCAGAACAAGAAGAATACCCATGCGGGAACAGATTAATGCATATAACACCAAAAACAGCTGGAAAACAGGAACGGATTGGAACAAAACAACCGGGCAATAAATAAGATACCAATCTGATGCTACGAGCACTAGCCGTAGGCAGAGGCGGCGGCGGCGACGACCGGAGGCGCGATCGAGGGGCGGAAGAAGGTAGGGTTTTGAAGGAGAGGGCGATTGGGAGCGGCGACGAGAGCGAAGCCGATCTGTTTCGATTTTTCTTTCTCCTAATTCGTTGCGGCCGAAACGCGGACGCGAACGCGTATTAAACCGCAATGGAAGTGGAAGATTTTGGGGTCCGGATATCTCCTACAAACAATATCAATGCATTGCCACGTAGCGAACTGTGACTCGATCACGTGTAATTTGAACTCTTCGACCGACCGATCGAACCGGTTTTTCAGATTGAGCCGAACAGACCGAGCCTGGCCTGGGGCGTCGGATAAAGACATAAAGTTGAATTAGCGTGCTTAAAAAAATAAATTTAGTTTTGACAACTTTTAATTTTAAAACTATATAATTTATTATCATATTCTAAAATATATAATATTGAAGAAAATGTAATTAAGTTAGAATGATTTTAATTTATTAAGTTAAAAATATGTTTAATAATTTTAGTTGTTTTAATGTTTTTTTCTCTCTCTTTTGATTGTAATTTGTAATGTAAAAAAAAGAGCCTTGTTTATATTTGTAGTTATTATTTAAATTAATTTTTTTGGATATTATAATTTCTCCACTTTAACCTCTATTTCAGTTAGTTCTCGTAGGGTTTCAGACTTTGAGGATTCACCGAAGAGCTCGACTCGATCGGTTTGGGGTTCTCTCCTCCGTCATTCGCTTTGTTCTGCTCTCAGGTTTCAGCTTTACACGACTCTGTTCTTGCTGGATGCTTCATTTACTTTCTATAGTAGTTTACGGAATACCGCATAGTTTTTTTCTTTCCTTTTGTTCTTACTTGCTGTTATTGGGTACTAGTTGATCCATTGATCGTGTTATTAAGTTTTTGGATCTAGAATAAGTGCGGGACCTGAACCCTAGTTTGGATTCTTATTTACGTGAAAGGCTGTTCTAAATGATTTAATCGTGCTGCAATTTAAGAATTCTATCTGTTTGGACGCCGATTTCATGTTTTGTTCAAGTTCTGTGGTTTGGTTTACTTCGAAAGGGTGAAAATTTGAGGATTATTGGGGTGATTTGATGATGGGCATAATGGTTTGGAGCTAGTGGGTGTGGGAGTGAGATTGGATTTGGGCGGGAAGAGGTCTGTGGAGTAAAGATACAGCGTTTCTGATACCCATGTTCAGGATTTTCTTCGTTCTTTTTTCATATCAATAAATACCTTTGAATTTTCATACGGCAGTCAATTTCATGTCGCAGGGATGACAGTGTTGCTGTACCTCTTATCCTTTCTGGTTTAAAGATAGGTTGAAGAGCAGATTAAATGCTCGAGCAAGGTTTTCATTTGTCGATGGTGTGCCTTCTTTTTGCCAGATCAGCATGGCTGGGAGAGGTTGTGTGCCTCGTCAAGCTTTTGAAGAGTGTTGGCATGGATATCCTGCTCCTCCTGAATGGTCATTTGCTCAAGGTCCAGTAGTCCACCCCCCTCACCCTGCTGGAACTGAAGACGAACTTGAGTCGCAAATTCTGGAGATAAGGAGATTTTTGGTTGACAATCATCGGCTAGCAGAGGATCGAATATCTTTGCATCAGGAGATGATCAATTCCCAGGAGGGAATTCGTTGGGTGAGCATGGTGATTGCTAATATCCATGTGGAGAAAGAAACCCATGCAAGGGAGTTGTTTGAGAAAGGTCTAAAGCTTGAGGCTGACCTGAGAGCTGCTGAACCTAAGGGAGGAGGTCATCTTCATTTGCAAATTAAGAAGTTAACTTCCACAAAGCTGGAGCTCACTGAGCAGGTTCAATCTCTAACACAATAATTAACAAGAGTGGGAGCTGATAATCATGTCGCTATGAAGGCTGAAATTGATAAGCTTCATTAGGAGCTTATGCACATTTGGTTGAACTTTGACTTAGTGACTTAAACAATGCATTTTAGTGACCTAGCATCTAAATTATTTATTGGTAGGATGGGTATTGAGTACAAGAAAAAAAGGAAACTATGAACTAATGGAACAAAAGCAGTCAATGGAGAAAAATTTGATTTCCATGACACGTGAGATTGAAAAGTTGCGAGCTGATTTGGCTACCATGGATGGGAGACCTTGGGTTGTAGGTAAATCATTTAAATTCCTTTTTTTTCTATACCTCAGAACACATTTGATAGCTAAGGCTTTGTACCTGGAGAGGATGACAATGTGAAATTAGAAATTGTTCCAGTTAAACTCTCATATCTACTTTACAATTCACAATTTACATTGTTTCCTGATTTAATGTACTATGGTGTTAGATATTCTGGGCCGCAAAAACCGCTTTTTGCGTTGCGGAAACCCCAGAAGTTCGGCCACGGGATCCGTGCGAACATAAAATAAATTACGAGTACAAGTTTCGCTACTAAATCTACATTAGATCTACATGATAAAACCATTACCCTTGATGCGTAGCCCTTCGCTTTCCCGCTTGTCCAAAAGCCGCCGGATCTCGTAGAGTATCAAGGCAGACACTCCTCTATATGTATCCACGCGAACAAAATAGATGGATCAAAACCTTAGGTGTGCTAGCACCTTCTAGGTTTCGACAAGAGGAGAAGGATAGCAAGAAGAAAAAATCTCTAGAGGAAGAAGAAGAGCCACCCACAAAAAGGGAACCAAAATCCCTTTTTGATCACCCTTGGTGGCCGGCCACTTAATGGCCACACATGCCATAACCTCCTCCATTTGAATTCAAATTCAAATGGGAGGGGTTACCACCTTGGAAATGATGTGGCATACACATTTAGTCAAAAACCAAGTCAAGTCATCACTTGGTCAATTCAAGGTGAGGTGGTTTTGGTCAAGTCAAACTTGCCTTTTATGGACTTTCCATATTTAGTCAAGTCAAACTTGACTCCATTTCTTCTCCCATGTCAAGTCTAACTTGAAGTGGAACCAAGTCAAGTCAAACTTGATTTGGATTTAGGTCAAGTCAAACTTGCCTTTTATGGACTTTCCATATTTAGCCAAGTCAAACTTGACTTCAATTTTTCTTCTCCCATGTCAAGTCCAACTTGAAGTGGAACCAAGTCAAGTCTAACTTGATTTGGATTTAGGTCAAGTCAAACTTGCCTTTTATGGACTTTCCATATTTAGCCAAGTCAAACTTGACTTCAATTTTCTCCATCTATTTGTTCTTTGCGTGTGACCCTATAGGTTCTTGTAACGTTGGCAATGCTTCTAACCTCTTAGAAACATAAGCAATGAGCGGTATCTAGCAACACATCATTGCTACCCAAGTTACAAGAATGTTGAGATCCAACATCACCTTGTGACTAATAATTGTGATTCTCACAATATATGATAATGTCCCTCTATCCTTGATATCTAGATTGACTCAATTGAGGCATAGACCGTGTCATCCTCGAGTCAATCTATATCTTGAACTCCAAGTAGACTCACACTAATCAAATGAGCTCAATATCTCATATTGACTCACTTGGGCATGGCCATGCACTTTGTGGTCTAACTCTATCAAGAATACGATATCGCTCCCGTCATATAGGAGGGATAGATCCCATCTACATCACTCACATCCCTCTCCATAATTTGTTACATACCCAGTAATCGCCTTTATAGTCCACCCATTTACGGGTGACGTTTGACGAAGCCAAAGTACGTAACTCCTTATGTAGGAATCCATGGTGACTTCAGGTCCAAGGACTAATAGTCATACTAATAGCCACATGAGAAAGTATATGACACTCATATAACGATCCATGATACTTTCTCATGGCGGGTCATTCAGTATACATTCTCCAATGCATACCCATGTGTCAACTTGATATCTCTATATCCATGACTTGTGAGATCAAGTCATCATGTTGACTTACATGCTAGCCTCTACGTATTAACATTGTCCTTGAATGTTAATACTTGACTAGGAATTATTTAGAGTAGTGTTCTCTATATCATCTCACTATCGATTCAACTAATCGATTGATATAGATAAGAATCTTCTACTCAAGGACATTATTATGCTTAGCTATTCGGCACAAATACACGTAAGTATAATAACCATAAAACATGCCTTTATTTATACACAGGAATATGATACAAATGAGTCTATATAATCATCACATGATTGGCTCTAGGGCTCTCACTAACAATCTCCCACTAGCACTAGTGCCAATCACTGTAGTATCTAATACCTCATGCTTTCTCTGTGCCAAAGCCTTGGTCAGGGGATCTGCGACGTTAGCCTCTGAGGGTACTCTGCATATCTTCACATCTCCTCTATCGATGATCTCTCGAATGAGATGGAAGCGCCGTAGTATATGTTTGGTCCGCTGGTGTGAGCGAGGTTCCTTAGCCTGCGCAATAGCTCCATTATTGTCACAATAGAGCTCTATGGGATCTGCAATGCTAGGAACCACCCCAAGCTCTGCAACGAACTTGCGGATCCAAACTGCCTCCTTTGCTGCCTCTGATGCAGCAATATACTCAGCCTCTGTTGTAGAATCAGCAACTGTGTCCTGCTTCGAACTCTTCCAGCTCACAGCGCCGCCATTCAGACAAAACACGAACCCTGACTGCGACCGATAATCATCCTGGTCGGTCTGGAAGCTAGCATCACTGTAACCCTTTACAGTTAGCTCCTCATCGCCCCCATATATCAAGAAATATTCTTTAGTCCTTCTCAAGTACTTAAGAATATTCTTGACCGCTATCCAGTGACGCTCACCTGGATCTGACTGGTATCTGCTCGTCATACTTAAAGCATACGAGACATCAGGACGAGTACATAGCATGGCGTACATGATAGATCCTATGGCCGAGGCATAAGGGATCTGATCCATGCGGTCTCTCTCCTCTCTAGAAGAGGGACTTTGAGTCTTCGAAAGACTCATACCATGTGACATAGGCAGAAATCCTTTCTTGGAATTCTGCATGGCAAACCGAAGTAAGACCTTGTCAATGTATGTACTCTGACTTAGGCCAAGCAATCTCTTAGATCTATCTCTATAGATCTTGATGCCTAAAATACAGGCTGCTTCACCTAAGTCCTTCATTGAGAAACAATTCCCCAGCCAAGTCTTCACAGACTGAAGCATAGGAATATCATTCCCAATGAGTAGTATGTCATCCACATACAATATGAGGAAAACTACTATGTTTCCTTCAACCCTCTTGTAGACACAGGGTTCATCTTCATTCTTGATGAAACCAAACTGTTTGATTGCATCATCGAATCGAAGATTCCAGCTCCGAGAAGCTTGCTTTAGTCCATAAATGGACCTTTGCAGCTTGCATACTCTGCCAGTATGCTTTGGATCTACAAAACCCTCAGGTTGTGTCATGTACACATCCTCGAGTAGGTTCCCATTCAGGAACGCGGTTTTGACATCCATCTGCCAGATCTCATAATCGTGGTATGCTGCAATAGCAAGCATGATCCGAATGGACTTGAACATCGCTACTGGAGAAAAGGTTTCATCATAGTCAATACCATGAATTTGTTTGAAACCCTTTGCTACCAGTCTACCCTTATAGGTATACGTAAGTCCTCCCATGTCAGTCTTTCTCAGTTTAAATTGTTACCTGATTTAATGTACTAATATTCAAGTTGTTTGAACACGGTTAATAGTTTCCCTTGTTCTTAGAAATACATCATACGTTTCAGAGTTTGTCAAGGATCTTTCTTAACTTGTCTAGTTTGTTTCATTTTTTCCCCTTATGTTCATTTGTAAAAAATTTCTAGTCAGTTCTTCTTCTTTTTGATTTGCAATTATGTTGATTTTCCAAAGGTGGTGGAGGTATTGGGATGAAGTTTGTGAGACCTGAAGGTCCAATTCCATCAAGGCATGGGGATGGATATGCCAATCAACCTGTAATTTTCCTTTGAAAAATTGAAGACGAACATTTCCTTTTCCATCTTATTGTTAAAACATATTAAGCTATTTACAATACTTATTCTATGTTAACATTCTTAGCTAGTTGCTGATAAACCTCATCTCTATGATGGTGGCCCTGGATCATGGGGAACACCAGATCAGTCTCATGTTGCTCGGCGTTAAGACACATACTTGATTGCCTCTAAAATGCAAAATATGTCATTTCTGTGGAGATGTTTCACCATAGACTGTTCCAAGTTCTATCTCTATTGATTGAAGCATTCTCTATCTGTTTACCTCAGCAGAAGGTTGTTTCATCCTTAGCAGGGCATTGTACATTACTGGGTTCCTTGCTAGACAAATGTTTTATGTGCTTTTGAATGGTAAACGTAGTACTAACTGTTGTTTTTCACATTTTTCATCTCAGTTAGTCTTTCATTTTCTGTCATGAATGTGGAGCTATCGGAAACAACCTCTTGCAAACAAGATAAAGCTGTGTATAATAGACCCTTCCCTAGGATCTTGTATTGGCATAAGCTTCATGCACCAGGCTGTTTTTTTAATGTGGAGCTAAAACAATCTGTGGAAATGGTCTTTAACAATGAGCCAATAAGCATGTACAATTTTTCCTTAGTCAATGTTACATAGTTAAAAGAAAATAGATTCTCTGAGGATGAGTATCAAGGATTCTCCATTCATTGTTGATCTGTAACTGGCATGCAAATTGGGTTCTTTCATATGAATCAAATCATTATACCCTATAAAGTGATATTTAGTTCTCATGTGAATTAAGGTACCAAATATGTTATGCTGCTTAATATGCCAAAGTGATTAGAAGTCAGGAGGTCATGAAATTCTTCTCTCCTTGATAGTAGAGGCTATATCACTCTTGCCATGAACATGGCGATTGATTCCCCATACCTACACATTCTGTACAAAATTTGGCACCGATGGTGTAAATTTCATTGTTAGTATTATTGTTGTTGTTTCTGAAAAACTCAAATCTGTATAGTTTAAATTATTTGGGATTGGGCGCTCAACCTTGAGCAATTGAGCTATCATGTTTCTTAATCTGCCATTGGTAACTCAGAGAAAGTTTACAACAGCTTTGGTTTAATTTGGTGGCTTTTTAGAGGCATTGAAATAAACTGGAAAAGTTCATCCATAAATAGATAACCAGGAGATGGTTCTGTTGTGGTGATTGGATACTGAAGTCTCAAGGATTAATTTGCAGATGATCATGGTTGTTCGATTGGTGCCACATCAATAAGAGAGTCTTTCATAAGTACCAGCAATGCTCTATGATTGATGCTTATATTGCTTTAGAGCTACAACTTTTAGCTCTTCACCTTCACTGTGTTTCGTGCCTTTGTTTCCTAGCTTGCCTGAATCTGTTTCTTGAGCAGCGTAAGCCAATTATTCATCATGGCACGAATTCCCAAAACTTTGAAGCGCTCAAGTCCACATGGTGATGGTGATGCTTTGGATGCCATGATCAGAATCACAGCGGCAAGTATTTCCTGCTCTCTAGTTCGGGTTAATTCCTCCAACAAAGTGTTAATTTCGTCTTACTTTTTATATCATGAATATGATAATTTCTACTTAGTTGATTGATGGTTCCATGTGCTTTAACTTTTGCCACCCCTGAACAGTTCATTTATTGGGATGAAAAACTGCCTAATTTTTTGTAGTGTCCTTTTTTATGCCTATGCCATTCGACTCCCTGATCCAGTAACTAATTATCAGTATAATACTTGTACCTAGGTTTTAATGTCTGCATGTCACTTTTAGCTCATGTTCTTGTAGAATAACAGTGTGTAGTCTGCCAACCTATTTACTTGAAGATTGTTGGCTTTCTGGCTTTCCATTTCAATCAGTAGAAATTGGCCAAGACAAAACACATATCAAATGCCCCAAAATACTGCTTGAAAAAAAAGAGAGTAAGATTATTGTCTGAAGTGAACAAAGAAAGGTGTTCGGTCACAGACCCATTCGATTCATAGTAGTCAAGTTTTCACAAGTGTCGAAAAATCATTCTGACATGGGCATAGATTTTATTTCTCTGGATAGAATGTGTTGCAGTAATTCATTATTAGTCATATCTTCTTTTCCTTTGTCAATAGATTGCTGGTTGAGGGGTTGAGGCAGGCTAAATCTCGTCTCAACACTTCCAGGAACCTCGTTCGATATATCTGCAGGATGCTCTTTTTCCTCTTTTCTTTCCCCTTGTTACAAGACAGGTTTATAATAACTCTTTCGATTTCAGTGGATCACTTTTGTGCTTCCCGTAAACACTGCTTTGTCTACTTCTGAACACAATGTTATTAAGAGTTGACTTCGGTATGTCGATGTGATTTTCTTTTATTCGTAGGTTTGGATGTCTGTATGGTAGCAAGTGATTCAGAAAGCTGCTCCAGGTAACATTCATCTTTATGTCTAAAGCTGACACTGAAGCAATTGTTGCCAAGCATAGTTTCCAGCAGTAATTAGTATCTTGCGTTAAATATTGTTGACCATGAAAAGTCAAAGAGTTTACTAGTTGAGATTCTCAAATGTCAATGATCTCGTCTAATAGCGATGAAAATGTCATCGCACCGATGAAGTGGATGGAAAGTTGAGTGTGAAGAAACCTCCCACGGGAGACCTGTCCCTCTACTAAGAACACACAAGGCAGCCAAGGGGTCTCCGCCGCAGCCACTTCGATGTCCAAAGTTAGTTTCCAAACAAAAACACTATAATGGATGGGAGGAAGAGGATGTAGAAAATCTTAAAAAAATAATACCTACGCGCATGGAAGAATCCTTATTTATAACATATTCTACAATATAATTTAAAACCATAATTCTATTTAATATATTTTATATTTTAAAATGTATAATTAATTTACAATCTTTGGATTGTTGTTGCTTGTTTTAAGAATAAAAAAATTAAGGGGTGTTTGGTAAGCGGATTTAGAAGGCGGGATCATTCCTATTCATGATGCTTAGTATACGAAAATTAGAATCAATATATGAATATGATGTCTCTGATTTTTTAATCCAGCCTCTATTAGGTTTTTACTAAATCAATAAACCCTTCGATTAAAATCTATTAATATTTTCATTGTCGAATGTATATCAAACGCAGTTTCTAAGCGTTCAAACATATTCTTAAGATATTTGTTTTAAAAAATTCATTGCTTCTCTAAATTTATTTCATAAATAATTATGAAAATAGACGTGATTTCTGATATTATTTTATATAAATTGATATAACATATAAAAACTTGTTTATACTTTTATTTTTAATTAAAGTAATTAATGGAGAAAATAGATACGCATGAATGAAAAATCATTAGATCTTAATTATAATACTTTAATACAAATTGAATTGGTTAAATTCAATAGTATGTGATAAGAAGACTTTTAACATTTAATAATACAAATAAAAATAGAATCATCTTTAAGTGCTCTTGACATTTAATAATTTTTAAAAAATCATTAAAATTTTATTAACATTAAAATGGTTTTGAATGCTTATTTTTAATTAATGTGTAAAATACAATTTTAAATACAAAAAAAATATTGGAAGAACATCTTGAAAATCTCATGATAATGTGGAAACTTTAATTTTGGTTGGTGTTTTAATATACAAATAACTAGGGGTTAACTGAAATTGTGCTCAAACTTTGGGTTTGGATGCATTATTACCCACGAAGGGCGATACAGTAAATTCGTCTCCGGCGTAAACCCTACTCCCTTCGCGGCTGCTGCTCCTCTCGGGTCTCCCATTTTCTCTCGCTTTCTCACTCTCTTCTATTGCAGCCGCTGCTCCTGTAACTCCGTCGCCGGCGTCAAAAGGGACGACCTGTCTCGTCGCCTTCTGCATCCATTTCCTACCTAGGGCGCGATATCGATGGGGACACTAGGTAGGGCGATCTACACCGTCGGATTCTGGATCCGGGAGACTGGCCAGGCCATTGATCGTCTCGGCTCTCGACTCCAGGGAAATTATCTCTTTCAGGAGCAGAGTAAGTCAACTTCTTTCTTAGCGTCCTTATTTGATCCGGTGATCTTGCTGCATGCAGTTATCTTGGTTGCTGTGCTTGCTCTCTCTCTTTTGCTTATGTTTATCGCTTTTTTGTTTGCTTGTATCATGGCTTTACTGACATGAGTTAGGTTTGAATCGACATGGTCGTTAGATTATATTACCTCCAGGTGATTTGTGTTTGGCTTTGCCCTTGTGTTAAATGTTACCTTTGTGCCCTAGATTCAAAATTTTTTTCACAATGTTCTAGACAAAAAAATTCAGCTCTTAAACGTTCTCCATATCAACGACGTTTTCCTTAAAACTAAATGACAAGTTAGGAACTTCAGATGTAGTTAGTTAGTTAGTGTGTGTGCGTGTGTGCTCATGTGCATGTGCAGGCACGGTAAGAGATTTTTGAGGTACTTTACATCATAATGTTACCGAACACTAATATTTCATGGATGCTGTGAAATGTCTTGCTGTCTAGAACAATTTGCAGTTTTCATTCTATGATTTAGTTTGTACTTTGGCTCTGAAACTTTTCTTGCTACAGTTATTCTAAGTAATTGTGACAACAACAATCTGTTTAAGTTTTTGGCATCCTTACTTGCTATAATTGCTCTCTTGTTGCCATTTTTATTTTTCAGTATCAAGGCATCGCACACTTATGAACATATTTGACAAAGTGCCTAATGTTCACAAAGATGCTTTTGTTGCTCCTAGTGCATCTGTTATTGGTGATGTCCAAGTGGGCCATGGATCATCAATTTGGTATGGATGTGTTTTGCGAGGTATGTTATGGATTCAAGTTAAATTTCCATAGTATGCATATAACTAGATATAATGATGCATTTGTGTGTTTCTTATTTCTTTAGAAAATTCATTTTATCTACATGTCACTATTAATTGAGAAAGATATATGCAAACATAACAATAATAAATGGCGTTTGTGAATAAATATACTATCACAATCTACAAGTATGAGAGCATTGACTCATTAATTTGTGAAGTTTGAAAGGAAAGAAAAGCAATAAGATTAGGCTTGTCTTGTTTACTTGGAAGGATGGAAATGGTTTTTTCATTATATTATTGTATAATGCGAAGGAAAGTGGTTAATATGGGTTGACTAATTTCTATTTTCTTAAACTAGGGCATTCACTTTGTTTCCTAAACTAGATCTTTCATTTTGTTTGCGGTATATTCCTTAAGATAGTATGTTTGATTGAATCTAGTTAATTGGTATGACATAGGTGGTTAATTGAGGATTTAAATTATGTGATATCACATATGCACTATTTAGTCTAAATAGGATGGCATGCCCTTTGCAGTGTGAAGTGTGCATGAGTATGGTCACATATACGCCCAATATGCTAATTGATTGCATAAGATATAACACGTATATTGTTATATTTAATACAGCAATATAAGCGTCATCTTAATGCTTGCTCACTCAAAGACATGTTGAAAATGTCAAAGCTTATGAGCTGAGGGTAGTCTCTCTATTGAAAGAAAAAATATTGAGTTTTAATAATTACAAAAACAAGGTACTTTTTTGGCTGATTCATTTACAGCAATCAACGTATTAATGAACATGTAAATGGAAGGATTTCTCTATTGGGGAGCCATTTGGTTTAAATATTTTCTTTGGCTGGTGAAGATTGGTCTTTCTATTTTTCTTATCCAGAGAACTATTGTTCTATACAATAATTCCAAGAATTAATCTTTTCTACAATTTTACCCCTGGACATTACTTAATTAATTTGGTTTTTTCCAATTGAGATAGTTGGTAGGGGGTGAAAGATTTTCCCCCTATGTTCTTGAACTGGAAAGATTATTTTTATAGGAGGAAATGAGAGAAGATGAGTAAAATTCTACTTCATCTAATATAAGTCTAACTTCAATTCCTCTACAATTCCTAGCTATACATTACATCAGGGCCTTGACTCATCATACTAGTGAAATTCTGTGCTAATGTGCTCCAAAAACTGGCAGATATCAGAAATAATGCTATGTTGAAAGTTTAATTTCAGATTTCAACCAAGAGGAGGTTGCAACTGAAATTGACTCCGATTCTCCTAGTTTATTTCATTCTACTTGTTGACTCTTTAAGTTTATCTTTTGTTTGGCTCCCATCTGAATTATACTTATTTAATCTAAATGTGTATTTGGCAATAAAAAAAATTGTAATAGCCCCACCTATTTGGAATCAGGTAGACGAATCTTTTCCGCCTTGAGCTTGTGCAAGACATTATGAAAACGAGTTTTTATTGTTTTTCATAAGGTTCCCTTTTTTTTTTAAAACTGGTCTATCCATTAAGTAACCCCTTGTAATTGAAGCACTAGGGTCTTATTTTCACAATGTCCACAACAGTTTAGATGATTTCTTTTGTTTTGCATATCAGCTATAGTTTCATTATCCATGAATGGGAGCATTACTTACAATAACCAATGATGAAGCAGAAAAACAATATATTTATTTTATTTTATTTTTTCCTTTTCTGGCTAAGGCATATGAGTAATTTTGTGCTAGAATTGTATTAAACATAGATTGATCATTATAAAAATTTTAAAATTTGTTGGGGATCTACTACTAGTGAATAGTTGCTGAGTAAGAAGACTGTCATCTTTCCTCTGGACATTTCTTCTGTTAATCTTCAGCTTTTGATTCCTTTCCTCTGATCCTTTGCAGGGGATGTGAACAGCATCTATGTGGGATCTGGCTCCAATATACAAGATAATTCTCTGGTTCACGTGGCAAAATCTAATCTTAGTGGGAAGGTTCTGCCAACTATAATTGGAGATAATGTGACAGTAGGCAAGTGATTTCAGTCATCCTTTGTGATAGTATTTATCAATTGCTCTGCATGTCTTGCACAATATATTCTATCATAAACCATTGTTCTATCGTCAAGATATTCCTTTATTTAGCATGAATCAATTTCTAATCCGGAAGTTCCTTGCTTCTTGACCATAAAGATCTAGTTTGAAACTTTGCGAGCTTTGAATTCTTTTTAAGCCAATTCATGCCAACGCTAAGATTCGAGCTTCAGGATGAATCACTTCATGTAGTGCTCATCATTGAATTAACTTTTTTTTAAACTTCATAGGTCATAGTGCCGTTTTGCACGGATGCACCGTTGAGAATGAATCATTTGTTGGAATGGGAGCGGTCCTGCTCGATGGAGTAGTTGTGGAAGAGCATGGGATGGTTGCTGCTGGATCCCTTGTAAGGCAGAATACAAAGATTCCTTCTGGAGAGGTATCGACTACTTATGCTTTATCTCAAAGTTTTTTTTATTTTCCGATAGTCCAACAAATATCGTGAATATTGATTTTGTTACCAACTCTCTCACACATTTATTAATCATGATTTCTAGTTGATGTAATTGGAAATGATTTAGAAGATATCGATAATACCAAGACTAATACGAGTTGAATCTGGTATTTGTTTCGGATCGATTACACTCATTTGTAAACAATTGTTACATGTCAGGTATGGGGAGGCAATCCTGCAAAGTTCTTGAGAAAGCTCACTGACGAAGAGAGAGCTTTCATAGCGCAGTCTGCTACCAACTACACTAATTTAGCCCAAGTCCACGCGGCTGAGAATTCAAAGTCGTTCGACGAGATCGAGTTTGAGAAACTTCTGCGCAAGAGGTTTGCCCGCCGGGACGAGGAGTACGATTCCATGCTCGGAGTGGTTCGCGAAACTCCCCCAGAGCTCATTCTTCCAGACAACATCTTGCCCAACAAGGCCCCTTCTTCTCAATAATTCGGGCCAGTGATCTGGGAGCTGCCGTTACGAGGGTCTTAAATTGCTTTCAGGCCCTCGCTCATGAAATGCATGAGCTGGAGAGAACACTCTGAATGGAATTCGGATGTCCTCTGAGGTTAATAATTCAAAACTCTTCATCCATCACTCCTTCCCTGAGCCATCCAAAAAATGGCAGACTGATCGACTCCAATTATTTTGATTAATATTTTTATTTAAATTTTGTTTAGTTTAATGATCATGGCAGTGATGATAATACTTGTGCAATTATCTTGTAGAGATAAACATTATTATGTGTCACTTATCAGGCATGGGCTTTGGTCTCATCAACATGCAAATGGAAAGGGTAGGCAAGTGTCCTTTTGCGAGGGCTGACAGTTCAGCTCAGAGTTCAGCGTGGCCTTCACATGACCGGAACACCAGAGCCTTGAGAAAAGAGAGAAGGTGAAATTATATGAACATCCTTGGGTTTTTTTTTAAAAAAATCATGGCACTTTTAAGATATGATTATAAAAAGAAGGTGAATTTAAGTTTAGATACGGGCAAAATTTAAATTAAAGGTTTTATATATTTTTATTTTTATTATCATTAATGTATCTCACCTTAATTCTATATTCATTGTTTTACCTAAAATATTGAATTGACAAGGTAAAAACAATAACTAAAAAGAATGAAGTTTCCTTCATATATATATTTTTATATGCATTTAATGCGGGAATATGAACAAGGACACGCTGTTAGTCAACCGAGTCCTCCCACTCCCATATGAACAAACATGCTATCGATGGGCACCAACAGTGTCATAGTACAGTTTGAATTTAAATAAACTGCATTCCTTCAAATTCTAAATTCCAATCCCCCAAAATCACTGTCGACGCACATTCGCACCTTTTTCTCTGTTCTTCAAATAACATGGCCCTGCAATTACGCTCCAAATCTTTGACCCAGACAAACCCTAAAGCGAGGAACACTCCTCTGATTGGCATTTCAATTCGCAAAGGCATTCAATTAAGCTCCGCATTGCATGGCTCTTCCTTCGATGCCATTCCACCACTGACACACTGCCCGCTTTTCTTTTGCCCTGTCCAATGCCAAGAAGCAAGACTTCACACCCTCCCTCCCTCCCTCTGTTCCCTCCACAGCTACGAGCCACATGACATTAGGCATTAGCACGAGATTAGGTCTGTTAAACAGGGAAATCTCTTAGATGCTTGAAGATTTTCGTTTCCTTTTTTAGAAAAGAAATGGCGTCGGGCAGGAGGTTTTGCTCTTAAATATCAAGGAAAAGAGAAAAAGGAAATGGAAGGAGGCTGTCAGAAGGCCAATGTGGACACGGCAGAGCAAGAGAATTAAGGGCATGTTCCTTCATGTGATCCCTCGGAACACCGCCAAGTAGCAGAACGTGATTCCTCTGCCACCAATAATGGCGCCGGAACAGAGAGCGAGCAGGGCAGTTGCCCTTTGCTTTTTGCCTTTTATAAATACCGCAACCTCCCTCGCAGCTTCAGTCACCACCAGCAGCGTCTGCTTCGGAATGGCGCGCTCGTCTTCTTCTTCCTCGCTGCTTTTGGTCGTCTTTGTCCTCTGCTGCTGCGTCCGTGGGTTTCACTCCCGCCATGCGCCGGCGAGGCACGACTACCGCGACGCGCTCTCCAAGTCCATCTTGTTCTTCGAGGGGCAGCGGTCGGGAAGGCTGCCGGCGGGCCAGAGGATGAGCTGGCGGCGCAACTCCGGCCTCTCCGATGGATCCGCCATGCGTGTAAGTGCTCCGGGGGGTGATATGTTTCTGCGCGTCTCTTCTGCGGGTTTTCTGACTCTGTTGTTGCCGATGCAGGTCGACTTGGTCGGAGGGTACTACGACGCCGGCGACAACGTCAAGTTTGGCTTCCCCATGGCGTTCACCGCCACCATGCTCGCGTGGAGCGTGATCGAGTTCGGCGGCGTGATGAAGGGGAGGTAGCCAACGCCCGGGCCGCCGTTCGCTGGGCCACCGACTACCTCCTCAAAGCCACCGCCGTTCCCAACACCGTTTTTGTTCAGGTTTAGCTTCCGTTCTTCCTTCGTCTCATGGCTCCTCTTCCCCTGTTTTTAAAGCCTATTTCTATACAGGTTGGAGATGCGAGCTCGGACCACTCTTGCTGGGAGCGGCCGGAGGATATGGACACGCCGAGGACGGTGTACAAGGTGGACGCGAGCAACCCAGGGTCGGACATCGCCGCCGAGACGGCGGCGGCGCTCGCAGCCGCCTCACTGGTCTTCCGCAAGTCCGACCCCGCTTACTCCAAGATCCTCCGACACAGAGCCATTAACGTATTCCATTCGTCACTCTGCTCTTCTTCTTCTTCTTCTTCTTCTTCTTCTTCTTCTTCTTCTTCTTCGCTTTAAACGATAGATGGTTTTGTGCTCTGTTTCAGGTGTTCGAGTTCGCCGACAAGCACAGAGGCGCCTACAGCGACAGGTTGAACCACGTCGTCTGCCCTTTCTACTGCTCTTACTCTGGCTACCAGGTTCGAAACCTTCTCCATTCTTCATCTTCTTCCCCGCCATTACCGGTCTGTGGCTCGCATTGAACGAGCGGACTCTGTTGTCCGCCATGGATGAACAGGACGAGCTTTTGTGGGGAGCGGCATGGCTTCACAAGGCCACGCGGAATCCATCGTACCTCAACTACATCCAAGTCAACGGTCAAACCCTCGGAGCTGATGAATCCGACAACACTTTTGGGTGGGACAACAAGCACGTTGGCGCCAGAATCCTCCTCTCCAAGGTCTCTTCCCGCCATTTTTCCACCTCGATCATCGACTGTTCTTCTGTTCTTGAATCGAAATCTCTCCCTTTTCGCAGGCGTTTCTGGTTCAGAACATGAAGTCTCTGCATGATTACAAAGGTCACGCCGACAACTTCATCTGCTCGCTCGTACCTGGAACGCCCACCTCGCAAGCTCAATACACCCCTGGTTTGCTCCTTCCCAAATCCGCTCGATTCATCTGATGAAGCAAACAAGATCGGATTTTGAGCTTGAATTCCAACTAAAAATCGAATTTTGATGCGTGAATCGAAACAGGGGGATTGCTGTTCAAGATGGGCGACAGTAACTTGCAGTACGTGACGTCGACTTCTTTCCTCCTGCTCGCCTACGCCAAGTACCTCACCTACTCCTCCAAGGTGGTGCTCTGCGGCGGCGCCACCGTCACCCCCAAGAAGCTCCGGTCGATCGCCAAGCGGCAGGTCGACTACATCCTCGGCGACAACCCGGCCCAGATGTCCTACATGGTGGGCTACGGCGCGAGGTACCCGAAGAAGGTGCATCACCGAGGGTCGTCGTTGCCGTCGGTGGTCAGCCACCCGGCGAAGATCTCCTGCTCCGCCGGCTTCACGGGCTTGTACTCCGCTGCCGCGAACCCGAACACGCTCACGGGCGCGGTCGTGGGCGGGCCGGACTCGTCCGACCGGTTCGCCGACGACCGGAACGACTACGAGCAGTCGGAGCCGGCGACGTACATCAACGCGCCGCTCGTCGGAGCGCTGGCGTACCTCGCCCACTCCGCCCGGCAACTCTAGCCGCAGTGAAATCTGAGGGAGAGAGATGAAGGACCCCGGTGCAGCAAAGGAGGCCATCGGAGGGTTTGCTGTCTCTCGTCGCCTGTGTTTACCCGTAGCTGTGATCTTTGCTTTTGCCTGTGTTCTTGTTGCTTGCAATGGTGATCTGGAAGAAGATGATCAGCCTGTTCTGCTTTATTAATGGTATCCAAGCTCGGTGGATTTTGTCTTGTTCTTCTAATTGATTGCGTGCTTGTTGGATTTTATCGGGGAAGTTAAGGAATCATAACCAGGACAAGAATCTAGTTAAGATCTCGTGGAGAATACGAAGATTGCGGTCGGTTGCAAAAATGGTAGGACATGGGTCCATCCAACTCGCATCGGATTTGTCTGCTCGACTCAATGCCAAGGTTGTTGGACTGGAACTCGAGCTTGAGTTAAGGCCGCCGTGAGTTCGCGAGCAAGCCGGTTTGTGAAGCTGGCACGAGCTCGAGTTGCGGCCGCAAGCTCACCGTTGGGTTGGGCTCGCGGCCACGGTCAATTCATTATCTCAAATAAAAAATAAATAAAAGGAAAAAAAATCTTGATTTAAGTATTGAGTGAATAGAAATAGAATGTGAGGCGAAGTAGGCATGTGAAGTTGTTCCCACAAAACATTCCGTCTGAAAACTGGAGCCACAAGGGGGGTTGTTGAAAGCATTGAGGAGGGAAACATGTGGCTGGTTTCTTGTGCCGACTTCACTTGTTGCCTGTTGGTATGGAAAAAAGTTACTTATTTTTAGTTTATAAGTATTCTATCTTATTTATTTAGGGACTGTTTAGGAAGAATTTTTATTTATTTAAAAGTGATTTTTATAGAGATTATTTTAAATTTAATGAGAAGTTAAAGTATAAAGTGTTTCAGAATAAAAGTCAATAATTGATACAAGATAAAATTTGAATGTTTAATGAATAATTACTTTCAAATTTAATTTTTAATCGAATGACAATAATATCATTAAATTATATAAATTAATCTTTTTTAATTATCTAAATATAATTTTGATAAAGTGTGAATAATATTTTATATATTTATTATTATATTTTGAATATTGTATCAAAAATTAATTTTTTTATAATATGTATGTTTAAAAAATATATAAAATTAATAAATATAAAAATATAAAAATGATAAAATTTATATAAATACATAAAAGTATGTATAATTTTTTTTGAAAATACAAATTATATAAAAATATAAATTTTATTTAAAAGTGTGATGACAATTTTAGAAATTATGTAAAAGGATAAATTTATTAAGATATAAATGTCAACTTTTAATTTTAAACTGTAAACAAAGAAGTAGAAATAGTAAAAAATATCAAATTCTTGATTTTAGTTTTTAAGTAAAAGTTACAGAGTTAATGTAGAATTGACATTCATAAATATTGAAAAATACTTTTATGCAACTAGAATCTAAAAAAAATTGATTAAGGAGGTTTTTCCAACCTCGGGCGATCGGTCCGGTCCCACGGAAGTTTCCCACCGGCCGCTAAAATAAATCGAGACGCACTCGAGGTGGTCGATCTAGAGGTCCAGCGTCCCAGGGTTCACGTCCCATTTGGAGAAAAAATTCTTACAAATACGTAATAGTTAGGGATCAAACTATGAATGTCTGAGATAGTAACTAATCATTCTACCGCTGCACCATAACCTCGAAATTACACTATCGCTAGATTCTAAAAGGCACATAGTAGAAGTTGTATCAAACACTAAGGAATTTATAATATGGACTCAAAGTGAGATCCTAGAAGATAAACTATATTGTTGTTAAAAGATACATTAACTTCATAATGATTGCTTAGTGGCCACCAATCAAACTATATTTAGGAAGTTAACCTTCTTATTTTGGACCAACTTTGTCGCAATCTTTATAAATAAGAGAACTAGCCTAAAAGGTCCAACTACAGGGCCAAAAAACTGAAGGGTAAGTGAATGATAGTTCATCCATTTAAGTTTGTTGACTTCTTTATTAACTTGTAACTCACGGTCTACAATCTTCCTTATTTGATGTCTCCTTAATTGGCACACGTTTACGGCATGAGAAATTGGTTCAAACTCGAGCAGGATTTGATGATAGGAAAATTATTGTTATTGGTGCTTGGATGTCTATGTTGGTGTTTTTACGGTATAGACTGATAGTTAGTACGTTAATATTATCATCTTAAGTTATGAGGTAAAAATCTGACAAAATTAGTGTGTCCATCTTCCTCATGCGCTAGTCATATTATCCGAGCTAGTAGTTCCCTGATTTACCTCCTCTGTGTTGATCCTGAAATGGATTGATGGAGGTGCTGTGTCTATCTTGGCATTATTTCACATGAGTTAACATTCAATATTTGATGTGGTGAATATGTACCATTTTGTTGGACATTAATAGCGAAGCTTCCTCTCTTAACATTGTCAGACCTATATGGATCAGCACACATTAGAAGGTATCGGGTAGAATCCCGATAAGACTCCTATTTGTATGGATGATAATTTTTTTCGAATTTGATGATTAATTTGATATCCGACCTGAATAGAAAAGGATATAAAAAGAATTTTTAAAGTCGATTAAATAATTAGGTATGAGTATTTTCGGATATGGATACGGAGGCAGATGTAATAAAATTCTACCTATATCCTACTAGATAACCGTATATATATTTTTTATTGAAAAAGAAAAAAAATAGCTCATTTTTTTACTCCAAAAAAAACTTGGTTTATCACTATTAACATGTATCTCATCTTCTTTTTAACAAGAAATCCTCACCAACACTTATTTTTTAAAAATTTAATAAATATTCTTAAATTCATTGAAATAATTTAATTTATTTTTAAAAAAGAATGGTAGATGATAAAAGGATGATGGGTAGGATATAAATATTCGATTTTCTGATTGATATGGGGATGACGATAAAAGTTAAATACCTAATGAGTATGAAGATGCATATGACGATGAATATAATAGATGAACATGACTACGAAAGATATAAAATCTAATCTAAATCCGACCTATTGCCATTGATTCTGTCGACAAGCGGAGAAGGGTCTTACTCAGATGACACTGTAAAAGGGACGAGTTGCAAGGGAGCTTATGGTCGGACCAAAGGCTAGCAAGAGGAACAGAGGGTTTGAAGCTAAAATGAAATGAGGGGCAAAAAGGCCAAGAGGTGAAATAGCGAAGAGCCCCAAAAAAATCCCCTTCTCGGAGCCTTGGGTGAACCTTATATAGGGGGGCGACCCCCTGTCTTGGCGACCTTGTCTTAATAAAAGCTCAATCTTCTAATAGACAATCTGTGACAACTTTATTTCTCTCGAGGGTCTGGCGTGGCCGTCGAAAGGTCATTTACTTGTCCATGTTGTCATCTTACTGTCAGTATTAATGCTTGATGTCCTGAGAAGGTATGATTATAGCAAATGTCTCTTCTTCATAATGAGAGGATTTTGTGTCTTTTCGTATCTGGTAGAATCTACTCAGCATTAAACGGTTCTAATTGCAGAATTACTTTTACTCACTATATAATGCAACTCCATAAATCTGCCCGGCCTTAGCCGACCGGCCGCAAGGGGTCATCCTGAAGAGCTCGATCACCCAGCAATAAATCACACTTGAATGGGACAGACCACTTTTAAATGGGTACAGCCGTTCTTGGCGCCTAAGAGTCCGATCGGACTACTGGGTGTGCCTGACCAGACATCCGGTCAATGAGCCACAAGTCACTTCTCAAAACGGGATGAGTTATCTCAAGTTCCTGCCTACCAGTTTATCCGACCGGGTATGGCCGACCGGGCATGTCCGCCCGGGGCTGGAATACTCTATCGAGGGTTGGCACTTTGAGGTAGGGAGAGTTCCATGGGCGTGTTCTTCCGGGTCGTCCGCCCGGGTGCTCCCGACCGGGCATTCCTGCCCGGCGCCCGGATGCCCGATTAAAGATCATCTTGGGATATGGGGGGTCTTAATTGTGTAACCCCAGGTTGTCCGACCGGATACTCCCGACCGGACACCTTCGACCGGGACTTAGATTCCTGAATCGAAGTTGGCCTTGGGGGTCCATTGACCTTTTGGGGGGGGGAGCCGGGCCTAAGGCCCTGCCTGTCCAGCCGACTCATGAGTATGGCCGACTGACCGCACTCACCAGCACAGAGCCCAAATGCTTCCTAAGCCCGCTATAACCCCGATCAAACTTATCCAGTTGATTCAACACCCTACACGACCGGGCGCCTCTATTCGACCGAATTATCTATCCGACCGGAGCAGCCATCTTTATCACAATGCTTAGTTATCATGGATAGGATTAGATATTCCCTCCTCACGTATTATTTATAGAGAATTCTTCTCTTAGATCCTAATAAGTTGTTGGATCGTGTGTGAGTCATGCACAATTATAACCCACACATAACTGAACCGGAGCTGAGCCACGTAGGCTAGACATGCTGCTGAACTGGAAGGGGATGACTATCTCAGGATATCAATATTGATCCCAATTCAAACTACTTCAAGCACATTATACCTCATGGAATACTTGATCAAGCGAGCCACATATTCTAAGAGGGGGCACCAATCATAATTGCCTCAGTTGGCTTCTTGGTGCTTGCAGATTGTCAAATTACTCTGGATTTGCTCCAAAATCTATCTCGGCACAGCTTTTGGATCTGGACATCTACTTTGCAAAATCAGTCTCTAAAAAATGCACAGCTTTTTTGGATCTGGAATCTACTATGCAAGGACTCAAGGACAAGGCAATCTCCTCAGCAATGCTACCCAACATATGCCTTTCCATAAACTAAACCAAATCACAACAGAAAGTAGTCAGAAATCAGGAATAGTCAATTGTTCATCACATGATTGCTCTGGGGACATGGACACTAGATCAATCATCGATATAGATCGATCATGAGGAGCATATGAGAGAAAGTTAAAGTAGTATATATTTGGGCTACTCTTTTGACCACACCATTCCAATCTTTGCATCCAACTGCCATGAAGAGCAGTAGCTCCAGAGCTGTGGGAGGTGTCGTCCTCGCTGTTCTCTTTCTCTTCCACTTTCTCGCATCCACCGCCTTCAGCCTGCCTATCGACGAGAAGTTGGGGAGGCGACTGCATCCATTGGCAGCCAATTCTGGTGACTTAAGTCGGATGCATGTTGTTGTGGCAAGGCAGCCGGAGAAGGCATTCAGGGCAAGTGAGAGGAAGCTGCCTCCGAGCCGGTCTAATCCGACGCAAAACTAGCAGATGGTGCAAGGTGGAAGGGGAGGAAAGAGTGATCTCCTTGCATAGTTTTGTAGTGAGTTGGTCCAGTTCTAGATTCTTACATCTGCTTTTCTAGTCGAGTTGTACGTTAGTTTCTAGCCAATGGGGGATGAAGAATCACTCTGTACAGTTTAATGTTTGGAATAAATTACTGTTCTTGGAGCAGGATGATGATTGTCTGTAATTGCATTATTGAACATTCAACTTTACAGGATGTTTTGCTTGCAAACGCAATAAATGCTAATGGCATGAGAATCATAGACTACGGAGATTTTCAAACTACATAAACCGAATGTCAAATTTACAGTTTACAATGGACCTTCTTCTCTTTCAATGATGCAACTACATCTCTTCAAAGTACATCGTCCACTTAAACTAATTGTTGGGAATCAAATTTCCATCAACTTTAAGTTTCATGACATGTGCTATTTTGCCCCAGTCTTTTCCTCCTCCGTTCCGACATCGAGCAGTCAGTGGAGCACAACCAGTAATGGTAAGTTCTTCGAGCGAGGCAGGTACGCCATCATTTGGTAGGCCAGTGAGAGCGGAGCAGCTAGTGATATCTAGTGAAGACAGAGCTGGGAAGTGTTTCAGGTTGCTGGGTAAATGTTGGAGTCTTCCACAATGACCTATTTCGAGCCTCTGTAAATATGGAAGCTGTTGCAACGCTTCTTCCATTTTCTGAAAGTCTGTTAACTCTTGGCAGGATCGGATTTCCAAACGCTCGAGTGATGTAAGATTTTGAAGCAGTTTGTCTGAGAACAAACTCGCCTTTATTTTTAGATGTTTGAGTGAGCGTGAAGATAAACCATCAAATGAGGAAATACAGAGTTGTGGACAATCTATGATTGACAAGTGACTGAGAGAGCATAGGGATTCTAAGCCCAACGATGCAATTTCATGCACTCAGAAATGCTGAGAGACTTCAGTTGTGTGAGGTGCTTCAGTTTTTCGGTTGAAAGGCATGTCAGCTGAGTGCAGTTAGTGATGGAAAGGTTGGACATCGAATTCACACGCCACAAGCATTCAGGCGGTTCTGTGGGCCTGTTTGGAACTTTTATAGTGACAGTTGGAATTGCCATCTTCTGTTCATGATGCAGGTGCTCATATTTGACTGAATACAAGAGTTCTGAACCAATTATTGAGTAGGACACGTCGAGCTGCTCAAGTACTGTCAAATTTTCCAAAAATTTGTGGACTTTCTTCAAGACTTTGTACTCATTGAATATTTTCACAGAATGGACAGGGATTAAGCTCTTAAGGTGCTGGCACATGGAATCATTCAGAACCTTGCAACAGTTGACAATTTCGATTTGTTCAATGAGAGAGAATGCTCCAAAGCATCCTTTGGTAAAAGAAGAAAGATGGTTACAGCTGTGGATGATCAAGGCTTTGAGTGGGTGGCCCTTTACCTCTGCTTGATGACTCTGGCTTCTTTCAGGTACTGGTCTGACCTCAGGAAGAGTTGTGATTCCCACATCCTTCAGCTTCAGATTGGTGAGTGAACAAGGCAACAGAGGCAATGCCTCCAATTTGGGGCAATTTTCGATAGAAATTTCAGAAAGCAAAGGGAAGACAGGCTTATCTGATGTTATCGACCATTTGTTCCAGATTGGCATGTCGGAGAAGTGAAGCTTCTTGAGCAACGGGAAATCGCTGTCACCGCAAAACTGATGACCAAGTTCTTGGACAGCATGCATCCCAGACATAACCAGAGTGCTTAGAAAGCGGAGATCGCCAAGTGATGGAAGGAATACCCACTTGGGGCAATTAGTCAGGTAAAGCTCTTCAAGGTTGGACAGTATGGGTTTTGATAACCACTCAGGAGACAAACCAGTATAGCCTTTGATACTCAGCACCTTGAGGTTTGGATGTGGTTGAAGACACATGATTACCTTCCCAGCAATGGTTGAATCTCCATAACAAACACCATCATTCGACCATTCTAAACTCAATTCTTCAAGGTACTCTTTATTGTTCAAAACAGCCATATTTTCTTCCTTCATTCCAGCATTAGCAAATAATTTATCTCGCTCTGTTACTTTGTCAAGTTGCTTCACAGAAAGGCTTCCTCGGAGTTCTGTCAAGCATTTCAGCTCTGCCATGCTGAATCCCTCCTTATCAATGACCACAAATTCTTTTAGTTCTTGTAGGCCAATTAGGTTACCAATCCTAGGTATCTTTGAAATCAGTGTACTTCCTGCCTCAAGATGCCTCAAGTTTCTCAGTTTACAAATGTTTTCTGGCAATACAGTCAAACTGTTACCAAGCAGTTTCAATGTCTGAAGGTGGAAAAGCTCACTAATAGTGTCAGGCAGTTGGCTGATCCTGTTCTCTGATACATCCAAGTATCTGAGATGCTTCAGGTCTGATACCTTTTTGGGCAACTCAGATATGTTTAGCCGACTCAAATCCAACACCCGAATGCATTTGATCTTCTCAAACAAATTCTTGAGTTCTTTTCCTGTGACAGAATAAGGGCTGCAAAAGAACAGCAGGGTTCGAAGGCAGCTTAAATTTTTCATTTCTGCAAGCTCAGATAGCTTCAAATCACCTGACATGACTGATAAGTGACGGAAATTTTCAGACAACTTGTGTGTTTTTTTATCTTCTATTCTGCAGCACTCATCAATCGAAACATACTGTGCTAAATCACGCATCAAATTATGCATTACTACAGAATATTTATTCTCATCCTGGAGGAAAGATTTGTTCATCAGTTCATCCAAGTAACTGCTTCCTATGTCCTCTATTCTGTGCTTCCCATGGGATTGAATATAACCTTGCGCCATCCACATCTGAACCAACTTAGTTTTTTCAAAGCTATATTTTTTGCGGAATATAGCACAAAATGCAAAGCACTGCTTCAAATGCGCAGGCAGAGCATGGTAACTCAACTTTAAACTAGGCAAAATATCCTTTTCTTCTTGTTGTATCTCCCACAGCTCACATTTCGCGATACTTCTCCAGAAATTTTCTTTGAGGTTCGACTTCAAAACTCGTCCGAGTGTTCGTATGGCCAAAGGTGAGCCTTCCACTTTCTCAACAATCTGCTTCCCAAGAGAAGACAATTTTTGTTGCTGTAGGCTTTCCCCACCTAAAGATGCTGCAGTTTGGAACAGAGCCCAAGTATGATCCTTTGACAAGCCATTCAAGAAGTAGGGCTGCATCATGGCTGACATTTGTGCTACACTTCTGTTTCTAGTAGTTACCACTACTTTACTCTCATTCTTTCCACTGCTTAAAGAATCAAGGAAGCCACTCCATGCATCATTATCCACACACCACAAATCATCGAGAACAAGAAGAAAGGTTTTGCCCTTAAGTTCCTCCATCAGGGTCTCTTGCAGTGTATTCCAGTTGGTTAGTTCACAGGGCACATTCTTAGTTATGGATTCCAACATTTCCAGCACAAGCCTTCTTAAATCAAAAACATCTGAAACATGGAGCCATATTCTTATATCATAATACTCGTTCACTCTCTCATCATTGTAGACCAGCTGAGCTATGGAAGTCTTTCCTACTCCCCCAACACCGATTATGGGAAGAACAAAAGCCTTGTTTCTAATAGTGTTGGAATCTGAATCATCGTATCCGCACAACTTTTCTATTATGTTTTTCTTATCTGTATCTCTACCGAGTATATCTGATTCAACTACAAATGAACTAGTTGCAAGGAGGTTTGTATTTGGTTGCCTGACTACATTGTTTAGCCTCTCTCTTAAGCTGAAGTTACTAGTGGCCTTGGCAATCTGATCTAACCTTTCTCTGACCCTTTCGATCTTTTTAGTAAGTTCAGAATTGGGTTTAAAAGGACAGGAATTGCCTACTTGTTCCTTGGCCGCCTTGACTTCATCCAGCAGATCATCAGCATTGTAAACTGCCTCCTTGAGCTCCTTCATCCACAGCAGCACAGCCTCATCCTCAATCAATCTGCTCTCGCAACTGTTGACGATGGCTTGGATGAGCAGAAGCGTCTTCCCCATCTCCAGCAGGTTGTTACTATCATTGACAGAAGAGAAAAGCCTCCCGCCGAAATATATGACCAGATCCTTGAGCAGTGGAGCAATGTAAGGACTGATGAATCCTACTATCACCCCCACAGAAGCCAGCTCCAGCACCATGATTTCCTTCTCAGTGGGACAAGACACAATTCCCAATGTTCGAAATATCTTGACAATGTTTCCGTCTTTTCTAGTTAAATGCTAATGCTTACTTCAATGAATTCTTTTGATTGCTAGAATGAGATCGGTCAGCCAAGAAATGGTAGCTTCCTTGACTTGGCGAGGCCGGATCCTCTGTCCCACAGAGGATCTCTGTCCCTCTGTCCCACTCATCGACGATAGCTGACGAGTCGTCCGATCGACGATCGAACACTATCGCGGCCTCCGGCCGCTACCCCGAACAAAACTATACCTTGGGTTGTACGGTGAACCCGTCGGGTATCGTCGCAATTGCGATCTTGCCGTATTCACCGTCGAATCGACGAGATTGTAATACGGTAATTCCGACTGATTCACTGTAATCCCAGGATATCGTTTGATTCTGAACGACGATAAAAAATTATCAATAGTGTCTGATCGACGATCGAATGACTCGCCGGTCATCACCGATGAGTATGGGACAAGCGGGGCAGGGATCCTCTAGGACAGAGGATCCCGTCTGTGACTTGGCAGTATTTTTAACAAGGTGGCTTTTTATGTTACAATAGGAATGAGTTTTCAATTATGATGACTTCATTGACTTATTCATAAATAATGAAAGATAATTTTTTTTTTATCTTGCCTACCTTTCTATTGTTTTTATATGTTTTATTTGTTCTAATTTATCATCTTGGAATGGCTCTTCCTCCTTGATTTTTTTAATAATGGTCCTCTATTGACTTTGTAGATATTAATTATGGATGAAATTAGTATTGAACTTCATAACTCTTACTTGGTCAGAGTAAACGTGGGCATTTTATTAAAAGAGGACCATTGGTAATTTGTATTTACCAAAATAACCCCTTATAATTAATTCTCAATTTGAAGGAGCCTCATATTAATTTTTCCCTTAACTTGGACATAATTAAATTGAGCATTTCATGTCTTTAATGTTAAAACATTTTTTTTAACTTAAATCTTGTTACAAAGTAATTTATAAATCACAACACATTTTGTGTAGTATTTTAATTTATATATAAGCTTGCAATATGAAAATCATAAATTTATATCATATTTAGCTTAAGAACAACCCAACCTAAGTTAACATTTCATATTTTTAGATATCTAACTAAAAATATAATTTGTTTACTTTAAATCTTTAAATTTTACATGATTTGCAAATCAACTTATGATTTTGTGCTATTGCAAATCACTTTGCACTTTAAAATTAATAATCTATTAGATTTTTAACATTAAGATCAAGTTTCTAAGTAATAATATATATGCATTCATAAATCTTATCATAAGCCAACTAAACAACGCATAATTATATAAAGGACAAAAAACATATTAACACTCTTTATCATTAAAATTATAAATGACATATTCCGTTATGAATAATTATCAATTTCAACTTATCTTAAGTGGAAAAAAAATACTCATATAATAGGACTTAGGAAGCTCTCTCATTCTTATGGTCGTCTCCTTTGTTGATTTATCTTCTCTGATCATTCTGCTTTTTTCTCTTTTCTCCTCCTTCCAACCAAGGTGTCTTTTCCATCTCTAAGTTCTTTGCTCATTTTTCTATGTGGGGTCAAAATCATTCGTTCGTCATCACAAATAATTGATCTTATTGCAAGAACACATTTTAGAATACAAAAACATGGATGGATGAATTTATTTGGCCTCTGAAATTTTATGAGTGTTACATGTTAATATATTTCATCCTTTACCGCGACGACTATTTCTTATAAGAAAATCCACAAAAAATAAAAAAATAAAAAATATAGAAAGAAGTATTTGGTCAAAATTTTAATATTATAAGTTAAAAATACATCATAAAAAATATAAAAGAGAAATTTAATGGAATACAATTATAAATTTAAATATATAAAATATAAACATAATAGTTACAGAATATAATAAAATCTCAAAAACTAAAATAATATTTCTTTATTATTAGAGTTTTATAATTTATTGTTATAAGTTTCATACAGTGATGTTTTGATGTTTATATATCGTGGCCACCATCAATCCATGATGATTAAAAATAAATCATATTTTATTATTTATAACACCCCAAAATAAGTCATATTTTTATTCAACAAATTTATTAATGTTCCACTGAAGTCTACTGCCAGCCCTTTAATCCTCTTTAAAAATTAGTTGAGTGTCAAAGAACCAGAGAAGGGGTAATCTGTCACTATCAAAATAAGTCATATTTCATATTAAATAAATGGTTGCCTGTCCAAAATTGATAATTACTTTGCTAGGTCAAGGTTTTTATTTTATTAATGCTCTATTGAAATCTTTTTTTAGAAAAAATACCGTCAGGCTTTTAATCCTCTTGAGTAAAAAAAAAATAACTGAGTATATATTAAAAACAACTCATTTTTCAGGTTTGGGACCAACATCTTGATTTTACAAGGAGTTTAAATGTTAATTTACCTAATGAAATTTATATTGAAAGTGAAACAGAAAAGAATATTAAGAACTGATGCAAGTTGTCATTTGAAAAAGAACTAATTAAAAATAAATCATATTTTATTTATTAATAACACTCCAAAATAAGTCATATTTTTATTCAATAAATTTATTAATGTTCCACTGAAGTCTACTGCCATCCCTTTAATCGTCTTTAATAAAAGAAAAAACTTAAAAAATTAATTGAGTGTCAAAGAACCAGAGAGGGGGTAATCTGTCACTATCAAAATAAGTCATATTTCATATTAAATAAGCGGTTGCCTGTCCAAAATTGATTATTACTTTGCTAGGTCAAGGTTTTTATTTTATTAATGCTCTATTGAAATCTTTTTTTCAGAAAAAAATACCGTCAGGCCTTTAATCCTCATATATATTAAAAACAACTCATTTTTCAGGTTTGGGACCCAACATCTTGATTTTACAAGGAGTTTAAATGTTAATTTACCTAATGAAATTTATATTGAAAGTGAAACAGAAAAGAATATTAAGAACTGATGCAAGTTGTCATTTGAAATAGAAGAGTGAAAGAAAATAATGTTTCTTTGATTTTGTCAAAAGGAAATAAAACTGCATGATTATGATTGACGTGACTTATTATAAGAAGTCATCCCTAATCAATGTCATTTTGCACCACTATGAAATTTCTCAAAGACAACGTTTTAGAACAATTAAAAGTGTACCTGTCGGGTGAGGGAATTCTGAACCATGTGGCATGTTCCTTGATGTTATCAAAAAATAATTGAAGAACGCTGGAGATAAGGATTGGAGGGGAAAATAAACAAAGAAAAGTCTTAGTCATCAATCTTGTGTTAGATGACTTGGTTGGAATTAATTAGATCTGATACCTGGCTACACCCTTGTAATTACGGAAAGTTGTCTACCTTCATTTGCATGAACATGATGGAGCTCTTGCTGCAAGCAACTTCCCTGAATGTTATTGTTCGAAACATAATGGATGCTCTTGACTCACCTGCGTTCAAAAAATTCAAGCTTGAGTGTGCTGTTGAAAAACATACCGACAATCTCAAGATAGTGCTTCGCAGGGTGGTGGCATCGCTGCGAGTTGTATTGGAACAGAAGAGGGAAGCCGATGAGCAAGTGGATCTTCAGCACCTCGAAGATGTCTTATGCGACATAGAAGACACAGTTGATGAACCTGAAGCACTGGAGGTGAAGGTACATCACCTTTTACAGTCATCTTCTGATTTAGCAATATCAACTATGCTCAAAAAATTTGTTGAAAGACTGGAGGTTGACAGTGAAATGAATGATAAGAAAGGGATATTACCTGAGGAAACAAAATCAATCACAGAGATATTAGAGAAAAGTAATCACCTTAATACTGTCCCAAGGATCTCTGATTATGGCAGAGATTTGGATGCTGAAACGGTCACTAGTCATTTGCTCTCAGAAGAGTATCAGTGTACAGATCAAAATGTCTCAATTCTCCCAATTATAGGTTTCAGTGGGGTTGGAAAGACAACCTTGGTGAAGAAAATCTATGATGACATCAAGATCGAGAGCCATTTCCAGACAAGGATATGGGTGACAGTGTGTGGCTACTTGGATGAGAGAAGTATAATCAAAGAAATACTCAAGTCTGTATCCAGAGGAAGACCATGTGAGATTGTTATGATTGAGATGCTCCGTGAGAAACTCAAAGAGAAGCTATTGGGCAAGAAGTTCTTACTGGTGCTGGATGATTTGTGGCATGAAGACATGAATGACTGGGAGTCAATTTGCTGCTTGCTAGAGGTTGGGAAAATGGGTAGTAGAGTTGTGGTGACAACCAGAAGTGAGGAAGTTGCAAAATATGTGGGAACAATGAAGGCCTACAATTTGGAGGGCTTGTCCAGCGAAGATTCCTGGCACTTGATAAAAGACCTTGCTTTCCAAGATAACGAAGATGTGAAAGAGAATAACAATCAGCTCACAGAGATAGAAAAAACCTGCAAAAATATAAGCTGTAAACTGAGAGGTTCGCCTGCTGCAATTAAAATATTTAGCGAATTGTTGAAGATCAACAAGCTTGACGAGCATGAGATTGAGCAATTGCAAAAGCTAGAGGAAGATAATGACTATGGCATGTCTAGACTACTAAAGATGTTTTATCACTGCCTTCCTTTGCAGCTCAAGCAATGCCTGATCTACTGTTCCATATTTCCAGAAGACCACAAATTCAGCAGAACTTCCTTGATCCATATCTGGGTTGCATTGGGCTTTGTTCAATCCCAAGAAGGTAAATTAGATGAAGAAATAGCAAGTGATTATTTCAATTTTCTGTGCCAGATGTCTTTCTTCAGCTGTTGTAGGGGTCAATATGTCCTTCATGCGTCAATAGCTACAATGATGCACTTGAGGTTTGAAGACTCATATCGAGGTTCAGGAAACAAATCGGCGCTGGCAACTTGTAAGTCAGTGCTTCATTTAGCATTGTCAACTTCCAGTAGCCTTAACTTGACAAACTTCGATAAACTGTATAAACTCGATCATCTCCGGACGCTTGTATACTTGAAAAGATACAAAACAGGTTTTGATTACATAGGTGATGACACAATCATGAAGCTGAGGTCTCTGCGTGTTCTAGATTTGAGTCACAGTGACATAAGAGAAGTCCCAAATTCTGTAGAAAAGCTGAGGCATCTTAGATACTTGAACCTTTCATTCTGTAGACTAGAAAGTCTACCAGACTCGATATGCAGACTATCGAGGTTGCAAATAGTTAATCTCACTGGATGTCACATGCTCACTGGACTACCCAGAGGAATGAGTAAATTAACCAACCTGAGGTGTCTGAAAGCAGCACCAGAGTTGATTTCCACAGTTGCTGGAATTGGGAGGCTTTCCATGCTTCAGAAACTAGAGGAATTCAAGGTTTCCAAGAAGCCAGGATTCAAGATTGAAGAGCTGAGAAATCTGGAGCATCTTACGGGAAGTCTCTGCATTCAGAACCTAGAAAATGTTACAAGCAAGACAGAAGCCAAGAAGGGTTCTCTGATGAGCAAAACACGCCTTGAAAGCTTGAAGTTGGTCTGGACTGCTCAGCAGAGAGATTCAATGAATCTCAGGCAGCATGAAAATGTTCTGGGCAAGCTGAGGCCCCATGATAAACTCAAGCATCTACACATCGAGAACTATGGTGGTGAGAGTGGACCCAAGTGGTTAACTGATTGCAACCTTATGAACATGGAGAGCTTAGGACTAAAAAACTGCTATAGGTGGAGGGAGCTCCCAGCTTGGCGTCATCTTCAATTACTCAGGTTCTTGGAGTTAGATGGACTCGATGGAGTTCAGACAGCAGGAACCAATTTCCAAGGCACTACCAATTTTCAAAATCTTGAAGAGTTAAGGTTAACTCGCATGATGAATTGGGAGGAGTGGCAGGGGGTGAATGATGCACCATTGTTCCCTCGCCTCTCTGTTCTAGTCATAGTTGAGTGCCCAAAACTGACAGTACTTCCTCAACTCCCTTGTTCATTGACAAGCATGCGGATAGAAAGAGTGGGCTTGGAAACCCTTCCAGATTTTTGCACATGCAAGGGGGTTGTACCTTCCCTTGTGTCTTTGTTCATTTCAGACTGCGAGAAACTCACCACCCTGGGTGCTGGATTTCTACAACATGATCTGATGGACCTGCAGGTGGTTACAATTACAAACTGCAGAGAGCTACATTCAGTGCCACTGTCATGGTTCCAAGCCCTCGTGTCCTTGAAGTCACTCACTGTCAAAAACTGCTCCAAGCTCAATGATGATCCTAGGCCCACGCTGCTCCAAATGGAAGCAAGGCAAAGCAATGGTGGATCTTCTACTGATGGAATCAGCAATTCACTCTTCAACTGGCTGAAATCGGCAACTTCACTTTCTTCGGTCTCTATCACCAAGGATTACCTTGGAGTCACTGAATGCACCAATCAAGCACTCCAACATCTCACATCGCTTGAAGCATTGAGCATTCATGGGGAGAGCAAATCGAAGAGCAACGACGATTCCACAAGTGCAATCTCTCTCAACTATGAAGTGAACAGAGGTGATGCAAATTTAAGGGAAAAGTTCTCTGAAGCAAACATTAAGATAGAGCAAATGCAGTGTGATTTAAATGACACCACAACTGGCGAGCTCATCAAGCATTTCAAGTTCCTCCGTTGCCTAGAGATACATGATTGTCTGACAATTACATCCATCTCTGGGAAAGTGTTGTGCAGACTGCAAGCTCTGAAGAAGTTCTCTGTCAGTTGTTGTGAGAGGCTGAGTTCATTAGGGGTGCAAGTCCTCATAGAGTTGGAGAGCTTGGTCATAGAGAGGTGCTCAAAGCTGAAATCATTTGTTGATGAGAATATAGAAGGCAAAAGCTTGGAGAAGCTTGAATCATTACAGAGAATAGTAATCTTTGGTTGCACTAGCTTTGCATCGCTGCCAGTGCTCCATGATCTCCCAAAACTTGAATATTTGCACCTAGAGAAGTGCCCTGCAATCAGATGCTTGCCTGATAAGGGAGTCCCTGACTCACTGAAGGAGTTGGTCATCAAAGAATGCCCAACTCTAGTGAAGAGAGTTGCTGGCAAAGACTCTGCCAAGATTGCTGATGTGCCTTACAAATTCATTGACCATTGTTGACATCCATAACTGCTTGATGATGTGTGTATTAGTTTTCTATGCAAGAAAAACTGTTAAAGTTTATTTGCATTGTCTTCTGTTGTATCTGGGATGGAACTCTTTAAGGAGCAATTCAAATATGCTGTATTGCTGCCTGAAGTAGTAGGAGATTCAAGTTTTCGTTTATGGCAAGCAACTTTGTCCTCTGCAGGGCAATTGAAGGGATTCAACCAAAAACAAAAAAATTATAAAACATGATTCTCTTGAATAACTCTTTTATGAAGAATTATTGTAAACATAAATAATAATTTTCCATATATAGGAATGCTCTCATCTCATAATTACGAAGGACTAATTTAAAATCCTGCACTAGCATAGTGCATCACTGCATCTAGTAAGTATCTTCTTCTAAATGAATTTTGAGTGTAAATTTTTCAAGGTAATTAAATCCTTTCCTCTACCCCTCAAGTAGTTTAGAGAGTTAAGAGATCAATAAAATAATCTAAAATTCTGAAAAATAAAAATAAAAATAAAATTTTAGATATTTGTCATGTTTTTCAAATTATATATTTATTTATTTCAATAGTATAAATGAGGCATTAGCTAAGCATGCTTTGACCAGGATAAGCATGACAGTTTAAGGAGTGTGACACAAGTTAAGGTGTCAGGGTGAAGCAAGTTTTAGAAATCTTATGCTATCCCCCCTAAAACAACCAATAGTGGCTTAGTCTAGCGATAAGTGAGTTAGATTTAAAGACTTTTTGTGTGAAAGGATTTTAATTTGTATAATAATATTACTGGAAGAGGTTTAATGTTTTTGCTCCCATCATATCCAATGTGAAATGAGGATACTTTATAGTCAAGATAAAAAATCAAGTTTTATCTTGTCTTCCAGTATCGCCTTGATATTTTATAAGTATTATTAGTTAAATTAAGGTCAGGCAAACTAAATACTGATATCTATTTGTATAATGTTTATCATATCTAACTGATCAAGCTAGTGTAAACTAAAACTTAGTAAGAAACTACAATTAAACTATTTGATTGATCCTGTAATGAAGATCTTTTATGGTTTGTCAAATAAAACCCCAAAAGCTATGGCCGCTATCGACAAACAATGATGGTAGGAAAATGTAGACTAACACTGAAATTTGTCATATGTTCAGGGAGGGGAGCATCAAATAAGTTCACTGACTAAAATAAAGGAAGATGCAAAGCAAAAATGACATTAAACATGGCATTCATTGTAGAAACTACACATACCTTAAAAATGTTAAGACATGGGCAGAAGTTGAAAGTAATAACACACTTAGTGCCACCAGGACAAACTGGTCAGAACTGAGCACAGTATTTCTTCACCAATGACTTCAGTTAACCTCATGAGGACTACTTTCAGAATGGTACAACATTTAAAATCAGCCATTACAGCCAACAGAAACAAGATCTCTGTTATGGGAGCAACCAACCACATCTCCTCAATCCAACAATAAGTGGAGGTCGCCACGTGTCTCCGTCCCGCGATTTATCCTCGTTGACCGGTGGAGACTCTCGGTGAAGGCTGTGGGGCAGGGTCGGTCAGCCAAGCGGATTAGTCGGGCGCAAGCCTGAATACCCCTTGTAAATAAAAAAAAACAATAAGTCGAGGTCAATAAACTAGGCCACTGCTTTTTTTGTTTCAGACAGAAACTGAGCAGCGAAGCAACTTTTGTAGTTCAGTTTAGACTACTCTACATGTCACAAACATGGTCCTCTTTAATGCAAAGACAAATAAGATATATGAGTTCATTCCTAAACTCTTCTCTAAATTAATTTAGTATAGTCATGTTAATCTGATGTAAGCTGTGTTCAGTTCTGAAACTTTGACCCTCTAAATGTATGTCAAAACATGTTGACCAACAATGCTTGTTGGTAAATCAAATAAACATCTACTCAAGCTTTATTTTTCCTTCATAGAAAAAGAATACTCATAGGAAAAAAGGATGCAATATTGTAATGACTTAGTTTTAAATTTTTAACTAACAAATGACTTTCTGGACAGACAAGAACGATAAGTTCTCATCAATTGGCTATCAGAGAAAGTTAGTCTCTCCGAATTTAATAACTCTGGAAGAAACTATCCTGGTACAAAATATTATAAACATGTTACCATCATTCAAAATGTACAATTTAGCAATGCATTTTCTAAAGTATCTGGACAGTAAAAACTTATAATCGAGCTGTTAGAGATTATAGTGGTCTAGACAAAATCTGTTAATACTAAGATCACTAGAAATACTATAAATCAAGGAGGACAGATATATTTGATGCAGAGAACTATAAAGGAAAAGTAGAATCGTGATAAAATCAGGATCTTTAATGACCAAAAGGTGTCAAAACATCACCAAGCTAGTTGGCGCGCCCACTGACAGTGTTACCATTGTGGGGCTCGTTTGACATCAAGGGCGAGGTGTCCTCCTCATTTCTTTCTACTTCTATGATTGGGGAGTTTTGGATCGGAATTTTGATTAGCAATGGTAGGATTAGAAGTTGTGGTTTCCACTGGTTAGAGCTCGACGGAGCCGAAGGCAGCCATGGCATGGGAGACAGAGGAGCCGGCTGGGCGTGATTCATAGGAGAGTGCAGGGAGCTCAGATCACGACAAGCCTTGGACAACGAGGATCGGAATGGCGGCGGAGAGCATGGCGGGTATGCCAACAGCGGAAAGGTTGAGGAGGAGGATTATCGCGGTGGAGGCGTCGAGAGGAAGAGCGAGGGGCGCGGAGACGGAGAGGAGGACGGATCCGCCCATGGAGGCGATGACGAAGAAGGCGGAGAAGCGGACGTAGTTTCGGAGGAACCCGATGAAGCGGTAGTAGTCGACAACGACGAGAAGAGTAGTGACACCGGCGACGAGGGCCACGAAGGCGACGGTGTTGAGGAGGGCGCCACAAGGAGGCGGAGGGGGATCAGAAGGGGAGTCGGCGGAGACGAGGATAGCGGCGGTGCTCACAGGAAGCGTCTACGGCGTCGGCGAAAGATATAGAGGAGGGTGATAGGGTGGAGACGGAAGACTTGACGCCGAGGAAGTCCAGTAAGCTTCTGCTCCATCGCCTCAGGGAGGAGAAATTGGAGGGCCAAAGGAGGAAGAAGAGGAGCCCAGGAAGAAAACGATCGGGGCCGGCGTTGTGTTTTTCAGTTCACGCTATATTCCGCCGTCTGCCAGCGTGTGGGGATTGAATCCAATTTATGTTGTAAATTAAATCGTGCAACTCCCTGATTCAACCACCTGTTCTTACATGATTGCCAGCAAAAATCGCCCGGCTTGATTGAGTTGGTAAGTGGATGCATTCAATGTGCGAAGGTGGGTTGGTAGGTAGGGCATTCCAATGAACGGTTTGCGAGATGATTTTAAAATTAATAAAAAAACAAATAAAAAATTTAAATTATTATAAAAAAGATATTTGGGATTTATAATTAAAATTTTAATTTTTTTCTCTTATGAATGGAATTCCTTATTAATGATAAAATAATATTATATTATAATTTATATTTGTAATCGTATATGATTAATAATGAAGAGTCTATCATAAAGTTATAAAGAATTTTTTCCATCGTTAAAGGAGTAGTGAATTTTTATATGATATTAATATGGCACATTGAAAATTATAAAAAATCTTATTTAAAGGTTCATGCCCTTATACACTCCGAACATTAACCCTAAAAACGGATTGATCGGGAACATAATCCATTTGAATTCGATTTTAAAAATTACTAAATTTGATAATTTTAAATACAAATAAAATACTTTTCAACTCATCAGTGACTCGATTAGTTTTCGCCCCCGACCAAGAACAGTTGAGAAAGAATAGGTATTTTACATGAGTTCTCTGACAGTCTGCCTGTTGCTTTAGAGGTCAAATTTTCTATCCCAAAGTCTTCTCGTTCTCATGTCTCATAATCATCGACGATGGTCAACGATTTATTCGATCATCGATCGGACATCATCGGTGGCCTATAACTGTCATCCCGAATCAAACTATACTGGGAGTACGGTGAATCCATCAGGAATCGTCGCAATTTCGATCTCATCGGATTCATCGTCGAATTTGACAAGATCGTAATTGCAGCGATTCCGACCGAGTCACCATTCTCCGGAGTATGATTTGATTCGGGACGATAATCGGAGACCGTCAGTGATGTCTAATCAGCAATTGAATGAATCGTCGACGATTGTAAAATATAGGTACGGAAAAAAGTTGAGACAAAAGATCTCATTTGGTTGCTTCGACATAGTTTCCTACTTGGATAACTACGAGAGCAGAATCAGATTCCATTGCAACCCCCAAAACATCAATAAAGAATCAAGTTCTCCAGCTCAAAGCTTGCATTCACGGCTTCACCGAAATCAATCCTGGGACTCATGGGGATTCCTGGCCTGAACTCTTATCACCTGAAAAGCCATCTTCAGGTCCTGATTAACTAAACTATTTCTTCCTCTTCTCCTCCTCCTTCCATTCAAATTTGAAGAATGGGCTTTAGCTTGTCTCGGATTGTAGAAGTACAACCTCAGCAAAAGCCAAGCTCAAGCAAGCACAGGAAGTAGTAAGAATGGTAAGAGCAGCTCCAAATTTGTCGATCAAACTACAACAAATGAGTGCCAACCAAGACATAATGCTGGAGTTGTAGGATGTAAGCCAGCAGCAGAGCGACCGAGCGATACGAATAGGTAAGGGAATGTCGAAAATCCAGTGATACAATGATCGTGATGGATAACTCTTCAACTGAAACAATGCCAGTTTCAGACGTACTCGGATAAATGAAGCACTTGAAATGAAAATTGAAGTACAAAAACATTGTCTTCAGGACTTGTTTGGCATAGTTGTTCTTCTGTTCAATGATCATGGCTCATCATGGAAAATGAATCTATAGATTCAGAGGCAGTTACAACTCCGAATCGAGGCTTGGGGAATCAAATAGTCTTCGAGGAGGCTTAAGAACATACAGTGGAAAGTTACTTCACTGCAGATGGAGCTGCTTACACTCACCAACTGCTAGATGGAGCTGCTTAAGAGGCCAGTGACGCAGAAAAACTTGACCTCCATGCTGACGAAGACAATGAAGGCATAACAGAGAGCAAACTTGACCTGCATGGTGTTCAGTTGGAGATGACAGTTGAAAGGCTTAAAACTCTCAAAGATCTTTGGTGTCAACCTTTCTACTTGAAGAAAATTGAGGATTCATGCGATAAACAAGGTACATCATGTCCTCAAATCATTGATATCAGGATTATGTTGTAAAAATAACACTAAAATCAGTAATATATTTGCACCAATAAAATCGGGCAGCATGCAATAGATAGTAAATAAATAAGCAGGGTTAGGAAATCGTTATCCTCCGGTTGAAGCGTCGGCGCGCCGACTGTCTTTAGAGAATTTATTGCCGTCCTACGGTGCAAAAGCTCCCGGCAATACTCCCCCAAGATCCGACAACCACGCTGCGTTCGTAGGTGCACTCCAAAACGAACGCTGCCTTCGGACTCAACCTCAGATCGCACAAGACGAAGCCTCAAGACCGAAAACGACCGAAAAAAAAAGAAGGAGAAAAACTGTCTTCGGAGAACGCTGCCTTCAGAGAAGGAGAGGCGCGCACAGAGAGAGAAGAAGAGAAGGAAGAAAGCAGCAGTGCTAATCTTCTTCTTCTCTTCTCCTTTTATTGATCAGAAGAGGTGTCTGTTTGACTCTTCGCGCAGACACGCGAACCGAGGGGTCGCGTCGCGCGCGATTTTGAGAAAAGTCGCGTCGTGCGCGATTTTGAGAGAAGGCAAAGACGCAACTTCTCAAAATAATAAAAATACAAATAAAGAAAGAAATTGATTTAGAAATCAACTCGAACCGAAATCTGCAAAACCAAACCGGGCCGCCCGCAAGCGCGAGGCTCACGGGCTGGGGATTTGCACCCCCCCTGCGCGCGATAATCGCGTGCGTCGCGCCCGGTTTATGGATTTCTGGCCCAGACCCCCTGAAACCACCTGGTTTGGGCTCAACCCGCGCATGCGTGTAGGTCCCCCTAAGCCATCTAAGCATTATAGGAATGGCTTGATATATAAGGCTTTCCATCTCCTTTGGCTTAGCAATGTGGGACTAAAGGTTTTCCAATAGATTTGAAATTTCAATCAAAATTCAACAATCCCCCACAAATTTTAAATTCTAATAAATAACAAAACAGGTCTTGAGGCTTTGTCGTAATGAGCTTTCAGTGAAAATACCTTCCGATTTGAATTTTCACCTAAGTAAGCCAATCTTATTCACACAGGTTTGAAGTGAACTAAGTCTTGAACTTAAACCTTTAATATGTGAAAATCAATTGGCAACAACTCATCACAGGCGACGGTTGAATCCTTCTGGGTTGGTGCATTACGGTCATGCCACCGAATCTTGTTTCATAAGTGCTAAGGAGAGTTGCCTAGACCCCCCACACTGCGGCCCCACAGTTACACTTACATAGGTGAGTTCTCCAAGGATGTACTGCAAGCATCCTGTCATAAAGACCTTGAACTCATTAAGAGCCTCTAGGCTCATCCTTACTAGCAGTTAAGCATCTATCCAGGGAAGAGACTATGAGAATACATCTCAATCAGTTTGATGCTTACGGTTCACCCTTATAGCTTGTTTATACCACATTGAACCTACTTCTTGGGATCTCCAATCAGATAGGTTGGGTTGCCGCTATAGATGAAACCAAGATAGGCCTCAGTCCCATTCCCTTATTGGATCTCTTGATTTTCTCAGAATCAAGACCTTTTGTGAGTGGATCAGCAATATTGTCTTTTGAACTTACAAAGTCCAAAGACACCACTCCAAGAGACACTAGCTCACGAACAGACTTCAATCTGATTCGTACATGTCTCTTCTATTTCTGGTTATACTTGGAGCTTCTAATCTGAGCTATTGTTGTTTGATTATCACAGTGTACTGAAATAGAAGGTATTGGCTTAATCATCAAGGGAATTTCAGACAGAAGACCCTTAAGCCAATCTGCTTCAGTTACTGTGGTATCCAAAGCACACAATTCTGCCTCAGATGTAGAACGGGATATAATCGTCTGTTTAACAGACCTCCAAGCAACTGCACCGCCTCCAAGTGTAAAGACATAACCAGTAACGCCTTTACACTCAGCAGTGTCAGCTATCCAACTGGCATCACTATATCCCTCTAGGACTGCAGGGAATCTCCCATACTGCAAGCCCAAGGATATAGTTCCTTTTAGATATCTGAGTACTCTGTCTAATGCATCCCAATGCGTTCTGTCCGGACAGCTAGTAAACCTGCTCAATTTAGTTATAGCAAACGAAATATCAGGTCTAGAACAATTTGCCAAATACATTAGACTACCAATTATTTGGGAATATCTTAATTGAGACACAGCCACGCCACTCTTATTCTTGTGGAGAGTCTTTGAAGGATCATAGGGTATGACTACAGATTTTATGTGGCTATAGCCATATTTCTCTAACACTTTCTCCACATAGTGTGACTGAGAAATTGCTATTCCATCAGTTGAGCGAGTCAACTTCAGCCCTAAAATCAAATCAGCACAACCCATATCCTTCATATCAAACTTACCACTTAAGAGAGCCTTAGTCTCGTTAATAATTGAAAGGTCAGATGCAAACAATAAAATATCATCTACATATAAACATAAAATAATACATCTATCGCCTTTCAGTTTAGTATATACACATTTGTCAGAGTCATTAATTTCAAAGCCAAACGATAGCATAGCACTATCAAATTTTTCATGCCATTGTTTTGGGGCTTGTTTCAAACCATATAGAGATTTAACTAACTTACAGACTTTATTCTCACTTCCAGAAGCTACATATCCCTCTGGCTGATCCATATATATCTCTTCTTCAAGATCACCATTAAGGAATGCCGTTTTGACATCCATTTGATGGACCTCAAGATGATATATGGATGCCAATGCTATTAACACTCGGATTGTAGTAATTCTGGTAACAGGAGAATAAGTGTCAAAATAGTCAATCCCTTCTTTTTGTTTGAATCCCTTAGCAACTAGGCGTGCTTTGAATTTATCTACTGACCCATCAGGTTTTAGTTTTCTCTTAAACACCCATTTACATCCTATAGTGGTACAACCAGGAGGTAAATCTACTAACTCCCAAGTGGCATTAGAGATAATAGAGTCCATTTCACTTTTAGTGGCCTCTTTCCAGTGCTTAGCTTCAGGAGAAGCCATAGCATCTCTATATGTCACAGGATCACCTTCTATATTATAGGTGATAAAGTCTTGGCCTAAATCCGTAGAGACACGTTGTCTCTTGCTCCTTCTCAATTCTGTACACTCACTAGATTCATCTAGTCTAGAGTGACTTGAGGAAGGTGCACTCACTACGGATAATGGGACATCTACGGAAGCAGGCTCATCTCTAGTAGGAATACTAGAAATGGACTGAGGTGTTCTCATCTTCATAGGAAATATATCCTTAAAAAATGTAGCATCGCGAAGCTCTACAATAGTATTTGCATCTATTCCAGGAATTTCTGATTTAATAATCAGAAATCTATATGCAATACTATTTTGAGCATAACCTAAGAAGATACCATTTACGGTCTTTTGACCAAGTTTCTTCCTTCTGTGTTCAGGTACTAGTACCTTTGCAAGGCACCCCCACACTTTAAGGTATTTCAAACTTGTTTTCCGACCTTTCCAAAGCTCATGTGGGCTTTTATCCCTTGACTTCATTGGGACCCTATTTAACACATGACATGCAGTGTATAGAGCCTCCCCCCACATGAAGTTGGGTAACCCAGAACTTCCTAACATGGAATTGATCATATCTTCAAGGGTTCGATTTTTTCGTTCTGCTACACCATTTGATTGAGGACTATATAGAGCAGTCACCTCGTGAATTATACCTGAATTTTGACAAAATTTCTGAAACAGGTTCGAGGTAAACTCTCCGCCCCTATCAGACCTTAACCTCTTAATGGTTTTATTCGTTTGGTTTTCGGCTTCAGATTTAAAAACCATAAATTTATCTAAAGCTTCATCCTTGGTTTTTAGCAAATAAACATAACAATAACGAGAGTGATCATCAATGAAGGTAATGAAATACCTTTTATGGTCTCTCGTTATTACACCGTTAAACTCACAACAATCAGTATGAATTAATTCTAAAACATCAGAATTTCTATCAACTGATTTGAAGGGTTTTCGGGGCTGTTTATATTGCACACAAATTTCGCATTTTTTCTTATCATTTATGGCATGCTTAGGAATCATGTCAAGATTCATCATTCTTTTTACAGTTTGAAAATTAACATGTCCTAATCTATCATGCCATATATCATAAGATTCAATGTTATAAGAACAACCAACATCATTAGATTTATTCAAAGTTACATTTTCTACATTGAGTTTAAATAATCCTTCATTAAGGTAACCCTTTCCAATAAAGGTTCCTAAATGTAATATTACAACTTTATTACATTTAAAGTTCAATTCGTAACCGACACGAACTAGCTTTGACCCGCTAATCAGATTCCGACGGACCGCTGGAACATGATGCACCTCATGCAGTGACAGGACCTTTCCAGAGGTGAACCTCAGGTCAACTTGTCCTATCCCAAGCACCCTAGCTGCAGAATGGTTCCCCATGGTCACGGAAGTGCCTTCAATTACCTGATAAGTAAGGAAGGCAGAGCGATCAGCACAACAGTGCACATTAGCACCTGTATCAACCAACCACTCATTAGGTTGATAGATCAAATTTAGTTCGGGGTTAAAGATAACAAACTTATCGCTGGTGTCGGCATTATCAGTCACAACATTTGCTTGTGCCTTGGTGTTGGACGTATTGCCTTGGGTTTTCTTCTTGTTCTTTCGGTCAGGACAGAATTTGGCGTAATGTCCAACTTGTCCACATGTCCAGCACGGCTTGGTTCTATTTTTCTTTTGAACCTTTGGTTTGGGTTTCATCTTGTTCTTCATTTTCTGATTTTTGAAATTGTTTTTGTCAGATGAGACCACCACGTTTGCCTTTGGAATAAAGTCCATTGGCATTGTTTTATTATCATCTTTATGTTGCTTCCGATGTTCTTCCTCGATATTTAAGGCAATCATCAAATCTTCTAAAGAGATTTGACCTCTCCTATGTTTAAGAGTCATGCCAAAATCTTCCCAACTCGGAGGCAACTTCTCGATGATAGACAAGACCTGAAATTTTTCGGGTAGTAGCATATCTCCTTCAGCAAGACCATGAATCAGAACTTGAAATTCATGGGTCTGCTCAACTACAGATTTTCCTTCAATTATTTTGAAGTTTAGGAACTTTGCCACGGTGTACTTCTCTAAACCAGAATCTTCGGAGTTATATTTTTTATCCAAGGATTTCCACAATTCCTTGGCCGAAGAGATTGAGCAGTACACATCAAAAAGTGCGTCTGAGAGGGCAGACAGGATTCTCCCATGGCAGAGATAATCCCTTGACTTAAACCTCTCTAAGGCAGCACTACGGCCAGGTTCCTCTTCATCAGGCGAAGGAGGATCTGTTTCTATGACAGAGAATAGCCCTAGCGTGGTAAGCCAGAACTTCATGCGTTGTTGCCAACGCCTAAAGTTCTGCCCAAAAAATCTTTCAGGTCTGGCGCTAGCCTCATCAGACCCAACTACCCTATCATTCATCATGTCTATTGATGCTTACAATAAATTCTCTAAAATTATTGTAAAAATAACACTAAAATCAGTAATATATTTGCACCAATAAAATCGGGCAGCATGCAATAGACAGTAAATAAATAAGCAGGGTTAGGAAATCGTTATCCTCCGGTTGAAGCGTCGGCGCGCCAACTGTCTTTAGAGAATTTATTGCCGCCCTACGGTGCAAAGGCTCCCGGCAATACTCCCCCAAGATCCGACAACCACGCTGCGTTCGTAGGTGCACTCCAAAACGAACGCTGCCTTCGGACTCAACCTCAGATCGCACAAGACGAAGCCTCAAGACCGAAAACGACCGAAAAAGAAAGAAGGAGAAAAACTGTCTTCGGAGAACGCTGTCTTCGGAGGAGAGGCGTGCACAGAGAGAGAAGAAGAGAAGGAAGAAAGCAGCAGTGCTAATCTTCTTCTTCTCTTCTCCTTTTATTGATCAGAAGAGGTGTCTGTTTGCCTCTTCGCGTAGACACGCGAACCGAGGGGTCGCGTCGCGCGCGATTTTGAGAAAAGTCGCGTCGTGCGCGATTTTGAGAGAAGGCAAAGACGCAACTTCTCAAAATAATAAAAATACAAATAAAGAAAGAAATTGATTTAGAAATCAACTCGAACCGAAATCTGCAAAACCAAACCGGGCCGCCCGCAAGCGCGAGGCTCACGGGCTGGGGATTTGCACCCCCCCTGCGCGCGATAATCGCGTGCGTCGCGCCCGGTTTATGGATTTCTGGCCCAGACCTCCTGAAACCACCTGGTTTGGGCTCAACCCGCGCATGCGTGTAGGTCCCCCTAAGCCATCTAAGCATTATAGGAATGGCTTGATATATAAGCCTTCCATCTCCTTTGGCTTAGCAATGTGGGACTAAAGGTTTTCCAATAGATTTGAAATTTCAATCAAAATTCAACAGATTATATCATTTTAACATTGTATCATCAAGCATCTCACGATTGTACCTAAGGATGAAAAACTCCGAAAGAAATATTTAGGATGAGACCAATAAATATCCATTTAAGGAATGTAAGATTAAATATAATTGAGTAGATGTATCTCAATCAACTAATCAAGTTATCAATTATTCTAATGTTCGAATAAAAATGTTTTATTACTTAAAACCGCTATTTTAGTTTGAAAGGGGGGAGTTGTTTGAGTATTTTTAAATGAGGAAAATATATTTTAAATACCAAACTTAATACTAGATTGATGATTGTTATATTAAATTTTTGAAAAATACTTTTTATCCTAAAATTAACATTTTATTTTTATTTTAGTTTAGGGTTCATCTTCCCAATTGGATTACAATATCCAAACTAAAAAAATTAAAAACCCATAGAGTACGTTTGGTTCAAGTTATCAGATATAACCTTAGTTATGTGATTACAAAGTAATCACATAACCAAGATAATAGGGAATGAAATATAATCTGAAGTTGTTTGGTTCAATTTAGGTAATCAATTAAAATCTTGTTTGGATGGAGGTAATAGTCTATGACATAATATAATATTTTACCGTATTACCCTTTAGTTAAATTTAAGTATAATAATATTATATATTTATAAATTTAAAATAAAAGGTAAGATTATATTATATAAATATTCGTATCCTTGGTCGTCAGCCGTGAATAATGGTCGGTCGCCGACGGTGGTCGTCGGTCGTCGTTGTCGGCCGCGAATAATGGTCGTCGACCGTCGTTGTCGGTCGCCAGTGCGACAGTCGTCGGTCGCCGACGACGGTCACCGGTCGTCGGCGACAGTCGCCGACCGTTGTCGGTCGTCGGCGACAGTCGCCGACCGTTGTCGGTCGTCGGCCGCGAATAATGATCATCGGTCGTCGTGGTCGGTCACCGGTCGCCGACGAGGACGATGGTCGCCGGCGATGACGACGGTCGCCGGCGACGACGACGACGACGACGGTCGCCGGTTGACGACCCTCGGCGACAGTCGCCGGTCGCCGACAGTGGTCGCCCGCCGTCGTTGTCGGTAGTTGCCCGCGAATAATATCTCTTTTGCTAAGGTAAATATTGGAAGATAATTTTGGAAAAATAAGTTTCATAACCTGGGAATCAAGAAAAACCTTAGTTTCCTATGGTTTTCCGATTCCGGGTTGTATGCCTCTTTTGCTGACGTGTCGGGCATCGATCATTACTTGGGAATCACTGATTATCTAAACCAAATAAGATTTTTATTGATACCCTTGGATAGATGACCAAGGTTATCATGAATAATCCCCAACCAAACACACCCATAGGGTTCACCTTCTCAATTGGATTTATAATGTTTAAGTTTAAAAAAATAAAAAATAAAAAATCTCTGTGATTTAACTTCTCAATTGGGTTATAGTATTCAATCATAACTTTAAAAAAAAAATTTAGGGTTCATCTTCCCAATTGGGTTATAGTATTCAATCATATTTTTTTAAAAAAAAAACTTTAGGTGACACACGTTGCATAATATTAAAATTATTATTTTTAAAATTTGGGAGTAAAAAAAAAAAAGAATAAACACTCAACTTTATGACTATGAAAGTCTTTTTAAAAATTTAGTATTATAATCGCTAATTTAGTAGTTTGAGAGATGAAGAACCCATTTTAAAATTAGAGGGCTTTTCTTGACATTTTTTTAAACTTGGGGGTGGGTTCATTCAATTTACCAATTCCGATCCTTTTTGGCCCCCGCTTTTAACTCTGGTTGATGGTTCCAGTTTCAGTTTAAGCGAGAAGGTAGCGGGCGGGCGGGAGAAGAGAGAGGAAACCGAGCAAGGGTGAGGAGAATCCGTCGCCCAAGATCTGAAACCCTATTTCTTCACATTTAGGTATTCTTCGATCGAACTCTGTTGTCTATTTCGATTCTGTTGCGATTTCTTTGGCGTTTTTTGTTCTCCGCTTCGAATCGGAAGGAAATAAACTTGTGAGTGCATCGGGAAATGCCACTTTGGTAGAACGGATTGTTAGCCGGTCCTAGAATCTTCTAGATCGATTGAGTTTCACTATTTTTCTACCAAAAACAAAATTTGTTTCTCCTTTTTGCCACAAACGCCACCTTTTGCTCCTGGACGATTTTGTTTTGATTTGATGCAAAAAGTTTCTGTCTTTTGATCGATGGGTCGGATTTCGTCGGTGTAATTTTGAGAAAATCTTTACGTTGGACGCAATTTCCATTTCTGCAGAGGAGTTGTAAATCATGATGTCAGAAATGGACGAGCACTTTGATCAGGTCAATGAGATGATCCACGAGTACAAGGGTTCATCATCGTCTTCAGATTCGGACAACGAGAAGCCTTCCTCTCATAGTTCAAAGAAGAAGCATTTATTTGGGAGGAAGGAACCAGTTCATGCCTTCCTCGGAGGAGGAAAGTGTATGATTCTATTGCCATTAGAACATTTATTTTCCATGTGTCTCTGTTGTTGTCCCTTGCATTGAGTCTGCTTATCCATTCCTCTGTGCAATTGCTAGAGTAAAACTAACAATGTTATTATGGATTAATGGAGGACTAGAGATAAGATGACAATATATGCAAAGAAGATGAATTTAATGAGGGTGGTTAATGTTAATTAAAAAGGGAGTTGTGAACATATATATAGTTTGTGGAATGTGTGCAGATGATCACTGACTGAACATGGAGCTTCTTGTTCTTTTGTCATCTCAAGGTTGAGGTGTGACTTCCTAAGATTTTCTTCAGAAAGAAGCATTTCAAAGATGGAATCTTTTCAAGTTATTTACTTATTTAAACCAAGTGTGTTATAATAGGTGTCGCCTTGTCAGGATGTTATGTTAACAATTTGTCTTGGCTGGGAATTTTGTTGAGCTAGTACTAATTTCTTAGTCTCTTCTTTTGCTAGTAGGTTTCATATTTTGGTTAATGAAAATTTATCAAATCCTTTGTGATCAACATGACTTGCTTTAGTTCAGTAATCATATCCTGATTGTGACTTTCTTCTTCTTTCAGCTGCCGATATAATTCTATGGAGAAACAAACAATTATCTGGAAGCATAATTGCAGGAATTACTGTCATATGGCTTCTTTTTGAATGGATTGGATATCATCTATTGACTTTTATCTGTCATTCTCTTATACTTACATTGGCTGTATGTTTCCTTTGGTCTAATTCAGCATCTTTTATCAATAGGTAGGATTCAATCTTCCTTCTGTAATTGAATCAGGATTTTTTCAATTAAACCAAAATATGTTTTCTTGGAACAGCAATCTGATTAGGCTATGAATGAATAATAAGAGTTTGAATTGTTTCACAAAGTTTTCCTAACTCCTGGTGTTCAGATCTCCACCAAAATTTCCTGAAATTGCAATACCTGAGGACATATTCTTAAGGGTAGCTCATGCAGTAAGGCATGAAATAAATGAAGCATTTGCAACTTTCCGATATGTTGCCTCTGGGAAGGACTTAAAGAATTTTTTGAAGGTATGTGACTTTTTTTCTCTCTGTCTGGAGTTACTTCATTCTGTTGGCTTCAAAATGTTCACAATGTGTTTTGTAGGCGATTGGAGGTTTGTGGATCCTTTCGATAGTAGGCAACTGGTTCAGTTTCTTGACCCTTCTATACATCGGTCGGTTTCTTCTGTTCTATATTTCACAATTCTATCATTCAAATACTAATTATGTTGGATCTCTAATGGTGCAGTCGTTATATTTGCGTATACCGCACCGGTCCTGTACGAGAAATATGAAGACCATGTCGACACGGCTGCTGAGAAGGCAATGGTTGAAATTAAGAAGCAATATGTCATCCTCGACACAAAGGTTCTTCAGAAAATTCCAGGGGCCCCCTTTTCCAGCAAAAAGCAGGACTGAATCATTCTCTTCTACAATGTTTGAGCAACAATTCATCTCTGGAACAAATCTGTAGATCGCAATAATAGGTTACTTTTCGAGTGGGCTATTTTTACATAGTAACTTAGTGGATGCTTGACCTCAAGCCCTTTCATTCTTGCAACTTCCAAGTGTATTTTTATGTTTCTTGGCAATTGAAGACATCAATTCAACATTCGTTATCTATTCTTTTCAATTCAGACATCGTAAATTTATGGATTCGAATCAGAGAAATAATCTTTTACGATATATAAGATAAGATTACATATAACAAATCAAATAAATTTTATTTTATTAAATATTTTTGAATGGAAATATCTTTAATACCCCTATAGAACTTTTAAAATAAACATAAATAAAATATAATAGTATTTTTTCAGACAAATCTACTTATTTAACATAAGATTAACACTTTAATTTGTAATGTAATTGAGTTTGTAATGTAATTCAGATTACATATTGTTGGCCTTATAATTCAGATTATAATATTTTTACTAACTTTTGTAATGCAGATTATATTACATTACAATTTTAAAATTGTATCAAATAAAGTAATCAGGATTACATTACAAGGTTGATTACCCTTACCAAACACAGCCTAAGATCTCTAGAGTCATTAAGATTTTTTTTTTTCAAGAGGTAATATTACAATGATAAGGTCTTTTAATGAATAATTAAGAGAGTTAAAATTCGAATCTCAACTACTGTGGATTAGGTTTTCTAATAAATAATTAAGGGATCTAAATTCGAATCTATGACATATTATGAGATTTTTCTTAATGAAAAATAAGTCTAAGAATGCTAGCCATATAAATGAGCCTCCACGACTACTTCTTGATTTATCCGGTAGTCGGTAAGAAATTTTTTGGTATCGGAATGATTATTTTCAAAATTAATCAGTTCGAAAAGTTGGATATCCAAATGAAAAAAACACATCTTTTTGACTAATTATGATTTTAATTAAGATAATTTTAACTGTTTAGACATAATTATAGTTAAAATATTGCTATATCACTAAAAAAATAAGAAAATAAATATGAGCATATTCCATTTGAAAAAGAGAAAATTTTCATAAACTCCCCATCCTCAAATTCATCTTTACATGCAGTCCCCACTCAAGTTTTTCTTTGCATGCAGTCCCTGATGGGATTGATAAGACAGTTTGATGATTATTATTTGAATAAAATTAAGTATAAAAGTTAGAAATTTGAGTATGTAAGGTTGCATCCAACACATCAAGAAACTGTGTACTCAATTTTCACTCTTTTATACTTAATTTTCACTGATATATACTCAATTTTCACTCTTTTATACTCAATCCATTAGGGAGTGAATGCAAAGAAAATCTTAAATGGGGAGTGCATACAAAGTTCAAATGGGGATTGGAGAGTTTTCTATAATTTACCACTTTTTAATAATTTTTGAGTGGCACCTGACCTTTGAATATTTAAGATTTAAAAAAAAATTAAGAGTAGTTTTTTGTTAAAAACTACTCTTAATTTTTGAATTAAATCTTTTGAATTAAATTTTTTGGATTATTCGGGTCCGATTCAAATTTAAGCATTTCAGATTGAATTCAGGTTTAGGTCGAGTTCGAATTGGGAGTTTAAAAAAAAAAATTCAACCCGACTCGAATTCGACCCGATCTGTTCGAAATGACACTCATAAATATTCAGTTGGTTGAAGACGGATGAATTTATTACCCTGAGATAGAGATTTATTTTCAATGTGAATGTATATTCGGAGATTTTTTTTTAATTATTTAACGATTAATTATAAATTGGTCCGTTATTTAATAGTCGTCTTAGTATAATTTGAAAATGAAGAACATATAATCATCTTTTTTATTATAATACGATAAATAAATTTTTTGATCATTTAATCAGATAAGCTTGAGTATGCTTCTACGTGGATAGATCAATTCTTACTAGTATATCCGTTATTCCTTCTGGTCGTATATGGCGGTAACAGTTATCTTAAACCACCTGTCGGCGGCGATAACTCAAACGGGAGAAGGCTGTGCCGCTCACGTGCCAGTACCCTCCCCGTCCGGTCGCCATTTACAAACTTCCCCTCTCGAGCGCTTTTGCTTACTCGCGGCGATCGCCCACGCGAGAGCTCTCGCCCGATCGCTGTTCTCCTTAGCCGTCGATCCCTGATCGTGTCGGCAGAAAGAGATCTCGGCGTGGGGCGGTCGATCGGCCGATCTGGTTTCCCGGCGGGCAATGGCCTCGTCCACTCAGGGTTTAGTGCCCATCACCAGGGCTTACTTGGCCCGCTATTACGACAAGTACCTCTTGCCTCCGCTGCCGGAGGATGTGGCCCGGTTGACTGCAGAACTTCGGAAGCTGTCCGATGGGCTGGCGAGCAAGTTCCCCCTTACGGCAGGTGATTTCCCTAATTTTTTTGTTTACAGACCCAAAGGACTTCGGGATCTGGTTCTGAAGTTGTTTTTCGTCGTTATTTGTTCGGATTGATTTCCCGGGTATTCTGTTGCACTTTCTTTTGCTTGCTTGTGGACAAAGTTTGGTCGTCTGAAGTTGGTAGACAGTGCTCAGTCAATCGGTCAATAAAAAACTCTCAAGCACGTGGAGTTTGATGCATAATAGAGCATTGCTGATCTCGAATACCTTACATCAATATTCTTTCATCTCCAATCTCTTCATCAACTGCAAGTCTGCAACTGTTTGATTATTCATTGTCTCAGCTTTTGGATGAATGATGTTGGTAAAAAACACGTTGGTTACTAAAGTTTCTGTTCGTCACAGCCAGTTGCTTTTGGAATAATCTGAGAAGCACATATCTTTATAACGCATGTAATATACTACTAATTTTTGAAGAGAGACTACATGTAACAACTAACAAGTGCAACCACATTGCCTGTTGAGTCACAAGAGAAATGAATAACGAGTACATGTGTACTAGTAAGGAATATTGCTTAACTCTCGAACTTTTGTATGAATGCTGATTAGTCAAACATGGTGATTTTAAGTTGAAAGAATTTAGGAATACTGAACATGTTGAGATATTTGCATTTGTTTAAAGTTCTTCCATTTGCAGCTTGTGTCTCAAAATGAAACTTTAACTTGAGGCATCCTTTCACTTGTTTGTAGTCATTCGATGTGCATTCATATCGGGCATTTTTTTAACAGTCAATGTTTAAATTGGATATGAACCATTTAGCTTGATAGTGTTTCTGAGTTCTTCAGTGGCGAACTTGTGATCCTATGGTATCTTCGCTGCTCAACAAATTGCAGTCCTCATTGGTTTAAAAGCATGTCATGTGGCTGCGTCACAGCTGACATATGTAGCTTTAATCTTTGATACACACACATGGATCAAGCTAGTGAATTAGGTTAACCCAAATTTATATCATTTACTTGACGTCTGTATAATTAATTCAAATATATGAATCAAAAAAATAAGATGAGTAGAGATTCCTTGACTAAATTATTTGTCATAAGTGTGCATGAATGTTGTTTTGATGATTGAACAAACAGAACCTTTTTCCATAAGCCATTGGTTTTCATATATCAGTCTGCCTTAGAAACTTAGCTATAATCTTCCTTTTTTTTCAAACGCTAGGTGACTTTAATTTATTTGATTACTTCAGTATTTATATTTTGACAACTATCTAAATTATGTTTAAGAATTCAAATAATATTTAATAATTTCTTAATAGTGATTGCGAATTTGTTGAAGGGGAGCCTTAGCACAATGGTAAAATTGCTACCGTGTAACCTAAACGTCATGAGTTCGAATCTCGGAAACAACCTATTGCAAAGTCTGGCTGCGTACAATAGACCCTTCCCGACACCGCATTGGCAGGAGCTTTGTGCAACTGGCTGCCTTTTTTAGTGATTGCAAATTTGCTATTCAAATAGTATCCTTGACCCAATTGCTTTTAACTAGCATGTGGTTGTTGCATTATGAAATTCTTGATGTTTGTGAATCCCTTGTACCTGAACTTGTTATTAGAAAAGTAAAGTGGGCATACAATTTTGGTATAAACTTTTTCATACACTAATCACATGCCTTTTCACTATATTTTGAAGTTGAGGAGCTCTTGGTTCAAGAAGTGGATCGCCAACCTGCTCATAAGGTTGATGAGAACTTGTGGAAGAACAGGGAGAACCTTGAAGAAATTTTATTTTTACTCGATGAAGCTCATCGGCCAAGAATGGTACAAATTCATTCCTAATTAATTAAACTTATTTCTTGCTTTAGTTTCTATTGCCTGTTGCCTTGTAAATACAAAACCATATTTTCCATTTTTCTGTTCTTTAAGCAAATATCTAATATTCTTTCTAGTTTACTAGCGCTGCAACTGGACAAGCTTTAATTATTTTCATACCTATTTATGCAGTTTCAAGAGAAAGCCAACCGTGAAGATGTAGCTATAATTGCTACACTTGGAGAACTTGAGACGAAGCTTAGGAACACTTTGAAGATACTAGAGGTGTTTCAGCAAAAAAATGCTGATCATGTGTTTAATATAGGTTGGGATACTATTGAACTTGCTCTTTTAGTACTGAAACAGTGATTCATTAACAACCAGCACATGGAACAAAAAACAAGTCTAGACACAATTAACCTATAAACCTATGCCATGGAAGTTGCCTTTGCTAATCACATATAAATCAGTGTGCTGTGGTAGTGTTAGTTTTTCTGGCAACCCTTGTTATATAGAGACCAATTTAAAGCCATTTTAGGCCTTAAGAGGTAGGAAAGGAACATCATGCAAAATCATTTTCCACTTGTAAGGCACTTAATTCTATTCACCACTGATATTCAATCAACCTAATTATATCAGTAGTCTATTATTTGAAATTCTTTCAGATTGTTGCCTTTATTTTAGAGTCTGGTCGTGGTTGGTTGTGTAAATACACTATGCATCAATGTAGACTGGGTTCAGGAAACGTGTGGTTTATAGCATCCGTGGCTAGTCTCAACTATCAAATATGGTAGTAATCCTGATGATGTTTGGTGCCTGCTACATCTTTTAGATACTTACATGATATGCAATAGTTGAGCTCATTTCGTGCCTTCAATGCTCTATTGTATAATTTGCTTGCTTTCCTAAACGTCTTAAAACAATGTCCTTGCTGGCCTATTTAGTTATTTCTAAGATTCTTTTTTAGGTAATGATCAGGGGTCTGTAAATGTATTTGCAGTTATGACTTACATGCCACAAGACTTCAGAGGCACTCTTATCAGACAACAAAGAGAGCGTTCAGAGAGGAACAGGCAAGCAGAGGTTGATGCTTTGGTTAATTCTGGGGGAACCATACATGATCGGTACAATTTGTTGTGGCAGCAACAAATGGATAGGTGGATATTATATCCCTTGAATTTTCTTTTGAAGTAGAATCTTTTAGAAGATACTATTTCTGGAATGTTTTATCCTACAGGAGGAACCAACTAGCTCAACTTGGTTCTGCAACAGGCGTATATAAGACACTTGTCAAGTACTTAGTTGGTGTGCCACAGGTACATGTTGAATTTCAATGATAGTTATTTCATCTTGACCTTGTTTCTTGAGAATGGTTTTGTGTACTTGTATACTATATTTATAAGCATGGCAATGATAGTTCAGAATGTCTTCAATTGGAGGAGTGTTAAGGAAGAAACTTATACTGAAGAACTTTCTCTTTTATATATTATATTTTTTTACTTTATACTATATTTATAAGCATGCAATGATACAGAATGTCTTCATCAGGACAAGAACACTACTGAAACTTTCTTTTATTATATTATATATATATACACGCGATTAAGTTATCCTAGGTGCCCACGCGAGGTGTGCACCCAGGATAACCGACCTCTCTCTCTCTCTTTCCCCAACTTGAATAATACAGTTTTATTTTCTCAGCTCTTTTGATTGAAGCTACCACTAGTCCCTAATCCACTGATTAATTATCTAATGTGGAAAAATCCATTCTCTCAACATCCTCAATTAAACTTTTTTCTCACACACCAATTTTGTCTTTGGTCACTGATCCCATAAAGATTAACTCATTTGCAGGTTTTATTGGATTTTATACGCCAAATAAATGATGATCAAGGGTAACCTCTTGGAGAATTTACTTATCTGTTTGTATTGTTTAGATCTGCCCTTTATTGGTGCATGACTCGCGTCCTGCTCTATTTTTAATCTTTGTGGTACTTTAGGCCAATGGAAGAACAGCGCTCTCGCTACGGGCCATCTCTTTACAAGCTTACAACTATGGTGCTAACTATCAGATTGTTTCTTTTTCTTTCATGGGGTCATTTTGAGGAGAAAAAAATGTATTACATACTGTCCTTTCTTTGATTATGATCCTGTGCATTGTTCTTTTTGTTTATGTCCTTTGCTCAGTTATCTTACACCGCATTGTTGTGTTTGTTGAGCAGAGCGAAGGATGAACTATCTCTTTTGCAGCAAACTATCCATCTCTACACCTCTGAATTTGAGAAATTCATTGCATTTATTGGGTATTCAATGACACTGCTTAAATTTCTTGAAAGTTCTACTGCATGTTCCATTCATATGTGACAGTTTTTTTTGAAGATTTTTTTTATAACTGAAATCTATGTTTTTGTTCATCTGGCTTTTTGAAGCTAATTGCTCAATTTAACTATAATACTGATGGTTGGGGCAAACACAACTTCATTATAATGATGACGATGTCGACTATTACTCCCCAATTTTTGGATTATAGTTCCACCAGCATACATACTAACTTAGTGTAGGGATCTTGTGCACAAAACAAACAAATCACGTAGTGGAAAAACAAGATCCTTTCGAGCGATCCATGCGAAAAACTCGTACAAAATTCTATCTAAGAGATCTTACTTTCGTTGTATGCCCTTAGTGTATCCCGCAAGTCCTTGGTTCACTGGATCTCTGCACGATCAAGATGGTCGTGCCTCTAACAGTATCCACACGAACACGATCTTATTCGTCACACGAACTCGATCTCGGAGAGGAACCACCTTCGTGGTGCTAGCCACACAAGGGGGTTCGGTCAAGAGCAAGGAGAAAGAAGGGGAGAGGTGTTTCGGCCAAGAGCAAGAAGAGAAGGATTACCCTTTAGTTCAAAATCAAATTGACTTTTATATTCATCCAATGAATATGAAAAATCATTTGACTCTTTGTCTCCCATTGGTTTAATGCTCATAAACCTCAATGAAGACAAATGACTCTTGGTATCCTTTTGGTTTTTCAACTTCTATTCATCTAATGAATATAAAATCTCTTGGTATTCCTCTTTGATTAATGATTTATTAAACTCTTTAATGAATCATTATCCCATCTTAAGTAGCTGAGTCTAATCCAAATGAGTCTAACTCGGATTAGACTCAATTTCATAATCCAATTGGATTCATTTGAGTCTAACTCAATTAATCTAATTTCGGATCATATTTTAGTCAAACTAAAATTAACTTATCTCCGAAACATCATATCCTTTGTGTGTGACCCAATAGGTTCTCGTAACGTTGACAATGTATCTAAACCACTTTAGATACTATAAACAATGAGCGACATCTAGCAATCATCATTGCTACCCAAGTGACGAGAATGTGGAGATCCGACATAACCTTTCCATGTCTATTATAATGCATGACTTTGTCCTTCTATCCTCGATATCTAGATTGATCAATGTGGCATAGACCGTGTCATCCTCTAATCAATCTTTGTGTTACTTGATCCCCAAGTAGACTCACTCAACTAACAATATCTCATATTGACTCATTTGAACATAACCATGCATTTTAGTAGTCCTACTCGATCAAGGGGCCCACAAATATCACTCCCGTCATATGGGAGGATATATCTCATCTACATTACTCACATCCCTCCGCATAATTTGTTGCATACCCAGTGATCGACTTTATAGTTCATCCTATTACGGGTGACGTTTGACGATACTAAAGCATACAACTCCTTATGTAGGGAACCATAATGACTTCAGGTCTAAGGACTATTCATACCAATAGTTACTATGAGAAAGTTTATGACACTCATATAACGATTTATGAAACTTTCTCATGGCGGGTTAATTCAGTACATATTCTCTAATATATACCCATGTGTCAACTTGATATCCCATATCCATGACTTGTGAGATCAAGTCATCAATTGACCTACATGTCAGTCTCAACACATTAATATTGTCCTTGAATATTAATGTTTGACTAGAAATAGTTAAGAGTAGTGTTCTCTATATTATCTCACTATCAATTCAACTAATTGATATGATATAGATTAGAACCTACTACCCAAGGACATTATTATACTTATTCATTTGGCACAAACATGAAGTAAATATAATAACTCAAACTTTGCCTTTATTAATAGAATATGATACAAAATGTTCCCTAGTCAATCATCTCATAATTGGCTCTAGGACTAATACTAACACTTAGACTCACTTTAGTTGCTCAGAAGGGAGAACAGGAAGAGGAGGAAGAGGAGAGAAAGTGCAATCCATCAAACCTGTTTATCTGGGTAAAGGAAAGAGGAAGAGGAGAAGGGGATGGAAAAAGAATCACAAGATTACTCTTCTTCCTCATCATTCTTGCCTCACCTCTACTATCATGCACCTTCCTCACCTCGCCTTGCCTCCCTCATCTCGCCCTTGCATGCTTCGACCTAGCCTACTTTCTGTGCCCAATGCCTCACATCATACTGGCCCCATGTCACAGTCATCTCGTCGCCCACTTGCATTGCACTTGTAGGGAATGGCAGAGGGAGCTTTCCCCTTCCCATTTACATGGATTGCCTGTCCACCCAATTTTGGGCAGACATGATTTTGCTCCAAAATCCTTCCTCCAAATGCTACAAGAGCTCCTTCCTCCTGATTTTTTTTTTTACTAAGGTAAATGGGGGAGAGGCCTCAACTCAAAATTTGTGTTCTCCTTCCTCTTTTATGTAAACAAAAAAAATGTTGGACCAGGTAGCAGACGAATGGAGTGCCCCACGGAAGGAGGGTAAATCGGGAAGCACTCTCTAGAAACTGCGCCCCAAAATTCTTTACGCCGTAGGGTCGAACCACGGATGCCTGGGATAGTGACTAGTCGCCCTACCGCTACATCATCCCTTCCCAGTATGTAAACAGGCACTTAGGGATGATGAAAATCTGGAATGATTTTTCTTGCATAAAATTTGCAATGTGGGTGTATTATTACTTCATTACTGGCTCACTTGCTTTCCTATCTTAATTGAGGTTTTGCATTTCTTATATTGATTCAATTTGCGACGTGCATTTACTACACAAGTTCATATATTTAGCTGCAAACAGGGAGCTTACAGTATTTGATATCAGTTCACCTGTTTGATCTGATTCCAAGCTGCAAAGAATTAGTGCAAAGGAACTTAGTGCAATTCAGGAGTGGATTCTAAGTTAATATCCTTAGCAAGTTACTGTAAGTGTAAGTATAGTTGGACACATGGAGCGAAAATGTGGCTTATATTGATCCTAGTTAGGACTTGAATTTATCATAACCTATGATTATATGAAATGACATCTAACTGTTCCTTCTTTCAATTGTGAGAACCTCGGCTTATATATACCTAAGTTCACACAAATAGACATTTGAAGCTTGAAATTAATTGAAAGCGAACCATCTTTTTCATGCTGTCGCATCCAAAATCACTCCAAATTGTATGCACATCTTTTTTAGTGTTCTAAGTTGAATTTTTTGCTTGTCAATCCGTTGCTCCTTACTACATAAAATGCAACACCTTAACAAGTATTTTGCTTGTTAATAATTTTAATAATGCCTTATGAATTTGAAATGATGCAATGATATAAAAAAACTCTAAAAATTTTAAGTAGAATTTTCAAAAATTCTTGTTAAATATATCTTACAAATTACAATCCTAAGTTCCAACCACAGGATTTAATCCTATTAAGATCTCATCATTCCTTTCCAGTGTCAATCTTGCCAATCTTGGTCTTAAGTGCATTTAGGTTATTAATTATCATTTAATTTTGATTTAATTAAATGTTAGGTTAGTTGAAAGTTTTCGAACTTTTTTTTTTTCTAATTTAATGAATGTAAATGAGCTCAGATGGTGCCTAATATTGGTCTTGTTCATCAATGTTTGATTGATTTAGAATTGTGATTCAAGTAAACTGGTCATTGGCTGACCTGCCACTGGAAGTCTGTGACTCATTAACATGGAAAAGTGCCCTAAATAGGAGACTTTCCAGTAATATGGAAAAAAGGACATAAGGATAATTTATGATCTGTGCTAGTTGACTCAGTTTGAGTTGAATAAGTATGAGCAACAATAATAATAGTGGGGGCTACACAACAACCCTGAGTCTCACCTATTTGGGGAAATAAATAACTAAAGATGTTATTTTCCTGGTCGCTCAGTGGGTTAAACATCACAAACTGGGCTCCTCTTAGATTGGCTATACTTGAGAAACATTGAAAAATATCATTAGTGATATTAGCAGCTCTTATGAAAATTTTAAGTGTTCTGATGTATTACTGCCTGTATTTGTCAATTGAATAATCAAGCATTCCTTTGTTTCTGTAAGATGCTCACTATATGCATGAGATCTTCATCAGTTCTCACAATTTAGTTTTATCACAGTGAGGTGTTCTCAAACTCACCATTTTTCATTAAAGCAGAGGACGCAGGGGCCCTTGAGTCAAGGTATGTAGTTTTTCATCTTATACTACTTCTATCTCTATCCACTAGAGGTTAGTTTACTAAACTGAACTGAACCGATGATACAGAGTATTTCTGTTTGTTTATCAGGAATAATGATGATTATAAAGAAATCATCATACCCGCAGGGAAAACACATGAGGTATGACATATCCTTCATATTTTCTTCTGTGACTAATGATGCCTTACAATTGTTATGAATTTGATCTTACAGCTCGTATGTTGGTCTACTTGGTTTAATGTAAGTTACAACTAATTGTTTGATATTAGTCACTTTTCAGGAACATAGCTAACTTAACAAAATTCAGTGCTGAACCAAACCAATTTCTAAGGCCTGTTTGATGGCCTGCTATCACCTATACTTATTCACCATACTGAAATAGTTGATATGATGAACACTAGGATCCACTAATCAGTAAAAATTGTTAGGAAACAAGATTTTAGTACTAATCTAAGATCTGAGTAATACTGATGTGAATCATGAAGACCTTACTGATTTCATCTTTAGTATTTATTTTTTGTTGTCATGAATTAGTTGTTGTTCTACACCGAGAACTTTCTAAACCAAGCTAGATAGCTGGTATCTGCTCACTGTTTGCTTAGTTTTAAAGGGAATCACTAGTTTGTTTGTTTGTTATGTATATATTGACCCCCAAAAATGTCCAAATGCTATGAAGGTCTGTGTTGGTGCGTGTGTTTTTGTTTCATATATTAATTTTGAATCATGTTTTATGATGTTTGGAGGTATGATAGTTATTTTACTCTCTTTATGTGTTTATTTTGGCGTTACTGAGTTCAATAATTAGACCTGGCAACACAAAGTGCTTCTAGAGTTTTAGGCCAGTTCATGTGATAGCATTATCAATCATCCATGGGAGTTGAAACCAGGTGTCGCTTCTTCTCTATGCTTGTTTTGCAGGTAACATTGCCAGTTGAATCTGTAAATTCATTCATCGCATGGGATTTCTCATTGATTCAAGGGTCAATAAGCATGGTACTTCTTAAATCTTCATATTTAATAATGTGTTCTTCTTTATAGTTCTTATGGTTGGATTTTGATTGCGACCAAGGACTTGATAACTTAATAATTATCTTATCTGGTCATCTTCTGTGATTAATTTCCATTTTAGTTGTGCTGATTAACATGTATTACAGTAATCTGCATCTACTCAATACCCATTTGGGTTGAAATATTCATTCGAATTGCCTTTATTTAAATCCTTATCATCTTATCTAGTATCTCAGTTAGTCCTTTTATTTGTTTTTAAGTTAAAGTGTTAGCATGCTTTACAAAATCAGTATGAGTGAACTGTGAGCTTACAAAATCAGGATTTGAATAAATTTAATTTTTTAAATTTAATGAAACTCTTCATTATACATGGATTCTTAAAAAGGTTGACTGACTGAACTTTACGGTTTAGGCAATCACAGGTTGTGGAAACCCTCAATGTTTTGAGCAAACATAGTTCCATTCGATCCATCTTTGAATTTCCTCCGGTTTCATTTATTTGGTGGAGATTATTCCACATTGAGAATTCAAATCCAGATTTGTATATGTAACTATTATTTTGTTTTTGTTTCTATTAGTCTGGGGAATTGCGTAAGCTGTTTACTATCCACATTGTTAAAGCATTAAGCATGTGCTAGCATTGCTACATTACTTGACATTCCTTTGTTTTCCCTCTTCTTTGATTATTTTAAGTATGTTTGATCAACTGCAAAGATATAATTTTAAGATTCCACAAGTTACATCTTATTACAATGGACAGGATATTGGTTTCCGCATTGAGTATGTAAGTCCATCTGGTGGAACCACGGTAAGCCTGCTGAACTTCATCGAGGTTATATATTTAGGACTAGTTTGGCCTGATTTAATTTCAAGATAATTTCCTTGGCCTTCCAGAGGATACTCCAATGTATTCCGAACATAATAGTCTCATTGTTTGCTGATTTATCTGATGAAGGTTTCTTTTTGCAGTTAATCTTACCATACAGGAGATATGAATCTGACCAAGTATGTCAAGACTCGTTCTTATTACATAGAATTGAAATTTTAGTTGAATTTTGTGTCTTCAAATTGATTCATTTATTTTGTTTGCAGGGCAATTTCTCCACTATCTTGACTGGATCATACAAACTAATTTGGGACAATTCATATTCAACATTTTTCAAAAAGGTAAAAGAAGCTCTTCTCTGTTAGTCACATTTTGTTTTGTTCCCGTGCATCATATCATAATCACGAGTCCTAGCCAGTTAATTTTTCATTATCTCAAAGTTTCCGTATTGGCTGTTCTAACCCTAAGCAGATATCTGAACTGAAAACCCGCTTCTGGTTTTGTGGAAGCATACACAACCTTGAATTTCAGCGTCCAAGTTTTCTGAGTTATTTGTTTGTTTGAATAATCTCGACAGAGCTTGCGGTACAAAGTGGACGCCATACCTCCTGTTTCCGATACACCGGAACACTGTTAAATCCTGATCGAGTTCTCATTGGGTTAGTCGACCCATATACACCCTGGACCATATAATGTAACTATTAACGATTCTTTTACACCATTTGTCTTTCTTTACATTGAATGAAGATCACATAGCTCGAATCACTTGCAACTGAACTGCATGCTTCGAACTGAAACAGTAGTTGTCATGAAGATGTATAATCTGGTAGTCTGAAACTGTACTTTTGGTTTAGTTTGCAAGTTTCTTTGCTATGGATATGGTTTTGCAAGTTGTTTATTTTATGTAATTAAACGATGACATTATAGGTCTATAAGTTGTATAGAATAATGACCTGTGTTTGCTATATCATAATTCCATTAATAAAGTAACATGAAATAATAACAATTTGAAAATTAGACCATGATTTAAAATTTTAAATTATATCGGAGTTTCAATTTAGGGTTAGACAGTAATTTTGATTTATTATTCAAACAATGTCTTTGATGTTGCTGCTTGTCGTCCTGTACTCCTGTCCTGGATTTTATTTTTTAATATAAAATATATTAATTAAAATTTTTTTAAAAATTAAAGTTTTAACTTTTATATATATATATATAATATATATATATATATATAAAATATGGAATTGTAACTTCCCTGACTCATGAGCCTTTGAAGATCAATGTGGGATCATGATCGTCTTTGCGATCACATGGATATATATATATATATATATATATATGGAATTGCAACTTCCCTGACTCATGAGCCTTTGAAGATCAATGTGGGATCATGATCGTCTTTGCGATCACATGGAGCTTATTGCAGAATCGCTATAGCCTTCACAATCTTGTGAAGGTCATTATGGGATTGTGACACTCTTGCCCTTTGTGGAAGTTGTCGTTGGATCAATATTAAATGATAGGTGGAATGGTAAGTTTTGTTCTTGCCATCGCATTCGATACGATATGAAATTTTAAATTATGATCCTAAGAGTGTTAAAACCTTAGTTATTATGTCGAGATTAGAGGTGTATTATGATAAACTTTCCTATGACCCTAAGAGTGTTAAAATCTTAGTTATTATGTCGAAATTAGAGGTGTATTATGATAAACTTTCCTAAACCCTCGATCAAGCCTCAAATGGAAGAATATGATTAACGAAATTTTTTCAATCTCGGACGATCGATCCGATCTTACGGAAATTTTTCATCAGCCGTCATAGTCTCAAATGGAAGAAAAAAGAGTGAAAGAAGATGGAGAGAGAGGAATGAAATTAATAAATTTAATTGTAGATCGCACTGCTTTCTATCATCTTTTCCATGAACATGGTCTTCGGGGTTATGGTACAACGGTAGAGCGACTAGTCGTTATCTTAGGTATCCGTGGTACAATCCCCAGCTACGGCATATTTGCAGGAATTTTTCCTCCAAATGGGGTGCGAACCTTGAGGCGCTGGGCTTCTAGACCTCCCACTGCGAGCGTTTCCCAATTTGCCCTGGCGGCCGATGGAAAACTTCCGTGAAGCCGGATCGGTCGCCCGAGGTTAGTTGGAAAATCCTCGTTAATCGTTTTTTTTTCCGTGAACATCATCTGCTTTGCTATCCCTAGGTTTTGGGTGGAAGCATGTGAGGCTTGAGCTAACCTTCCTCTGTGACTTTGCTTCAAATTCGAATAAATAGGGGAGCGAGAGTTTCCTTCCAATCTTCGAACCGGGTTCAACATCTTCTTGAGTGTTAACCACTTTAAACAATAGTAATTCACCTCATGGCCAGAGAGGGAAAGTATAAAGCATAGTCTACTACTATCCCGAGTGGAATCGGATCAAAATCGATCTGATCATATAGAATCGATAAAATTAGTACAATCTTATATTACAGTGTGTCTGTACATTTTTTATTGGGGTTGTTTTGTTAGCGTTTAAATTAATTCATCTTGTGACTTTTTTTTTCCCGGAAGTCTAAGACTCTAAAAATTTTATCCTATCAATTTGATCATATCGATTCAATTTTAATCCCAAATAAATTCTATATAGCTATGATAAAGTTATCTTGGTCCATTCCAGTCTACTACTGCTGGACAGCTATGACACTCTCCACGCTATAATAATTTTATTGAGTGTTTCATCTCCCTCGATTAAAGAGTCATTGTCTTAAAATAAAATGAGCTTTCATACGTTTAGTGAAAAAGCTTAATAAAATACTTAATAAATAACGTGATATTTTATATATATATATATATTTGATTGTCATCCAAATACTATCGACGAACTCCGGCCGCTGTCCCAAATCAAACTACACCTTGAGAGTATAATGAACCCATTGAAGATCGTTGCATATAAAATGTCACATCATTTATTAAGTTTTTTTTTAAAAATTTTTACTGAATGTATCATTTTTTAAATAAAAAATCTCCTTAATTTATTTCTATTTTATCATGAGATCGACCATGCTAATCCGTTTGGAGGAATAAGCTTAATTCATGTTATAATAATAATTTAAAAAGAGAAAGAGATTGCATCAACTGTCATTACTCATTAGGTAAGGTTATCTTTTTTTTCCCCTTCGATTTTTAAATAATAATTTTCAATAATATAATCTATTCCTCTTTTTAAATATGCACTAGTCAAAATCTCACCAAATGAACATTTGATTTTACTCTAGTTTTACTTAGTGCATGTGTTTTTCTTCAAAAATAGTATATTTAGCTGTTAAATAAATTACAACGTTTCTTTTAAAAACCATTTCACTGTCTTCCAACTAAATCACGCAGAAACTAAAAATAAAATAAAACTCAAAATAAAATTTATGCAGTTTCCACTATATAAAATCTTTACATGTATTCCCTGATAAGATGATTTTATATGTTATTTTTTTCAGTATAAAAGTGTAAAAACTCAGTATGCATTGTAAATATTTGAGTATAAATTATTTGAAATTGAATACTAATTTAAAATTTTGGAGTATAATTTCAACGACCCTTCCTGTGAAGATCTTAATACAATAACCCTTCAATCATGATCTTAATATAACCTCATATATTCAAATTTCTAAATTTTATACTCAAATTTCTTCAATTAATACTCAATCTAAATCAACGTATACTTAAATTTTTATAATATATATTAAAAATTTTACTATATATTGAAAAAATATAAACTCAAATTTTTTTCAAATAATATTTAAAAATTTTAAATTAATACTTAATCTCAAATATTTTATACTCAAATCTTTACGATATATACTGAATTTTTATTATTTTATACTGATTAGAAAAAAATAACATACAAAATTATCTTATCAATCCTATCAAAAAATGCATGCACAAATTTAATTAAGTGAAAACTACAAGCAAAGGTTAATTTCGATTTGAAAATTTTTCACCAATTTTCCCCCAAAAAAAGTCCCAGATCTCTTTTTTTTATCAAAACTAATAGATTATAAGCATTGTACGCAAATAAACCAGCATAACCCATTAATTACACAAACTCTATTTATTTAATAATTATTTACACATTAGAAAGAAAAAAAGGCAGTTGCATTTCTATATACAATTTAAAGCAGTCAACTCTTTTCAAAGGATTCAAGGGGAAGCAGACAGCAGCAGCAATAGAAGGATCATCTGGTGGCAGACCTTTGGGAATCAGATTTCAGAAACCTGACGTACTCCTTTTGGGACATCTGGCCACCGTTCACTGGATCCAACGTACACTTATAGAAACTGAAGAAAGAAAAACAAAAAAATTATAAAAAAAATAGAATCGGAAAGAAAGAAAGAATTAATGAACCGTGTAATTAAACTCCAGTATTATCCGAATTTAAAGTCCAGTATTATCTGAACTTTAAATTACTTCAAATCAAAATCAATATATTCTTCAAAATCTTCTTAATATATTTATACCCTCAGATCTATGATAACGTAAATTGAAAAAAAAAAGAATTAAATTAAGAGTACATCTTTAAATTTTTACTCTATCAATTTAAAAAATCACTATTCTTAATTTAAACTATCAAATTCAAATCACAGATATATTTAAGAGATTTTAAAGAATATATTGATTTTGATTTGAAGTGATTGAGAATTCAAAATTCTCTAGGATGAAATTGAGTGATAGGCCTAGAGAGAAAAAGGGATATTTCGAGAATATGTTATCTGATTTGGATAATATAAAAGAATAAAAGATGAATTCGTGATTGGATAACATTGAAACCGGTTAAAATGCAAAGAAAGAAAGACTGCATGTTGGCCAATTCTGTGACATTGCAGCTAAAAAGAGCAGGACTATTCAACCATCATCAAATCTTGAATTTGTTAAAACCAAAAAACTGAACGACGCAAACCATGAATCATTTTAGGCTCTAAACAAGCTCATTTTTTTATTAACAAATCTAAAAAGGAAAGGTTGTAATAACCCATGTACAAATTGGTTATGATTTTGAAGACAGATTCGAACCTGGGTGATTGATCTTGTTTGCAAGTTTTGAAAAGGCTCGTTTTTAGGCTCATGAGCAACTCATTTATAAGCATAATATGCCTGCCATAATTCTAATTATCAGTTACAATCTTCGATAGCAGTGTCATCATAGTTGAATCATGTTTGTCCTAATTGTTTGGTGTAGGTTCATGATCTTATATCTGATTTCTCTGCAAGCTTATATCATTGTCACCACGGTTATTGAACCAAGTTTGCCCAATCTATAAGGGCGGTTAATCAATTTTATCTCTTCATTGAGATGTTAAATCAAGACTTATATATATATATATATATATCTTCGAGTTTGTTTATATCATCTCAATCTATATCTTCTTTCACTTTGATATCTATTGAAGCTTTAGACCTAATTGCTCTCAGATATTGGTAATTTTATTTTTATCCTTTTTTTGTAATTTTAGTCATTTGACTTTGCATTCGCATCCATTCTACTTTTTTAATTTTCCGTATGTAAATTTTTAAACAACCCAACATTTTGATCCATAATATAAAAGAGGAATCCTTTTAGCCTAACAGACACATGACGATCACACAATCCTTCACAAGCTCCACCCTTTTTACATTTTTATCCTATTAATTAATTAATGATATTTTATCAACACTCTCGCTGAATAAGATCCAAAATACTTAATATAATATTGTTGCTCATAAGAATTTCATGTCCACCTATTCTAGTCCATAAAGTTCCAAAATATTTTTAGCCCGTAAAATTTCTTCAATATAATGCAAATTCACTCAAATTTCACTATCAGCTATTAACATGATAGCATCTACAAATAACATATAGGCTTTACTTGAACGTTAGTTTGTTCGTCTAGTACTAATGCTAAAAGATAGGGACTGATAGCTAACCATGATGTCATCCTTTGACTATAGGAAAATCATTTGGCAAAGTAGCTCTATTGCTCTATCACTAGTGAACATTATATATATATATATATAACATCAAATTCCTTTCTCCTCTAAAATCCATTAAAATAGTTGTCTAACTAATCTATTATACACTTTTTCTAGAATAATAAAAACTATATGTAAATCCTTGCTGTAATGTAGTATTATTGTAAATTACTAAATTGTAAGATTGAGTTCAAGATTTACAAACTCAAACTTGATCTCCTCAGGTATGCTGAGTCAAGGTCAAATTAGCCTGTTCACCTATATTGAAACCAAGATTGGTGAGACAGATGGACAAAGCTCAAGCATGAATGTTGTAGCTGAGTTAAATTGAGCCTTGTAGGATTGCCAAGTCAACTACAAATTATGTTTCTCCAATATAAGATTTCCTTCTTTGCGATATTGGCAGCAGATCATCACAGAAACCTGACTAAAAAGAATTACGGGAACCTAATTTCTTAAACATATATAATATGGAATTTTTATCATTATGAGTAACTATCTTTTGGTAGACTGCAGAAGCATGTAAATACCGCATATGCACTTTGCAGTGAATTGGCCGTATACCGCTTGCATGCGTTTTTCAGAACTTTGATACACATACACAAAATTTTTTTAATAATAATAATAAGTTAAACAGATTTGTAAAATGGAAAGATATATAATCATCAAAGATTTGCATGAGAGAAAAATGAATTGATACCTTCCATCCATGCCAACAATCAGAATACTATTATGAAGTCCGAATGCAGCAGTATACCGAATACCTTCTGACAAGTGAAACTGAGCAAATGACCATTCCGAACTGAAATACTTTGGGAGCACACCTGTGTAATTACAAACATAAGAAATATGTCATCTTTTACCAACTCGGTTGATTTATTTGAGGTTGCATGCAATGAAAGGCAGAAATCTAGGGTGCCAAGTTAATTTGACATGCCAGAACAGATTTTAATAAATCACTTGAAAACTGTAAATCTGTGACCTAGATTCTATTGCAAAACAATATTCCTTTTTTCAATAATAATTCTAGTCCAGAAAATTATTTCTTCACTAAATAAAAAAAAATACAAACATCTTAGAAAAAAACAAGTTTTTATCTCACGTTATGCAGTGCAACTCAAAACTTCGTAGTTGATATTCCAAGTTGGAATGCAGTTCCAGAACTTAATGCGACAGTTGAATTTTCCCAATCTGGCAATTTAGACTCCTAATCCTTCCAGCCAATAAAGGAAGAGATTTAGATAATGAAGGTTCGGTTTCTTGTAGTTGTTATCTCATTGTTCAAATAAAGATTAACAAAGCAACATAGCCATTTTTTGACTCTGGCTGAATAATTACTAAAAGATTATGGACTCCATTCGAAATTATCAGACTACTGTGGGACAGGAAATCCTAATCATTGTTACTAACAGTATAGCAGTCATTTCTCCAAAAAAGCACATTACTATCATTATCATTTTAAACGAGAATCTAAGCCAAAGGAAGAGGAAAAATTAGAACACCTTCATTTCAATTAAGGTGGCAAAAAGGTGATTCGCTCGCTCTCAGCGCTCCCGCCAACCCGTCCCAGGGCCAACACGGAGAAGGTAAATCACGAGAGCTACTGGCCCGGATGTTTTTTTTGGGGGGGGGGACACACTAACTTTTCCAGATTTTGACCCCCAAACCTCAAGGTGGCAACACTCACATACTAACCTTCATTCCAATCATGAACATCAAAAAAGAGGAAAGAGGAGAAAAACACCTGCAATAGGAGGCAATTTACCTCTCATAAAGTACAGTGATGAGTTAGCGTTGGCTGCAGCAGTTGGAGATGACAGAGGATCAAACGGAGTGGAAGAGTTCTGTTGTACAATTGCTGGACTTCGAAAAGGTACAATTTGAGTGGAGGATTCTTCTCCTCCCACTCTAACTCGAAGGCTGAACACATGCACTGTTCCCTTATCACTGGAGACTACCAGCCACTGCACATTTGGAGAGAGGACAATGCTATATATCTCAGCCTTATCTAGTCCTCTGCGTACCTACAATTTTGAGTGATGGATGAGTAACTTACACTGACATGGAAATTATTTACAAACGTCAACGATTTAAGATAGCATTTCATCTATATCTATGGGGAGCTAGATAAACTATGACTTGCATAAAAAAAACCACAAAACCATAGCAGACAGAAGCTACTTGTTGAGAAGATTGTGCCATTCCACAACTCATTCTAATTCATACATCCATCCAAGAGCTGCTTGTATGGTTTCATTATTCTTGAAATCATTAACAAGAACAAAAAGGTAAATATTCTATTCTACTTCAGCAAGCTTGAACTTAAAACCAGCCGAACACAGTTTATCTAGTAGTAGATAGGAAAGAAACAAAGGGGAAAATGATGATAGACTATGCAGCCACTGAATTCTAGATGGAGCAAGATAAGGATTTGCAACAACACTAACTACATTTACATTTTAAGCCAGCTGCAACCTGAGATAAATTGGCACAGACCGTAACATTGGTAATGCTAACAAAAGTGAATACCAATGGGCAGGGAGAGGAAAAGAAATACAAATACCTCATAAATTGCGGAATTACTCTTCCTCTAATATTGTCAAGCTAGATGTATTATCAATATTCCAAAACATGGATTGAAATCTTATTTCAGTTTCTAGAGTCCAAGACCAGTGAATCAGCTAAGAGCTGGTCAAGCCAATTAGTGTATGACGCCAGTATTTCAACAATAATTTTTTGGGACATACACAGCTGAATGATGATGCTGAATAATACAGATTCATTGGTTTTGGCCTTTGTTTTTGTATAATGGACGCTGTCAATCTTCCTGTTCAATGATAAAAGCAATGTAATGAATCAGAAGTTATAACTTCCGTTCAGACTCAAGATTGGCATATACGTGAGGGCAAGTTATGCACAATACGTGTTTATCAAATAGATGTGAACTTTTTAACAATTTTCCTAGCACATTGACACAAGAAAATTATGGAAGTTTTACCTCTTGTAGTCTAGTACCATCCATTGTATTGAATATTCTGATAAGTGTACCCTTTGAGCTTGCAGTTGCAAGAAGAAGCCCGTCCAAGGTCAAAGACATGCAAGATATGTGAGAATCATGAGCATTAATTTGTTTTGTCACATTCAGACCAAAATGTTCAATCCGAATTTCTCCTCGACGTAGACTAGGACATGCCATCACAAAAGTGTTAGAATGATGTGAGAGGCAGCAAAGTCCCTTTGGATTCGATATAGTCTCCATTTGATGAAGAAGCTTCAAGTCTTTGAAATCATGTACATAAATCCTGTTCTCAAGAACTATGACAATCCGATCTTGTCTCAATCTCACGCCTCTTACATTAAATTTAAATGAAAATTCAGCAATACAACGACTCTGATGATCATCCCAGATTATTACTTTGTTAGGTGGGTACTGAATATTTGTCTCGCCACCAACCAGAGCCAGAATATTTGAACGAAATAACATTTCAACAATTCCAAAGCCCCCACTTCTCAAATCCCTCCTGAAGGTTTCCTTGAAAGTGTCACAATTGAATATCCGGAATCCATTGCTTGTTCCAACAGCAAAGCACCCATAATCTTGATTCCATGACACTGAAAGCAGCTCATTTTCATTACCATCATCACTTTCTGGTTCTGGTTGGCCAAATGGAATTGTCGGTGGCCAGGATTGTGGTGCCTCTAATGAGGTAATCTTCATTGGTGGATGAATGCCCGGGGATGTTATTGTTGAGCTCATCATGAAGCAAAGGCAACGATAGACAAAAGTAACTCAAAGGTTATCGAAAAGTAAATTATCCAATCTGCAATTTGAAAAGAAGATTTCAAGCTTATCGCAATGAGACCTAAATGTTAAAACAGCCTGATGAAAGCAAGCAGCTTCACAACTGAAATCAAAGATCGTTGATTGCAGTAAGAGATAAGAGAGAAGCATTGTTCAGCATTGCTGAGTTAAAATATTCGCCGTACATATTTTTTAAGGAAAAAATGTTTAGCAATGCGCAGGGATGGCATGACCATTGACTACTGCACTTAATTGCCAATCACAAATCTAGAATTTTAACATAGGAACGACTGAAAAATTAATACTATATACAATCTCTATGATTCATGGATATATAAAGTGTGTCAGTAAAGCAAAAAATAATTCTCACATAAACAGTCCTGTAATGTGCAACTGTCTTGATAAATAAAAAAATAAAGCTTGAAGGTGCTAAACATATTGTAAGTGAATGATAATATGGAGCAGAAGTAGATATAGCATACACCATATGATCCAATGGTTCGTATTATCACATTGATAAACCATGTGTTGTTGATTTAAAAGAAAGGAACATAAGATATCTAGAAATATGACCTGAGCATAAAATGTCGATCAAAAAAAAAAGGCATGTAAAGAAAATCTGAATTCTATGCTAACTACCTCATTGTAGAGATAGCCCATTCACATTAAGCTATGCCAATATAGTATGCACAATAGACTAACATACGTCTAATTTTTTAAGCATATGGAAGATTATTGGATTCAATATTTACCAAAGGAACAGACGAATGTATAGACTACATTTCCGACATTTAACACTAGTCCTGTTTTTAAAACAGATAGAATATTTGTCGATTCAATAGTTGTCAAATACAAATCCATTCCCATACTTTCTCAAATCAGACACCAGGCTCCCAACCAAAATAATAGAAGAACGAAAGACAAAAAATCTCGACTTTTAGCGCCGTTTCCCAGAAACCCTTTCCCTTCCTTATGTTGCCCTAAAACAAACCAGTAGCATTCAATCGCCAAACGAATAGAACAGCAAGCCAACAAAAATCACACGCAGACAAATCATCGACGGAATGGAAGAAGGAACAAAGAATACCTTTTAGATCTGCACTCGAACAGGTAAATCCCCAACCGGATCGACCAAGGAGATTATTTAATTTGGGCGCCGCAGGCCCGCAGCGCGGTTTTCGCTGACCGATCCCTCGAATCGCCGTGGGGGCAATCTCGGAGAGCTCGAGTTCGCCCTTAAGACAGAAAAGGGCAGACCATGATTTGGGATCCTCTCCAAGTTACATAACATAACAGCTCACTTGCTCCGTCAATTGCTCATCTCCTAACGGTTCGTTTCTTTCGTAACTCGATGGCGAACGGTTACAATGTATCCAAGAATGCGCACGGTGACGCATGCAATTGTAGAGGAACCTGCTTCCCTGCACAATAGGCATCAAGTTGCCAACGCGAACGGACGGTTGGGATTAAATCAATGAAAATATCTTTCGTCGACGTGATGTGCATGGGTCCACGTCATCTGGCCCATAGTTTGGGAGCCCACGCCATCTGGGCCGTCGTCTGGAAGCCCACGTCATCATTCTGGTACCATACTCGACTAACGCTTTGAAGAAATTATTTTAAAAAGAATATTTAAATTAAGTTTAATAAAGATGATAAAGTATGATATTTGAACTAAATTAATGTAATTAATATTGAAATTCTCTATAATTTTATTCTTCAATACTAATTACATTAATTTAGTTGGCAAAAAGGTAATTCGTTCGTTCTAGCATCTCCGTCAACTGTAGAATAAACATAGATAAGATAAATTACGAAAATTACTAGTCCAGATTTATGATTAGCACGTGAGAAGACGGACACATTGACTTTGTCAAATTTTAATTTTTGGATTTTAAGATGACAACATCTATAATCTAACCATCCTTCCATCCTGCAGAGATAGTTCATACATTAACCTAAATGTACGAATCAATGATTCAATTAGTTTAGAGACGACTGATCCGATCTGGTAGATCGACTATTGTACCATAACAATTTGGAAGTGCTAATAATTTCCCACCAAATACATCAATATTCTAGAATTTTTATGTATCATAATTGATATTTGAATTCTAAATACTTAAACTACCTGAGAAAAAAAAATTTATTTTCATCACGAGCGTCTCCCGATTTATTCTGAACTTTTAAATACTTAAATTACTTAGACGCTGAGTTTTTAGATCGTTCATCGCAGGGGCGGAGCGACCCTCCCACTTTATATATATATATATATATATATATATATATATATATATATATATATATATATATATATATATATATATATATATATATATATATATATATATATATATATAACAACAGTTATGATCAAGTGCGGACTCTTGCTGCGGACCGGCTGCGGACGAGGCTTGCGTGGCAACGAGGAGCTGCGGACGAGGCGTGCGTGGCAACGGGGACAGCGGCAGCGAAACAAAATTTAAGCGGCTGATCATTTTCGCGACTCCCTCTCTCGCGCCCTCTCCTCCTTCCTCTCTCGCGAACCCTAAAAGTTCCTCGCTGCTGAACCCTAGCTTCAACTCTCCCTCTCTCGCCGCAGCTTCCTCTCTCCCTCCCTCTCTCGCCGCAGCAACCTCTCTCCCTCTCTCACCGCAGCTTCCTCTCTCCCTCCCTCTCTCGCCGCAGCTTCCTCTCTCCCTCGCCGAACCCTAGCTTCCTCTCGACAAATTTTTGCCTGTTAAAAAATTTTACGACAAGAAAATGCTGTCTAGTGAAATTGTTTTTGATGTAATCATTCTTCTATTTGTTTAAGAGCTGGTGTTTTAATAGACTATTTATTTATTTTTTCAAGTTGCGTCTCGCTGCTGCTGGATCAAGGATTCAAGGCTAAACAGTCCTGCTACTTCCACCCAATGGTGAATCATTCAACTTTCTGGTCTACTGATTTGAGGTTGATTGCAGATTTGCCAATTCTAAATGTATTTATACTCAATTATTTAGGCCGATTGCTATCATCAAATATTTTGTTTCTACAGCCCTCAGCGCAAGCGGCCTCGACAAGTTTCTGGTATCAATTGGAAGACAACCTTCATATGCGGATCTAGAGGTGATTCAGCAGTTTGTGAACATGTAAACATAAGTTCACAACAGCTGTTTCAATACAAATTGATAATAGTTTTTTATAATAGGCAAATCCAGTGGTTGGGAAGGACAATCCACCTGATCTTATTGATTTAGTTCCATCTGGAGTTCCCACTCTGTCGGATACAGTAGCAAACTCTGTTACTTCTGCTCCAATTGAAAAGGTTGCTGAAAAGGATGTTCTTCCTGCCAAGAAATCTGTAAACTCTCCCGGTGAGCTTCTTTTTTTTCAAGCTAGTAGAATACTTTTTTCCCTCACATCATGATTTGGGCAGTATTTATAAAGAAGTGACCACTTTGTCTTGCAAGGATAGAAAATTTCTGCTCTTGGTTTCTTTTCTCATGCGAAATTTCATCAGTCTCATGTGCAATTTTCTTTCTTCTGCTAGTTGCATCAAGTGAATGGTCATTTTAGCACATTAAGTATATGAATGTATTCTTTCTCGAGCTAGCTTTATTGACCGAAAGAGGAGCGAACATATAGAATCTGATCATTTATAAAGCATGAGAATAAGCATGATAGATAGCATACAGAATTAAATTATAGGACACTCATTTTACTATTGGAGATCCCACCAGTCACTATCTCCTATATCCATAATTAGTAAATCGTGAATGCAAATATATTTACTCAGTTGTTAAGCGGAACTTACATATACAGCGTGTGCTCACTTATCTGATATCCAGGTAATTTAATCCGAAAATGTTTCTGACATTTTGAAGTAATATTAGTGTGTTTGTACTTGGATCATTTACAGTGCTATGATCAAAATGTAGGCCACCAACACATATGCTCATCTATATGTACTTAGAGTTAACAAAACTAGATCACTTAGATCTTTGTTTGTTTAGTTGTGTTGTAGCATTTGTTTATTGTACCTTTACCCCTCATATAAATTGATTAGACTTATTTGACTGCGAGAGTTTTAAATTGCTAGATCCAAGTTTTCGACAGTTAATCCCCAACACTCGTTCAAACTGTACATATTGCATATTTTTGTTGCGTTTCATTGAGCTCTTCGTTCTGCAAAATCTGCTGCGATCTCATCTTAAGATTTGTTTAGTTTTACTAATATGGAACTTTCCTCTTCCAGCCTCAGGAGATGCCAAAAGTCGGGCAGTTTTACCAAAGAAGCTTGACAAAGTTCAACGCTCAATACACCCACGGGCCGAAGCTAGCGATATCGAGAAACTGGTTAAAGAAATAGTCTGTGTTACATGTTCTACTGCCTACATGTTTAGAACTTAGTGTATAGACCATGTTCTGTCTTCTAACTTGGCAAATATTGTCATGTACTTGTTCGATTACGTTGATAAAAATCTTGTATGTTTTGATCATTTGATATTTCTCTAATTACTTAGCGCTTTATTAACTCTGGAAATGAAGTCTAGTTTGATCTAGAAGAAAAGTATTGTTCAATCCATGCTTTCTCCACTGCACATTTAGAATTTTGCATCAACGAAACTCTGCCAAATTAAGCAAAAGGTGACTCGACAAGTGTTTGCTTCGCCTTGATGAGGCTCTAGATAGGCCACTCGGGCTCCATCTTATGGGATGCCCATCAAATAAGCTCCAGCTCGACTGCTCAAGAGAACACCAAAAGTTGCCGGAGATAGGCGACGCCGCACGCTGCTTCGAAACATGCCGACCCTTCTCTACGACCGTTTCAAACAGCGACGACCGAATATCGTTGCGATCGGTCACCGTAGCTCCAATTTAAATTTTCTCTGCGTCCGTCTGATTAACATCGATCTTTCCCACCATGTAAAGTTTGTTTCGAGCCAGATTGCATCCAAAATTTCATCTTATGATAGGTGTTCCAAATTTCGATCAGCCTTGTCAAACTCGTTGTGAACTCAATCACAAGCTAGGACAATTCAAAACTGTCAAAAACGAAATTACAACTTGGGACAAAACTGTGAAAGCTGTTAGCTCAAGTTCTGAACTAGCAACAGCTAATTCAATGGGACAATTCAATGGAAATGGGACAAAACTGTCAAAGCTGTTAGCTCAAGTTCTGAACTAGCAATAGCCAATTACATGTATACGTACAAATTGAGATGAAACATAGCAGACATATTAACAACACAAATCCAATTACAGACATAACAAATTTTTAACAACATATTAGATAACATAAATTTCAAATTCAATACACCATTTGAAACTTAAATAGCAACTTGCAACTCTTGCAACTCAAACAACAACATTTTTATCCGAGTTTCAGTTGAAACAATAGTGTGAAACAATAGTGTTCACAAACTGCTGAATCACCTCTAGATCCGCATATGAAGGTTGTCTTCCAATTGATACCAGAAACTTGTCGAGGCCGCTTGCGCTGAGGGCTGTAGAAACAAAATATTTGATGATAGCAATCGGCCTAAATAATTGAGTATAAATACATTTACAATTGGCAAATCTGCAATCAACCTCAAATCAGTAGACCAGAAAGTTGAATGATTCACCATTGGGTGGAAGTAGCAGGACTGTTTAGCCTTGAATCCTTGATCCAGCAGCAGCGAGACGCAACTTGAAAAAATAAATAAATAGTCTATTAAAACACCAGCTCTTAAACAAATAGAAGAATGATTACAGCAAAAACAATTTCACTAGACAGCATTTTCTTGTCGTAAAATTTTTTAACAGGCAAAAATTTGTCGAGAGGAAGCTAGGGTTCGGCGAGGGAGAGAGGAAGCTGCGGCGAGAGAGGGAGGGAGAGAGGAAGCTGCGGTGAGAGAGGGAGAGAGGTTGCTGCGGCGAGAGAGGGAGGGAGAGAGGAAGCTGCGGCGAGAGAGGGAGAGTTGAAGCTAGGGTTCGGCAGCGAGGAACTTTTAGGGTTCGCGAGAGAGGAAGGAGGAGAGGGCGCGAGAGAGGGAGTCGCGATATGATCAGCCGCTTAAATTTTGTTTCGCTGCCGCTGTCCCCGTTGCCACGCACGCCTCGTCCGCAGCTCCTCGTTGCCACGCAAGCCTCGTCCGCAGCCGGTCCGCAGCAAGAGTCCGCACTTGATCATAACTGTATATATATATATATATATATATATATATATATATATATATATATATATATATATATATATATATATATATATATATATATATATATATATAGGAACAGTTCTCAACCCATTTTTCAATTATAAAATTTAATTAACCCAAAATCTAATTAAACCAAAGTCAATATACAAAATTTCATTAAATAAAAAATTTATTTTTCATCTATTCCCCTCCCCACCCCACCCCACCCCACGTATCTTTCTTCCGCCGCCTTTCTTCTGCCTTGTCACAGACGAGAACAAATCCTCTGTCCCGAGATTCTCTCTGTCCCCGTCTCCCAACTCGCCAGCGATGACCGGCGAGTCCTCCGATCGTCGATCGGACACCACCGGCGGCCTCCGGCCGCCATCCTGAACAAAACTATACCCTAAGGGATACGGTGAACCCGTTGGAGATCGTCGCAATTGCGATCTCGCCAGATTCACCGTCGAATCCGGCGAGATCACAATTGCGACGATCTCGACCGATTCACTGTTCTCCCAGGATATCGTTTAATTCGAGACGACGATCAGAGACTAATGATGGTGTCCGATTGACGATCAGAGGATTCGCCGGTCATCGCCGGCAAGTTGGGACACGGGGACAGAGATAATCTTGGGACAGAGGATCCCGTTTGGTCACAGACTCATAGCCACAAGTAAAATAGGATTTTAATTTTGATTATTTTATCATTTTTTTCATTGGATTAGAGCAAATCTATTCATATTTGTGATAAATTTCTTAGAACAATTCGTATTTGAGATAAATCATAGTAGCCCCATGTAATTTGAAAGTCTGGCTACGCTCCTGGTTCATCGTCAGTGCTTTTTAATTTATCATGTTGATCGATGAAAAATTTTTATGAAAACAAATTGATCCTTCAAAATTAAAAAAATTCTCGTTAATCGTTTACTTAAACTACTTGAGCGTTTTATCTCATGCGGAGGAAATTCTTTATAATTATAATTATTGAGAGGAGATATTCACATGAGAATTAAGCTCCATTTTGGAGGCTAACGTGATTGGGGCCACTTTCTGGATAGATCCAGATTAATTTATAGTTTTCACAATTTCAATAAGTTCATACTGCTTTAATTGATTAACTATTGAGCGAGGACGCGGTCATGTATATTTATCTACTCGGTGTCTATAATTTAAAATAAACTCGATTTGTTCAGGGAAAACAATTTTTTTGGTTTTTTTAAAGAAATATGGAATCGAGAAAAATGAAAATAAATATTTATGGTTAACTGTTTAACCCAATGAAATAATATTATTTAATGTTTAATTTGTAAAAATAAAAAGATCTTTTGAATGCTAATCTACTAAAAAATTTTTTAAATACATTGAAAATTAAAAAAAAACTTTTCCTTGGTTCCCAAGTTTCCGCCCCTCCTTTTTCCACAAGCGCATCTCTTCAACCAATAAATTCCACGCCACGTTGTTAACTATTTTTCAAAAAATATTTTTCCTATTTTCATATACATTTATAAAAAATCGATGCTGACGTCATCCACGGATCGTCACGTTTGTGACACCATCTCCTCTTCTCGGAAGCTTCCTCTGTAATTATTTCATTTTTTTCGTTCCGAAAATACCCCTCCTTGTTTATAAATAACCAAATGCCTCTTCTTCCCTCAACCACCACCACCGCCACAGTCCCACAGCAAAGGAACAGGGCGAGGCAGAGTCTGCTAATGGCGTCTTCGACGACGGCGGAAGTCGAGTCCTCGGTCTCCGGCGCGGTGGCGCAGGAGGTGGCGAAGATCCAGGACTCGGCTGCGCGGCTGGGGGAGCTACTGGCGGCGGAGGTGGTTGGGAATTCCACCGTCGGGGCAGTGCTGAGGGAGCTTTTGCAGTCCTCCTCGAGAGCCTTCTCGCTGGTGAACTGGACGCTTCCAGGAGGCGACATCGGGTCGCCTTCTCCACGCGAGGCCTCGAGCAAGAAGCGGCGGGCCGGCCAGGCCGGCGACGGCGGAGGTCGCTGCCGGAGGAGGTACTCATCTTTGAGCAAAAAGGACAAAATTATTCTTTTAATACTTATCATTGACTTAGTTTGATGGCTTCTTCGAAGTTTAATTTATCAACAACTTGGAATTCTTTAACACTTTCTAAATCGATCGCAGATCGAATTCATCTTCTAGGAAGATTTTCAAATCTGAATCTCTAGATGATGGCCAAACATGGAGAAAATATGGGCAAAAAAATATCCAAAATTCCGATAATCCGAGGTAAACTTTCTTCGATTGAACTGATCGAGCGATCGAGTTAATTCCAGAGTTGACGATGAACATGAACTTGCAGGAGCTACTTCCGATGCACTCACAAGTACGACCAAGGCTGCGAGGCTCGCAGACAGGTCCAGCGAGCAGAGGACGACCCCAAAACCTTCGTCATCACCTACGACGGCGAGCACACCTGCAGAGATCCGGCCATGGCGAGTGACCAAATGGCCTCCGCCTCGGGTTTCAGAGAGAACGCTTGCCTGATTCGGTTCGGAGCAAGCTCCTCTGCTTCGTTCGGAGCTCCTCCTAAACAGGAAAGCACCGAGGAGGACGTAGCGAGCAATCTGACGACGACGAGCACTTCCTCTTCGTCTGAGTTTTGCCGTCTCGGGCTCCCGGCCATGGTCCCTGCCGATGAGAGGCCGGCGCTAGGTGCTACCGCCGCCGGCGATGTCACTTCTGGGATTCACGATGATCTAGAGCTGGAGCTGTTGATTGACTCATGCTTTGGGGGCGTTTTAGAATTTGATGATGGTAGATTTTACTCGTTATGAACTCACAAGTGTGTACAGGATCGAAGATAGTTCTTGTTTTTTTTTTCTGTCTTTTTTTAAAGGTGTTTTCGATCCGATTGTATATAAGTGGAGAATCAATAAGCCGTTCATTTCAAAAGACTTGTCTTTAACCTTCTTCTTGTAGTATAATGCAACTACCACTTATTTCTTATTTCATTAAAATAAATTACTCTAAATAATAAAAATACTATCAGAACTATTTAGGGAAAATATTTTTAATAGAACCTCACCTACTACTTCCTTCTAAATCCCACTCCTTTGACATTGCTACAGTGTTGTTAGTCATCTTCACGTATCAGATTGTGCACTTTAGTATTATCGTCGGTTGAATGTCAGACATCATAGGTTTATCTTTCTCATTCATCGAATTCAATCACTAACTATTTGGGTAGGCATGTTAATATGACCCCACGGATTTGCACAATCATGGATTGATACGGGGAATATTATAAGTTGCTACGGGTACAAAGAGAGTCAATCGACGTATTGAGTTGGGTTAAAACCAAGGGAGCCCTCGCGGATTGGCTCGGTTGACAAGGCATCTGACCACTTATTCCGGAGGTCTCAGGTTCGAGAGTCGCCAGTCGCACACGGGATAAAAACCTGGTCTGCTGGTTTAAATCCTCTCGGCCCAGGCGCCTTACCCGACCAGTAAACCCTGATTTGCCTCCCTCTGGACACCTGTGGAGTAGGGATCAGGAGGTCATTAAGGTGGCGGTTCCATTTTTTTTGTTCTGGGTTAAAACCAAGGGAGATCAATAAGTCCCTTTTTCTAACCAAGCCGATCCGTCAACTTTCTTTGCAGAACCGACATGACAGTCGACTCGCCAAAGTCGACCAACACACAATAAAGGTTGACTTGCTAGAGCCGACATACCAAAGTTGACCAACACCCAATAATGGTTGACCCACCAAAGCTGATCGATATCCAATAAAGGCTGACCTGCCAGAATTGACCGATATCTAATAAAGGTCAATCTGTGAGAGTCGATCGACACCTAGTGCACCTATTAAAAGTCGACCCGCCAGAACTAACTCGTATCCAATAATAGCCAACCCTCTAGAGTTGACAGACACACAGTAAAGGCCGACCCACCATAGTCGACTGACACCTAATAAAAGTTAACCCGCCAAAGCTGACTCACACCCAATAATGATCGACCCTCTTGAGTTGATAGACACCAAGTAAAGACCGACCTATCAGAGCCGACTGATATGCAGTAATGGCCGACCCATTAGAGCCGACCGACACCCTGTAAAGGCCGACTCACAAACCTTCGGTTGGACCTATCTAAGGGATTAGCTCCCCGATTGGCTATCTAGTTCACGTCCGATCGGTCTTGTCGCTCGGATGCTCTGGCTTGATTTTACTTTATTGGATTGGGTTGATCGGCTAGAGGGGTGAATAATCTGTAAATAAAAATTAATAATTTATTTTGCTTTCTACTCAGTTAGGACACACTATAAGTTAAAAAGAAATAATATAAAGATGAAATAAGAGACAGACGTTTACTTAGTTACAACCTGGGTGATAATTAATCCAAGATAGTTGAAAACACTAAAGAAACTCCTTCCACAAAGATGGAGTTGGAGAAGCCTCTTATAGCAATTGAGCTATCAAATACAAAGTACAAAAGTTTAAGAATGAGTGTATTTTTGAACTCCTAACTCTTAGGATGTTATTTATAGTCCATTGGGCAAAAATTATCGTTGCTAACGTGGCAACTCGAGGCATCTCCATTGATCTAGGGGGCTTCCAATGAGCTGAAATCTCATCCACGTCACAACGACTTCTTAATGACTATTGTTCATCGGAAGTGCTTCTAGTTAATTTGAGGCATCTCAGCTACTATTCATTCGAGGCGTCTCAGGTTATTAAAGGGGTCTCAAGTCCCGTAGTAGCTGGCAACGATTCTTCCTTATATGTGAGGTACCTTAAATCGACTGGAGACGCCTTGGGTTTTCACTTCATTAGTGCTCCTCTAATCGATTAGAGGCGTCTTAGATGGTCAACTCTTTGCTCGCCTGGATGATGATCCGTCCGTCCAAGGTTGAATACACCCGAACCCAACCTTGATATTCTTCTCGAGTAAGCTTCCTCCCGACTTCTGCTTCTTGCTCTATCGGTATACTCTTCCGTAGATCCTCGTCTCTCGGATGCACTGATTTCGTTGCCTCCCTTCCCGTGTTACCATTTTCATTCGCTATATCTTTCGTTTGATTTTTATATTCCTAAGTCTATATATAGATACTCAGATATAAAACATTAAATATATACGATCTAACTTTAATTCATTTACCCACGTCAAAATTTATAAGCACACAACAACTATTGTATTGGGATAAAATACACTCCATGATTTATATGTGATCTACAATTAATGATTTATGTGTGATCTGCAACTAATAGGAGGCTGACGATACTTAACCACCTAAAATGCTCCAATAGTTATGTTAATATGTAAAAGACAAGGTGAAGAGATTCCACATGCAAAAGAGTGAACACAAGTCTTTTTCAATTTCGATTTCATTTAACACCGCGGATCATTGCCTACTTGTCGCATTCGTTTCTCGTTCAACCTTTGTCGTACTGTTAATATCAAGGGGGGCGTGTCGATGACAACATCGCAAACACTTTGGGGGCAAAAAAACATTTTCATAACCCACAGCGGTAAAATGCAAATTTCCCTCCTACCAGTGAATACGCGAAACTTATCCGGATCTTACGTCGATGCACACGCGGCACTACGTCGTTGGTTCATTTTTTTAAAATCTGTGTTCATAGCGCATCATCGCCGGTCAGAGGCATGTGTGAACGCATACGGTTTGACTTCACTTTCTTGTTTATTAGATTCCTTCTCTTCACGCGCTTCTGACTAGTACTAACAAGTGGACAAGGTACCAATACAATCTAAAGCAATAGATAAAATCCGAGAATCCAACTCGAAAATCAATATTCTTTTGATGGAATGGACGAAGACACCTCGACGTTAATGGGAAAAAAAGAGGGTAAAATAATATAACTACAAATCGAAGACATAAATTAATAGAAGCTCGACACGATTAAAGTCTCTAACTTTCATTATTTGAGTAGCTTGCGCATAATATATTATTATAGAGCTCTCCAACAGTTTGTATACTTTGACTACAATATTTATCTCAAAAGACAATGAATGAGTTTAATCTTTAGTTAATTAACTATGCGTAATTCTAATTGATGCCACGGCTGGGTATGAACGGCCGTGTCAGAGGCATGTTATGGAAGAGCTCATTTGAGCTGACTTTGGATGATTACCTCTTACCGCTTTAGATACGGAGTCAGTATTTGTCGGTGATCTCTAGAAAATGACATCGAATACATATCAACGGTTATCGTCGTAGATGAGAAGGTTCACTCGCGTAGTTGACGGTTCGGATCCTCTGCCAGAACTCCCTCTGTGCCTCTGTACCGAGCAGAAAACGACAAAAAAAACGTGTGCATTGCGCGTGACTTCGCCCACTCGTTCACACATCCTAAGCCTTCGCCCACTCGACATTTCCTAATCCCTCGCGTGCCCTAATCCCTCTCCCGACCGCGTCCCTGCTCGCCGGCGAGGTCTCCTGCTCTCCCAGCGTCGGCGTCGCCGTCGCGAAGTCTCCTGCTCTCCCAGCGTCGACGTCGGCGTCGTCTCACGCGTGCACAATCCGCCCCCCTTCTCCCCTTTCCCTGTCGGCGTCGTCTCCTGAGGGCCGACTGATCGGATCCCTGCTCTCCGGCGAAATTTCCGCTTTAAAAAAGACCCCGCGCGAGTCCCATGCCATGCCCTAAAATCGCGTCCAGCGCGTTCCGGCCGGCGCCCCCTTCTCGCTGTGGCAGTAGGGCTTCAAGGTAATGCTGTTTCAATTTTTATGCATTCAGTCTTCGTCGTGTTGTTGATCTTCCGATTACTAGTGGTTGTTATAAATAAAAATTTCACGAAGAACAGAAGGGGGAACGAGAAACTGTTCTAGAAATTTACTATAACGCTACATGTTTCTGTATGCATTTTATTATTTTCTCTCGTTTTATTTCTCTGGATGGTGAAAGTATTTGGTCTTACAAGTAGACTTGTAATATTTTGAGATCAATTACCTCATTAAAATCCACAATGCCAATGTTTCTGTTTTTTTAGTTTGTAGTAAAATTGATGTTCTGTTTTTTTTTAGTTTGTGAATTGATGTTCTGTTTTTTTTAGTTTGGACACGTGAATTGACATCAGAATTTGGTTGTTCCAATAAGAATTTGCAGTAGTGATTTTTGATGTTCTAATTCTGTTGTAAATTAGAATTTTGATGTTCTGTTCTGTTTTAGTCACTTCGGAGGGATTGACCTCAATGCATAGTTTATGTATGCTAACTTGCCCTAGTTTCAGATGTCTCTGTTGGCATTGTAAAGTTTAGGGACTTCGCATTTGATGGTTGTAATTTTTTCAGGATTAAACTAAGTATCATGGACGGTGAATCTACGAGTCGTCGTTGGTTGAATTTTCAAGCAAATGAAGAGTGCTTTGAAGAAAACGAAGGCGAAGATCGTAAGGATGATGAAGGTAATAAGGAATCATATTGGGACTTCATTAAACTTTATATACCTTAAATTTTGCATAGTTTGATTAGTTTTTTGTATTATTTGATTGATTTTAAAGGGTTGAATAATGAAAATAATACAGAGATTTCTCAGCCATTTGTCACAAAAGAAATGATGCCAAAAATTGGTATGGAATTTCTAACAGAAGAGGAAGCCTATGACTTTTATTTGAAATATGCTAAACAAGTTGGATTTGGCATAAGAAGGACTAGAAGTCATAAAGATCAAGATGGTAATATAGTTGACAGAATGTTTTGTTGTAGTGCACAAGGTAAAAGGGGAAAGGACAAACGAGATATTTATGTGAAACAAAGTCGTCCTGAAACAAGGTTTGATTGTAAGACTAATCTGAAGATTAAATGTTTAGATGACAAGTTTAGTGTGGTGCAATTTGTTAAAGAGCATAATCATTATCTTTCAAGTCTAAACAAACACATCTCTACAGATGCCATAGGAATATATCTTCTTCTGCAGCGATACAAATTGAGATGACAAGTGATGTGGGAATCCCACCAAAAGCATCTCATGATCTTATGGCGAGACAAGTAGGTGGCAGGGAGAATTTAGGTTTTATTCCTGAAGATTATAAAAATTACTTGCGATCCAAAAGAACAAGAAATATGAGAGTTGGGGATACAGGAGGTGTACTGGAATATTTACAGAAAATGCAGTTCGATGATCCAAATTTTTTTAATGCTATTCAAGTTGATGAAGATGATCTGATCACTAATATTTTTTGGTCTGATGCTAAGATGAGAGCTGATTATGGTAATTTTGGAGATGTTGTTTGCTTTGACACAACCTACAGGAAGAACAATAAAGGCCGTCCTATTGCGTTGTTTGTAGGTGTTAATCATCATAAACAATCCATAATTTTTGGTGCAGCTTTATTATATGATGAAACTACTTTGACATTTGAGTGGTTGTTTGATACATTTACCAGAGCTATGTCTGAAAAAAAACCAATAACTATTCTTACAGATCAAGATGCAACAATGGCAAGGGCTTTAGCTTCCAGATGGCCTGAAACACATTATCGTTTGTGTATTTGACACATTTATCAAAATGCTGCAATACATTTGAGTGGAGTTTTTTCTCAATTCAAAGAGTTTGCTAAAGATTTTGCCTCGTGTATATATGATTTTGATGAAGAGGAAGATTTTATTTCAACTTGGAACATGATGTTGACTAAGTATGCACTTGAAGATAATGATTGGTTGAGGTGTTTGTTTCGCATAAAGAAAAAATGGGCTTTAGTATATGGGTGACAAATGTTTTGTGCAGATATGATTACGACTCAAAGAAGTGAAAGCATGAATAGTATTGTCAAAAGGTATGTGACTTATCAGCATAAGTTTTTAGACTTTTTCCATCACTTTCAAAGATTACTTGATGATCGTCGATATGAAGAATTAAAAGCTGATTTTAGATCAAATTCAAGTGTTCTATGCTTATTGTATCCAATTGAAATATTAAAGCATGCGAGTTACACTTATACTCCCGAGACATACAATTGTTTTGAACAAGAGTGGTACAAATCTCATGATTCTGCTGTAGAAATATTTGAGGATGTTGGAACACATACTACATATAAAGTTACTTCACACAAAAAGCATTACCATCATCTAGTTACACTTGATTCATCTTGTGAAAAAATTGTGTGTAGTTGTAGCTGTAGAAAATATGAATTTGCTGGGATTTTGTGTTCTCATATTTTGAAAATATTTACGATGAAAAATATCATGAAGATCCCAAGTGAGTATATTTTGAAAAGGTGGACACGAAAAACAAAAGGTGGATATTTTGGAGTTAATGAAACAAATGTGAACAAAGATAGTTTGGATCCAAAAATACTTCACAATATGCGCTATAAAGATTTGTGTGGGTTATCTGTTTAGTTGGTTACCAAGGCAGCAGAGAGGGAAGACACTTACAAGTATGTTAAAGATGGTTTGTTGAGTATGTTTAAGATGGTGGATGAAAGGTTACAAGTTAATGATCCGAACTGCCAAGAAGATGGTAACTTGGTTCAATGTCTAGATGACACAACAAGAGATTTGAATGAAACGGAGTTTCTTAGAGTCAAAGGAATTAAACCGAAGAAGAGAACAGTTTCAGGTAAGAGGCTTAAACGTGGCTTAGAACAGACATCAAGAAAAAAATGAGTGGCGACAAAAACAAACCAAACTTCAACAATTGTTCAGGTTTCATCCTTACTAATATATCTACATATTGTTTGTTGTTACATTTAAAAAGCAAATATCATGAAATCATTCTATTTTTTTAAACAGGATATAGAAGAGCCCAATGTAGAATGTCAACAGATGATCAATCAAGTTAAGGATTCTTTTCCACCACTTTTGTCAACACAACTTTCCCAGGTTCACTCATGTTTTTACATTTCAAAACTAAATATTTATTAATATATTGAAGCATTAGGTTAACTTAGCCTATATATTTATTATGGTCAGGCAACTTCCTCTGCTTCAAACTTTCAGGCAACTGTCTCAACTTCTAACAGTAGATTAAGCAAAGAACAAGTATGTTTTTTTTCTCTTTTAGTGTAGAATTTAGTGTTTTTTTTTACTTTCTCATTTGTTGAGTCAATATATAAAAGAGGTCTGCTAATACGTTGAATATTTCCATGTTACCATAAATATAATTTTCTTAACAGTATGTTTTTTTTTATTTTTGTCAGGCAACTTCGTCATCTTCAAACTTTCAGGCAACTATTTTAGCTTCGGGCAGCAGATTAAACAAAGAACAAGTAAGATGAATTTAATGATCACTAGTATTAGATTTTTGAGGTCCTTATTTTGTACTTTTCCTCATTGCATGATTATAACTCTTTGCTTCTCACACTAATTTTTTTGCCCACCTTTTGTAGCAACTATATCCACCTGCTGGATATCACCTACTGGATACCACTTGTTGGTTACCACCTACTACTGGATTTTTTCCTCCAGCAGGATATCCACATGTTGGATACCCACCGTCTGGATATCCCCCAGTTGGATATCTCCCTTCCGAATATCCACCGGCTGGATATCCACCGAATATCCACCAGTTGTCGCATGAATTGTACCCGCGGAATCGGCTATGGAAAAATGTTTCAGTTGGTACGTGTGCTTCTTGTTAAATTTAGTTCTGCAATGCGCAGGTGATCAGATTAGTTCTGTCATATTTTTTTGCAGGATGATCAGGCAAGGCCTGGACAAGGCCCTCGTCCTGCAGGTGCGGGTGCGGGTGCGGGTGCGGGTGCGGGTGCTGGTGCTGGTGCAGGTGTTAGTGTAGGGTCAAGGTATCTTAACCAAGTCATTAACTTTTGCTGATGTATTTGTCATATCTGCCATTGTTTGGCTTCACTGACATATCTGCTATCTACAATAGACCATTATCGTATTTTACTTATTTAGCTATTTACATTCCAATTTCTGAATGAGATTATCCTACTGTTCAAATACAAGTACAATTCCACTTGCAAATCGGACGGGGGTCTTGTAATAATGTAAAATCTAACTGATGTTTTGTACATGCTTATGGAACAGGTCAGAGTATCAGCATATGGTGTGGATGGAAATCCTAAGGCTGTCACTCCATGATCCAATTCTCCCTCTCGACATTGAGGTTATTACATGCAGTCTATAACCAAAATATTTCACTTCATCCTCATAATCGAAACCATTTTTTAATTTTTTTCCCCTCCTAGGCACCTAGCAAGGAAGATGCTGTGAAGCTGGGGCTCGCAGTTCAAGCGGCTGTTAAAGAGTTCTTTGCTCTGGAAACATCAGCACTCGACAAGTTCGTGCAACAACAACAATGAAGTATTGTCCAAGCACTGTAGGGTTTTACCTTAATTTTCTAGTGTATTGGTTTTCCTTATAGAGTTAGAATTGCCAATAATGTTTGAAGTGCAGAAATTATGCACTACTTGAAAAACTTCTTTTCCATACGCCACTGATCCTCTTCCCCGGAGTTGCTACTGCAGTCGGTATCGTGGCTTACATTAGATTGTGGAGTTGACCTTGTTTTGACGAGAAATCATCTCTTTATTTGCTTGCTTTGATCTCTAGACGTGTAGAGATGACATACAAGATCATGGAGTAGAAGTGAACTTTCTAGACTATATAAAACCTTTTGTTGTTGTTTATCTTTTATTTATTTACATTGTAAATTTAAATTATGGTTGGCACATGAGCATGCACTACGAACTATTTAATTGAGAAAATTGAAATTGAGTGCATCATTTATTCACTTAATTCATATTTATTTTAATCAGTTGATATTATTTTATCAAAAATAAAAGAATAATTAGAAAATTTAGAATGAGTTTGAATGGGTGCATCAATCATTTTTGTTTTAAATTATGATGATCATAGAATAAACACTATGATCTATCCTCTTTTGTTGTGGTGATTTGGTTCTTAGATGTTCACCGTTCATTTTTAAATTATATAATGAGAGGTAAATCACATGATTAATTTATTGTGGTTCGTCAAACGATTAGAAAATGAAAAAATGATCTATCTTCTTATATTTCCTTTGTGAGTGTACGTTGTGTTATGAAAATAATGAGTAATATCGATTGAGCATATATTGAGCCTAAATTACAAATGGATAGTCGAGAATCAAGCAAATGAGAGGTCGTGCAATAACAATAATACGGTAAAAATTTTAAAATTAAACATATGAATTGTAATAAAATAATGGATACATAAGGTAGCATTTAAATATATTGAAGCATACATAGCATTTAAACATGCTTCATAGTTTTAATAGTTTCAAATACTAAACTCCAGTTAAATATAATTACAACACTTACATTACTTAATCATATCAATTAACAAACAAAATAAATATACAACCAAAAGAACTAAGTTCACTATCACTAATATCCAAACCATGAACGGTACATTCCAGTTTCCCATATTATGTCGAAGATAAGCAATATGTTCACTTCCTACTCTTGGCTTCATGCTTGACAATATTCGAAAATGTATACGACTAGTGTCTTCATTTAATCCAGTATTAGACGTCACCCATTTTAACCATCCATGTTGCTTACATCCATAATACAGTTTTAAATTTGGTATGGTCGATGCTGTTGGTACTTGAAGATGTAATTCAATAGCAACCTAATATGAAAAAGTTGACAAATATCACACGAAATATATAAACTTTGATAAACCTTTTTCATACTGAGATAAACGAAGATATGGAGGTAAATTTCTACTAGAAGAACCTAAAAATTCATATTTAAAACATACTAGAATTTTTACACAGCAGTGAACTGAAAATTTTTACACAGCAGGAAACAAACTATAACTATGCATTTGTACACATCCATTTTAGGGGTTGCTTAATAGCATTCCAACACTCTATTCAACAAATCACACAAATGCTATTCAACAAATCACACAAATGTTTGACGATGAGAATGAGTAAAATTGAAACAGCATTAACCTAGAAAAATTTTTCACCGTATAAATTTTTCATAGATTTTATTTTCATCCTCCCAAAATTGAGATGTGTAGGGCTATCAAGATCAGAGACTCCAAGAGTGCAATAATGACTATTTAACATAGATATGATATTGTCAAATATTTATAGTTAAAGTGTTCGGAGGCTCCAAGACTCCAAGCGGCAACCTCAAATATGAATTGTGTGCCACAATTCACATAGAAACACCCTGCACCTCCCATTGTTTACCTAGCCCTACAACCTTTTAGTGCCTAGTTGCACCTAATGCCTCATGGAACACCGGTTAAGTACTACATTGGCATTGTGGATTTTAATGAGGTAATTGATATCAAAATATTACAAGTCTACTTGTAAGACTGCAAATACTTTCACCATCCAGAGAAATAAAACGAGAGAAAATAATAAAATGCATACAGAAACATGTAGCATTATAGTAAATTTCTAGAACAGTTTCTCGTTCCCCCTTCTGTTCTTCATGAAATTTTTATTTATAACAACCACTAGTAATCGGAAGATCAACAACACGACGAAGACTGAATGCATAAAAATTGAAACAGCATTAACCTTAAAAAACAAAACAAAACAGCATTACCTTGAAGCCCTACTGCCACAACGAGAAGGGGGCGCCGGCGGGAACGCGCTGGACGCGAGTTTAGGGCACGGCACGGGACTCGCGCGGGGTCTTTTTTAAAGTGGAAACTTCGCCGGAGAGCAGGGATCCGATCAGTCGGCCCTCAGGAGACGACTCCGACGGGGAAAGGGGAGAAGGGGGGCGGATCGCGCACGCGTGAGACGACGCCGACACCGACGCTGGGAGAGCAGGAGACTTCGCGACGGCGACGCCGACACTGGGAGAGCAGGAGACTTCGCAAAAGGCGCGTGCGCGCGGAGAGCAGGAGACCTCGCCGGCGAGCAAGGACACGGTCGGGCGAGGGATTAGGGCACGCGAGGGATTAGGAAATGTCGAGCGGGCGAAGGCTTAGGATGTGTGAACGAGTGGGCGAAGTCACGCGCAACGCACGCGCTTTTTTTGTCGTTTTCTGCTCGGTACAGAGGCACAGAGGGAGTTCTGGTACAGAGGATCCGAACCACGTAGCCAGTTAATGAGCGGCGCTTCAAGCGTGTGGTTGTCCATGTAGTACTCCATCGCGGGTTGGTGTGGCAGTCGACGTGGATCATCTTCGAGTCTTTATAAACCTTGACAAAGGGAAGTGAAGATATGATTTTTTAGATATTTACAAAAGTTATTTCTTTTTTATCTTCTTCTTTTGAGCTCCTCATACTCACATTCATCCCTTAACTAATCACTGATTGTCTCGTTGAACTTCAGGACTCATCTCGAGGAGGATACCTTGCAATCGTGACAAAAAAACGAGCCCGAGTGGATGAAAAGAGACAGAATCACTAACAATGATTGGTGGTGGTGTCTCTTTTTACCCTCAGTCCTTTCCTTCTTTTCTCCTCTTTAATTTGCGACGGTAAGCGATCCTCAGCAAAATGAGACATAGAGATCAATTAGCATCAATTTGGGATTGACATTGCCGACATTTCCTCTCTAGCGGTCAAGTTAGTGAAGGGGCAAAGTGAAGCATAGAGAGCTCCAAAGAGATCAATTGAAAGAAATGGCCTTTGCAAGTGTTTAGAAAAAATCATACTTCACTTTACTATGTGAAGACTTATAAAGCCCTATACAAAGATGATCCATGTCGGTGGCCATGACAGCTTGGGTTAGACCGCGTGGACGATCACACGAGTGAAACGCCACCCCTTGACGTACCAACCACACGAGTAAACCTTTCCATTTGCAAGGACAATTGTTATTTTTTATCATCGATTTTATGTTCAATGTTTTTATATGGTGCATGATAGGGTGACTAGTCATTATCTTAGATATCCGCGGTTCGATCTTTAGCTATGATTATTTCTAGATCATCCATTGCGAGCGCTTCCCGATTTATCCTAGTGACTAATGAGAAATTTTCATGAGACCGGATCGGTCACCCCAGATTCGTCTACAACAATATATATTTTTTTTATAAGTGAATATCCCAAATGAGCCAACATAGGCTCCTATACAATAAGTCCTATACAATAAGTTTCGAACTTGCCGTTCGACCCAAAGCTAATTGCTGAACATCCTAATTGTCTGAGGTAAACATCCCAACTGTCTCAAGTGGGAACTTATACCCATGGTCTAAGTTAGGTTTACTTGGACGACACATCTAATATTAGAAATTTACTAATACATCGTTTAGGCAATTAAAAATATCAATTAGTTGTCTCCACAAGTGTGGTATATATAATGATAAAGCACTTAGGAGAACATGTACGAAGGTCAATTTTGAATATTAGTAGAAATGTATATTCTGGAAGTCGACTTCTAAATACGTATAAATTATGTTTTAAATTTATTTGATAGGTGAATAAGGAGAAAATAGTTTACCTTAGGAGAGCATCTCAGATTTTATCATGTGTATAACTTATGCATATAAATTATGTCCCAATTAGAATATTAGGGCAATTGATGAATATCCCAAAGGAGCCAACTTAGGCTCTTATACACACAAGTAAATTTCTAATATCATTATAAGTTTCTAAGTGCGTATAAATTATGTTCCAAAGAAAATAGTTTACCTTCAGGATTAATCTGGGAAACTTAGGCATTATAATATATATATATTTAATTGTTCTTATGGATACGGTGTAACTGATTAATATTTGAAGGAATAAATAAGTGAGCTAAGATTTGAATTTGAATATATATATATATATATATATATATATATATATATATATATATATATATATATATATATATATTATATATATATATACATACACACACACACGACTCTTCGGACGTGATGTGCGGACTTTCCGTGCGGACTAGACAGCCAGACCGATTAGGCTCTTACATGATCAGTCTGGCGCTCGGTCACGGACGCGGTCTGCACGAAGCGGTCCGCAGGAGAATATTACTTTATGAGTACTGATTGGGAGAGTGAATTTGGGAGAGTGAATGACGTGTAGCTAATGTGTACATGTTCGATCGCCGATCGGACACCACCGATGACCTCTGATTGCCGTCCCGAATCAAACTATGTCTTGGGGATGGTGAACCCGACAGGGTCGCCGGTAATTGAGATCTCGCCAGATTGACGGTGAATACGACGAGATCATAATTGCGGCGATTCCCGATGAGTTCACCGATCTTCTTAGGACATAGTTTGATTCGGGACGGTGATCAGAGGCCGCCGATGGTATCCGGTCGGCGATCGGACGTATATACAATAACTGCCATGTCATTCACTCTCCCATTCACTCTCTCAAATTCACTGAACCTATCGTTACTTAGGTTACAATCCAACGGAATCCCTAAGATTACAAGTCCACCTCCAACCGAAGGCAACTCGGAAGATTTGGGAGCAGCGATGGCGACGGGATCTGCCGCGGCGGGATCGGGCCTCTTCAATTTCCTGCGGCCGCGCCTTCGCCCGCAGTGGGACGACATCGCCGCCGCTGCCACCTGGGGCGTCGCGGGCACCACCACCGCCCTCTGGCTCATCCAGGTATGGCAGAGATGCCTTGGTCGATATCACCGTCTTTCAATTAGATGCATGCTTTTTCGGTGTGAGATTCTTTTCGAGAGAACTCTTTTCGTCGCTCGATTGACATCCCGTTGCGTATTCGGCACGTACGAGAAAGAGATCAAATCCTTCGTTTTATATCTACCGAAATGCTCTCATAACTATCTATTTTAGAAGGATCCTTCAGGGATGCACCACTATAAATCTGAAAGGCGGTTTGTCAGAGCGGGTTGTCTCTCGTAACTTCTTCACAATTCGGCTGGAATAGTGATTTTTCAACTCTTCAAAACCTGTAATTTAGATTTGCAGTATATTATGAAAGTGTTCTACTGCTTAAAATATTAAGTGCCAACAACTACGTTTGACTCTTCAGATTCGTATTCCAAGGGGAAAAAATAGTCCTAATGGTGTACTTACATGGATTGGAATATGAGGGAAAAAGGGAATTAAACGAACTTGCCATTTTTAATTAGGAGGAAGTGGTGAGGAGGAGGAAATTCAATTATCTTTTCTGTTTTCCTAATGCATTATCACAAGGATCCAAACTATTTGTTCCCGCAAGGATCCTTCAGGAATTCACATCTGAAATCTGAAATTTAGCTTCTCAGAGTGGGCTGTGATAAACTCTAATGAGTTTTACTCGTATGTCATGTTCCATTTAGTTTGTTTACCTCTAAATATAAGCCTATAATAATTAAAAAGTTAATTGAATTAAACTTTTGAAGCAACAAGGTACTAAAATATAACAAGTATCAGGTATATCGACTAATGATTATACTTAGGTAATACCAAAATGTTTGTTGTGCATTGAATGAGAGGAAAAGTTCTTATAGCATCCTAATGAGATCAAACTCATAATTTTCCAAATCTAAATTAGATAATCCTCCTAAAATATTTGGTATTGGAATGGATTTCTTCACATCCTTAAAGATATAAGTTAATTATTGAAAGTTGGATTTGGACTGATACAACCACTTGAACTAACACTTTTATAGAATTAAAATATCTCAACTTTTGCATTTTTGATATCATTCCTTTTGGTTACTGTTGTTACTCTGGTTGGTGCTTTCTCCTCTCCTTTCCTTTTTTAATATTATTTTATCTCCTTCCCATGATTAGTGGGCAAAATGAATGATGCCATGCGAAGAAAATCTTCGTTTCTCGAATTCACTTGGACGATACCACCATATCTTTGTTGGCGCAGGCGGCTTTGTGACATTCATCTTGACACAATATCAATATCAGTTGGTGATCAGAAAATATCAATTGACATTTGAAATCATGGGGCAAAATTTGCTGTCAATGGTGAATCACCATGTCAAAGAAAAAGTACAGAACTCCAAGACAGGTGAAAATGAAATACCATTGCATAATATAATAACTTTTCACTGAATAACTCAATTAGCCTTCCTTATCGGCTAAGAATGACCCACTTATTCCAACATGTAACACACCACACTCAAGAACAAGCAATTTTGTACTGGTGCCTCTGTCATCAACTTCTTGATTTGTTCAAAGGCTCTTTCAAAAAAAATTGTCCTGCCTAAGCATTCTTTCTACAGTCTGGAATGGGATTTACAATATACTAAAATTCTTCATGGACCTCCTTTATTTTGAAGCTACCCTCTGAATTTTTGAATTCTTTCAACATCCCGGCGCTGGCCATTCTTAGATAGGTAATACTTTCCTTAGAGCTGCTTTTTTCCCTTGTCACAATTAAACCGAGAAAGACCTGTTGCTGTAGGAATGCTCATTTCCTTAGGTTTGCAAAGAGTTTCTAATGCTGTATTTCCGGTATCTGATCAATAAGTATCTCCTGAAACTATTATACCATCTTGTGGATAAGGAATCTCCACGTTCAATTACTAGCCCATAATCAATGATCATGCAAACGAGCTTAGGCCTTTTGTCGTAGATGTAAGGTTGCCAAATTAAGATTTGTGTTGGGAATCTTTTTAGTGAATTTTTGAATCGGTAATCACTAACTGTGAATTACTAGTTTCAATAAAATATATTAAAAACTATAAAACATATGAACCAGAATTCTATTCTATTTGGAAATACTTTTGACATCTGATAATATTGAAAATAATGGAATATTTCATTTGATGGCATAAAAGTTGATATTGATTCATGGCTTCATATCTTTTGTTAATAACAGTGTATAAGTTACTATTTATTTAATTTCTTTAAGAATCAAAATGAAATGTGCATAAGGAAATATTATCATCAACTTCAAATACTATTTGAGATAAATCATCATTGTGAAATGGAGGATAACTTGCATATTAGATGGCTTCTAAATTACCATCAATGTTTGTCTTTTTGCCAGTTTGTGTATCAATGTTAAAAGTCTTAATCTTCTCAGCTATTCTTAAATGTTAACTTATTTGTGTGTTTCATGTGTTTTTTTCTTCCAGTGTAGTCATTGGCTTTGAGATTTCACTCTTCTATGGGCGGACCAATTGTATCAGTTGTTCTATTAAGATTTTTCATTTGATTTAATGATTTGGCATTTATCTTGGCAGCCTTTTGACTGGTTGAAGAAGCAGTTTTTTGAAAAACCTGAGCCCCAAAATTGAAACTTGTGCACGGCGGCAGCATCGAAGGTAATGGACGATGGCCATGCTACTTGAAATAAAGATGTTTCTCTTTCATTTCTGCATTTCTGTTCCTCATGAACCAACGAGGCCAAGCTGTTCATTCCATCTGGAACATCGTTTTATGAAATACCTTTCAACGAGGCAATGGACGATGACCAAATAATTTGACAGACAATGCCATGTTTTAGAATTGTTCTTTATGATGCAACGCATATGTGGATCTCTATACTTGGATTTGGATGCATTTTGAAAATACAGATCAATTGATAAAAATTTGAGGGGTATTTTGACAATAATAAAAGGATAAAGTATTTTGTAGAACTCTGATGGTAATCAGGACAAATCCTTTCATTCATTATCGCGATCTAATTTTGAAAAATAAAAATTGGGACGTAATAAATCAAACTAATAAAAAAAAAACTATTCCATTTTCTTCTCTCATGTACATATAAAAAATAATTTTTACCGACGTGGGCGATAGGACACGTAGGATCCCGATACCTCTCCCATCCACCGTTAAAATCTTATGCTTCATTATTCTTCTTCACTTATTCCCGTCCGATCCGATGCCGTCTCCTCCGGCTTCGGATCTGATCTGAACTGCCGCCCGACCCGCCCTCCTTCGCCGTCTTCGTCGTCGCCGGTGTCGAAGATGTACACGGCCTACGGGTGGCCGCAGGTCATCCCCCTCGAGAGCGGCGTCGCCACCACCACCGCTACTACTCCATCCTCTTCGTCCTTCTCTGATCGGGTCGTCTACCTCAAGATCATCAACCGTCTTCTCCTCGTCGTCTCCTCCACTCACCTCGAGCTCTGGAGCGCCTCCCAGGTACGCTTCGTCCCTCATCCCTCCTTCCCTATACTGGCTCTCGTTTCTATTTGACGGGTGCGCACGATCCTGCAGCACAAGGTGAGATTGGGCAAGTACGTGAGGGATGCTGACTCGGTTGATAGAGAGGAAGAGAATCTACAAGCGATTTGGAGCCCTGATACCAAGTCGATCGCAGTTCTTGTAAGTGAAGACGGGACTGCATTCTTTGTTTCTAGCTGTTTGTGTTGGCCTCTATCCTATTGTGTCTCCTGAAGGGCCTTGTTTCTACTTCGTGATCCTTAATATGTGGTCAAGACACAGAATCATGTTTTGTCCTATAATTTGGTCTGGTCCTTTTCAATTTTCATGCCTGCTGTGGTTCAGGAGTTTTCGTAGTATTGCCATAGCCGTAGTGTCAGGTGCAAGCACATCTATATACAATTAAGGAACTGAGAAGTATTTATGTGCACGACTCAATTAAAAGCTGGCTTTGCGATTGCTTACTATTGCCAATCAATATATTACTCTCCTTTTCAAAATTATCATACAGCGTTAGTTGATTCTCTAAGTAACAGTGAAACTTGATTTTACGACTTGAATTCAGAATGCATGAAACTTGAGTAAAGTGTTATGTCCTAATACTCTTATCAAGGGTAACAGAAGTAAAATATCCACTATCAATTTCATAAATATTAAAGAAGAGATGATTCATTGGTTAACATTTTATTTTTTATTATTTTTTATGTGGTAGACCAATCAATCCTTAACTTGGTGTTGGAACACAAAGTGCTGTGTTCAAATTATGGTAGTGCTAACAACTGAACTAATATGCCCTATTAGTTAAAGTGCCATTATATGATTTTCTTATTTGTTTGTTGGTTTTACTGCAGACTTCTTCATCATATCTCCATATTTATAAAATCCATTTTTCTGGAAAAAGACTTCTGATTGGTGGCAAACAAATGCCCGGTCCAGTTCTTGCTAATATCTCATTAGTTATCGTTGAGAAGGCATCCTTTTCAGAGAAAATATTAGTAACGTATGATACTATTTCTGAAAATCCAAGTCCTTTTTCTGATTCATTCATAAACTTATTTTTGTTAGTTATGTCATCTGTCTCTCAGTTGCAATTTTGTGTGCGATAGCAAAAACATGCTCATTGGACTTTCTAATGGGCAAATACAACTTGTCTCATGGAATGGGGAGGTATATGTGTTTTTTTTGTTAATATTTTGGTGATTCTGTAACTTTGATCACCATGAATCTGAAGTTTCTTTGCCTGTCTATTTTCATTTTAGATGCAAGTTGTTTACCTGCTAATTCTTAAATATCCAGTTCCCTAGTATCTTCAGAATTTGTTGCCAATCACCATATTCCCTACGGGATGCATCTTCAACTTCGCTTATAGAGGACACTAGTGTTCAAGAGTCTGCTCAGTGTTGTCCAAGATGTTCAGCTATTGTCCAGCTAGAGTTGTTGTTACAACTGAGATTACTAGTTGTTTTATTCTCCAGTTGTCAAATTGCTCTTTGTTCTATAAGTAAGAAGGGACTGAAGCAGACACAATCTATTAAAGCTGAAAGGTGGCTCAATACAGAAGATGCAATGTGTGCCTCTGTTGCTTCTGATCAGCAGATCCTTGCCGTTGGCTGTAGCAGAGGTGTTGTGGAGTTATATGACCTGGCAGAGAATGCAACTCTTCTACGAACAATATCATTGTATGACTGGGGGTAAGTCTCAGCTACTGTAGTTAGGCTAGATTTTTTGCTTTGATGTTTTATTCAAGTTCTCTCTGAAAGTTTTTGATTCTTGAATATTGTGTTACTAGAGAAAGATGACTCCTTAAATGCATAAATATTTCTTGCCCGTATACGTTCTAATAAGTTGTAAATTGGCTTTATTATTATTATTTTTTGAGTTCCAAGTTATGCAATTATATTGCCCAATTATGTAATCATTTTAGGAGTCTCACATATTAGAGCATAGTTTAGTCCTGCATTGGTAGTTTGGCATTAAATATTATGTTGGAGTGTTATATACATGAGTGTAAATTTTCTCCTTTTCTGATTTCAAAAGTGCTTATTTTCTTGACTTGGTACTTGAACTAGGTTTTTTTTAATAGATTTTATTCTTCCCTCCTCCCATTTAAGGGGAGGCCACTTGTTTGATGTGGTGCATCCTCCCTCCTCGGCTCAACTTCCTTTCCTGTCCCCCTGCTCGCGTGAAAATGGATCCACCGTTCTGTTACCGGATCTTCATGATCACCTCCCTGCTCATCTTATCTCTACTCCCACAAGAACAAACATCTGATTTATCTTCTTTTTTCAATCATGTTGTGCTTTCCAGAGCTCATCTTTTGTTTTTTGCATTAAATCTTCTTTGTTGCCTGAGGAGGAGGACTCAATAAAGACTTGTCTCTCCTTGTGATGTAACTCCGCTGCTCTTGTTTGTGTAGATTTGATCTACTAAAACATAGATATAGTGCAGTGGTGAAGAGCATTGAAATTGCTTTCATGAAGTCGTTGGTCAAATTTGTGCTTCAAAAGAGCATAATTTCTATTTGTAGCACCATCAAACATAACATATCTTCCTCACACACCAAGGCTTATTTACCTATTTGTGGTCTACCTTTGTATTTTGTACAGCTAGTTGGGCATCAACTAATATCCACAGTCCATACTCTACCTCGAAGGCAGTGTTGAGTTGATTATTTAGCCCACCTTTCTAATTTAGCCATCAAGTATATATATCTGTGAAAGTAATATTTCTGTTGTTTGAATTAATTAAATATTCTATTTTTTTTCTGGATTCTCATATAGTTATAGAATGATATAAACCATCAATATCACATTTTTTGAATGGTTACTGGATCCTTTTCTACTACTGTGTAATATGTATGAACTTGTATATAAGTTGCTAAGACAAATCGGAGGGATGGTCCACCCATCCAGTGGGGATCTGAATGACTGTTGGCAACTGATGGAGACATTTAGTTGGTTCACTTCAAAAAAATTCTTCTATATATGTGATTTTTGTCTGATTCAATCCCTTCACTCTGAGGAAACATGGATTGTGTTGTTTGGTCTTAAACTTATGTATGGTTTAGCAAGGTTTTGATAACTTACAAAGTTCAAGATTAAAATTTTGAATCCAAGTGAAGGTTTCAAGCTTGATAATGGAGTCATTGGAAGCTCTTTTTGCATGTATTGTGTGGGTGCTTGTGTTTTTGCTGATGTCTTTATTGTGCTTGATCTTCATGTATTATTATCTGTCATATTTTCATTATCTTTGTTAAATTTTACAAATTGGAAGAACTTTGACTTTTGTATCTCGGAACTTATAAAATGCTTATTTACCTTCTCATGGGCGGCTATGCTCAATGTTATTTGGTGTCAGTGTGACAAATATCCACGAATATGTTTGACTTGCTTCGTGAGAAAATTATAGAAGTACCTTTGCAATCTGAAAAGGAGATGCACAGAGATTCATTCTGCCAAAAGTAACAGTTTGCATCTTATTAATTTTTTTTTGTCTAGGTTCCATAAGCAGCCAATTAGCTTATATTTTCTGAAACCTATAGTTCCCTTGCCCTTTCTATCTAAAGCTTATTATTTTCTGCTCTTTTCAAGAAAAAGTAAAATGAGAAACTAGCTAATTGTTCTATGAATTATAGGTACTCTTTGGAGGATACAGGTCCTGTTTCTTGTATAACTTGGACACCAGATAATTGTGCATTGGCAGTCGGGTGGAAGTTTAGAGGGCTTACAGTTTGGTCTGCATCTGGCTGCCGTCTTATGTGCACAATTCGTCAAACTGGATTGAGTTCAGTTTCATCCCCGATGGTTAAGCCTAATCAGGACTTGAAATTTGAGCCTCTTTTTGGTGGCACTTTGCAAGTTCACTGGGATGAGTTTGGATACAAACTTTATGCAGTTGAAGAAAAATCATTAGAGAGGATTCTAGCATTTTCATTTGGAAAATGCTGCCTTAATAGAGGGCTTTCAGGCACATCATATTCTCGGCAGATCATATATGGGGAAGATAGAGTTCTCATTGTGCAGCCGGACGATACAGACGAACTTAGGATTGTGCATCTTAATCTACCAGTAATATCTCTTATATGAATACTTTGTTTCGGGCAAATGGTTTAGTTATATTGTTTGTTAATAATGTCTATGAATACTTGTGAACCAGGTGACTTATATATCACAAAATTGGCCTGTTCTACATGTTGTTGCTAGCAAAGATGGTATGTACTTGGCAGTTGCAGGCGTCCATGGTATTATCCTCTATGACTTGCGATTCAAAAAATGGCGTGTATTTGGAGATGTTACTCAAGAGCAGAAAATTGAATGCAAAGGCTTGTTATGGCTCAGCAAGATTATTGTTGTGTGTAACTATATTGAATCTTCCAACACGTAAGAATTTTAACCTTTAAACTTGGTTTTATCTGTTTCAATTTTCATAGTGCTTCTTATGAATGATGATGAGTGAACTTTTGCCATTTATTGCCTTCAAACTTAAGATAGGGTATCAAGCAATTTTGGCATAGCTTTGTTAACTGCGATAAGCTTCTTTTTATGTTTCTAAGTGGCTAATGTTTTTTGATTTAGAATTGTTTTGGTTACTATAAGTTTCTTTTTAGGCATGCAGAGTTTGAGTCATCAAACACTGCAATGGGAGATGTTGTCCTGCGTAATGTCTTATTAATCGAACAATTTGTTTGTATAAGTCATATCCAAGGTTTTAAATTCTTGAAATAGCCATGTATAACCAACATTTTTTGTGTTTCTGTTGCTTTATGAATTGTCCAAATCCTGCTACCAAAGTTATTAGATTTTAATGGAGGTCTACATATTCTTGTAGGTATGAGTTGTTGTTTTATCCAAGATATCATCTTGATCAGAGCTCTTTACTTTACCGGAAGACATTACCAGGGAAACCAATTGTCATGGACGTGTTCCAAGATTATATACTTGTTACTTACCGTCCGTTTGATGTTCATATTTTCCATGTGAAGATTTTTGGAGAACTATCACCTACTAGCACACCAATTCTTCAGGTAGTAAATTTGATTCTTTTCTATTTGCCTTTACAGTGCTTGGTTGCAACTGTTATAGCATAAATGTGTGAAATAAAGACGCCTTTTGTGATTGAAATAATAAAAAAAAGAACAGCTTTCAACAGTAAGGGAGCTTTCCATAATGACCGCAAAGAGTCATCCTGCATCAATGAAGTTCATTCCTGATTTTACAGCAGAAAATTCATTGGAAAAGAACACTTCTCGACTTTTGGAGACTTCATCTCAACAACCCTCAAGGCATGCAGTCCTTTCGTTTCAGATGTTAAGATCAGTCTGAGCTTATAATTATGTTTGTTTATGATGTCAGATGTTTAATACTGAGGGCAAATGGAGAACTTTCAGTTCTTGATTTGGATGATGGACATGAGCAGTTGTTGTCTAATTCGGTTGAACTATTTTGGGTTACTTGTGGCCATTCTGAAGAGAAGTCAAACCTCATTGAGGAAGTTTCCTGGCTAGACTATGGCCATCAGGGAATGCAGGTATAAGAGTATCATTGTTTTCAGCCTTTATTGCATGATTACATTCTTATGTGATTTGGAAAAAGTTGATGCCAATGTTGGTTGTGTTTTCATGTGACTGTTTCAAATGCACTTTTAAAGTGCTAAACTCTATGTTGCAGGTCTGGTATCCATCACCTGGAATAGATCCTTTCATACAAGAAGACTTTTTGCAGGTATGTTCATCTCTTGGTATTTATGAATATATTGTTTTATTTCTTGTGACCTGTGAAGTATGTTCTTCGACCTCTAGTCAAATGGCATAGCCAATCGGCAAGCATCAACGTAACCTTATGAGTATAAGCCTTAGTGATAATGAGCTAGTTTGTTTCATCTTGTCATTATTCAGATCTTGCATGAGAAAAACCTTTCTGTCTTGCACTGGCCCATTTTCAATGGGTCCTTACATCAACATAATTAAAGCCATCCAAAGATAAAGTTTCTGATACTGCCACATTGTGCTAACAAGCTAGCTTAAGGAAAAGGTGGGCCACTTTCTGATGGCACGTAGATGCATCTGCATTTTCTGTTTTGAACAATCTCAATTGTAGCAGCACATAATTTCTATACAACTTTTAATAATTAACAATAATTAAACAATTTCAGAATAAAACTCTCATCGTAGCTCAAGTACCATAAAATTACCTCTTATGGGAAAGTTGCACCATGTAAGGTTTAAACATTTAATGCTTTGGTGGCTCGGCCTTTTTTTGAGTCACAATCAAGGAGGATTTGCTTTTATACAGTTAACTATAATTTGACTGCTCTGTTTCTTGATTTTTTTTTCCTTTCACGTTGTAGCTGGATCCTGAACTTGAATTTGATCGAGAGGTTTATCCTTTGGGACTTCTTCCAAACATAGGGGTTGTGGTTGGTGTGTCTCAGAGGATGTCATTTTCTGCCTGCTCAGATTTCCCATGCTTTGAACCTTCGCCTCAAGCTCAGACCATTTTACATTGTCTCCTACGCCATCTTCTTCAGGTATTGGTTTTCTTTCAAGCTTCGTTGAAATTGTTTAGACTTCTATGGCAGTTTTTTGGCCTTTCGTTGTTTCTTGAAACAATTAGGATAAGCTCTCTCAAGTTAGGTCTGCATGGTTGAGGCTTACTATTTTCCCCTATAGAATTCATGAGATTAAAAAGTGTTGATTTATGAACTTGAGGTGGAAAACATACTCTTTATAACTAGTTTATGTTCCTTTTCATCTGAACAAAGTGCTTTTTGATGCAATTATCATCATGATTTAATATTGTTTCAGTAAACACTTCAATAGAAAGACATGGCACTGCACAATTAAAACGATAATATGTATCTACTATCCAAATAATAAGCAAATTTCTATTGCCTTATGTGGTAAGAAATATTGTTGTGTTCATGTTAAATTCTTCAGAAAGAAATTGATGTCTCCTGCAAGAAGCGACTACACTTTGTGTATCTCTGTTTATAGAATAGGTACAATGTGGTATGGAACTGCATGCACATGAAACTTCATGAATGGTTCTAGGTGAACTGACAAATTTAGTTTGATTTTAGATGTTTCTGCAGAAATAAACCAAAGTGAAAAAGCAATTAGTTTAGGTTGGACTTTTAATTAATTAACAAATATAGCAATCTGTTAACTATATCTCATCCCAACTATTATATTGCTTTGCTGGCAGCATCAGGTATATATACCCAGCTAGCATGAGAGTGTGCATTCTGAGTATAGTTGTACCTAAACCACTATTGCTAGATTCAATAGCATAGCATTTAGCATTCATTCAAACTCAGCTTCAAAGCTATGCTGATTGGATTTTTCCTTAAACATTATTGATCAATGAAAAGCAAACAGCTAGGTTAATTGTAGTTCAGAAGTTGTCCTGATCTGTTGAATAGTAAATTGAGGTTGTTTTGTGTTTTTTGCAACCTTTGACTAGGTTTGTTAAATAGTCTAAATTATGGGCTTGATCTAGGATGTTGTTTACAAGCTTAGACTAAAGGAAGCAAGATAGTTAAAATTCAGCTAATATGTAATGTGGCACTCGGAAGGCCTGAGATTCTGACATTGAAGTTTCTTCTTATTTATACTTCTTCATTAGAGGGACAAAAATGAAGAAGCATTGCACTTGGCATGCTTGTCAGCAGAAAAGCCTCACTTTTCACACTGCCTAGAGTGGCTTCTCTTTACTGTATTTGATGCTGAGGTCTCCAGGTATGCTAGATTTGATAGTCATTGAGTTTGTTATCCATTTATTATAGAGAATCTATCATTTGCATTGAGAAATGTAAGTTCCATGGTATTTTATTTTTAAGATGATTATACAAAACTTTAGTTCATTCTCATAGTATCAGTATTCATGAAATTTGTCAATAAATAATTTTAATGCCATTGATACTCATATCTTTTGCCTTTATGTCTATTTATTTACTATCTTGTATTTCCGTGCCAATGATGGTTTTGTTTTTATTTATTAATTTGTTTCCATAAGACTAGTGTGTTTGGATGTTATCTCAACTATAGAACCGACCACCTGCTAGTGTTAATCATCTAATTCATTCTCATATCAGAATCTGATGTTCTAATGCTATGTAGAAGATGTCTATTATAGGCATCATTACAAGCATGGTTGAGGTGTTCTAGGACGAAATATTTGCATGAATTGTGGCGGAGCGGGCTTAACAAAAGCCAAGGGATGCCATACGATCTTCATGAATAATTACGGAGGCTAGGCCTTCTCGCGCTACCAATTCTGAAGGAAGAGTGGTTGGGCTCACAGGAGTAATTGGTCATGGATTGGGGTGGAAGGGCGTCAGCAAAGTCTAGTGATTCCACAAAATACACAGCCAGATCTTGAGAGGAAGGTGGTGGTTGGGGCTTGTAGGCAGTAGCCAATTGCGGCTGATGGCCTGCCATTGTTTGGAAAAAAGAGGGAAGTGGCAGAAACCTTAGTAGAGAACTTTGTCCCCCTCTTGATTCAAAAATTTCTTTTAATTTTATGACTAATGTTAATGTCATTTTCTTGTTAGTATCTGCTTATATGAAAAAATTGACTCATTGACTTTGTTAGGCCAAACTATTTATCCAAAATATTTAAGACTAAGTTAATAGTTCACTCGTCTAAGCCTACAAGCACCATAATTAACCATAACTTTTCATGTGGAACTAATCTCTATTGCTTAAGGGTTGATGTCATTGTTGAGATCGACAGTCCATAGCCCAAACCATGTTATTTGGCAACATATAAGATCCAATGTTGACTCTATCACCATGTAGTTAATCTTTTCTAAAAATCTCACTGTTGTTACTAGTTTGGTATCAATTATTATCACGTGTCCAAATTAGCAAATTAACTGATTAATTATTTCTAGACAACCATTAATCAGAAATGCTTCAACCAAGTAAATACTATTTCATTCATCTAATCCTTTAGATGCCCTTCATTAGACTCAACCATTCACTCCCCATGGTAACTTGGATCTAAACTAAGGTGACATTCCTCCTCAAATTCAATTTTCTCTTCTTTAATTTTAATCTTTTCTCAATGCTACTGGACTTTCCCTTTCTGTTTTACTGCTATATTTTGCATATTTTGCTCATTTTTTTGCTTAATATATTATATTTATGTTCCTGTTGACTAGATACTTTTTCTTTTACTTGGGCTTCCTTCAGTTGCCTTCAATTAATGCCTTAGTCTATGCAAATCAATTCTCTTTCATTTGACATTAGCACATGACTCAGTCTTTGCTGCCTATTCCTGTGCTGCTTTGCTGCTATAGTTTGCCTTGAGGTTTTAATACATTGCTTGAAACAGTAAAATTGAAGTTGTGTTCGTTATGAAAACTTTTACATCATTAGATCATCTGTTCTTTGATACAGACCTAGTGTTTGATAGCAGTATAAAATTTACTATGTACACCTGTCTACTCTTAGTTTGCACACCTTGAGCAGTTTTTATTGTTGCATGCTAGCTGCGTCTACTTTAGCAATTCTTATCTGCTAAGAACTCTAACACCTTGTATAAACTAGCTAACAAGCTGAAAATCGATTCCATTTGAGAAATGTTAAATGAATCCAATCAAGTTCATGTCAGTAGTTTGCTTGAGTTATATCAGTGATAAGTTTGATTAAGCATGGTTTTTTAATTATTATTTCTTTTGGTTGCCATAATTTTGTTGTCAAATGTAATATCTTGCTAAGCTTCATGTCTCTCTGATTTTGCTCCACCATGCATTGTGCTATCAAGCATCATGAGATATAGTATTCCCTCACAACATTGTATTACCTCATTCTTTTCAATGTTTTCATTTGGCATTTTAACATAAAGGATCTACTATCTAATAAATTATTGTCTTATCGATAAAGATGCATTTCACACCTGCACCTCTATCATGACTTTGATTTTATATGGTTTGTGCATTTGATGAGTAGGCAAAATACAAGCAAGAATCAGTTATCTTCAGTGATGTCACCTTCAGGCAATTCACTCTTAGACAAGACATGTAGTTTAATAAAGAATTTTCCAGAATATTTGAAGTTATTGTTAGTGTTGCAAGGAAAACTGATGCTCGTCATTGGGGTGATTTATTCTCTGCTGCTGGAAGGTCAACTGAGTATGTTCACTTATTATCTGCAGATCTCTTTTCATTGTTAAATGTACTAATAATACCTTATTTTGGTTGTTTTATGTTTAAGGCATTGAGCTTCTCTGCTATATAACTTTCTGATTTTGTTTCACTCTTTTCTCCATATAAACTATCTATTTATCTAATATCTAATATCTAGCTTGTTTGAGTTTGGTTTTTGACTTATTATTCCATTAGGGAACATACATATAGCTTGTTGACAGTGAGCATCGAGTACAGGCATGAGGACGACTTATTATCATTATAAGAAAGTAAGGCAATATATGGTGATTAACCATGCCCAGCATAGTGATTGAAATCTTTAGTTTGCACTCCTAATTACAATGGTAGACACTCTTTCATTACTATTAGATCCTATAATTGTGCAGATTAACATTTACAACATAATAATATTTGAACCAATTAAGTTTGCTAGCAAGTTCGATCACTCAGGTACTGCAAGGCAACTTCTGTTCTATTCAGCTGACAAGCCATATTTGAAAATTATCTAGTAAATTTTTATGCCTTGTCACAAACAATTGCAGAGCCTCAAGGTTTTTGGTTTCTGAGTGGATGTTGTCATTCAAAGTATTTATACTTGGCTAAAGAGGCAATCCCGACTGATTATTCTTTTTTGATTAGCATGAAACATGTAAATGTCAGATTTCACCACATTTGTTTTTCAATCCTATTTCACCCCGTAATGATTTGGTTTCTTCCACTAAGGTTGTTTGAAGATTGCTTCCAGCGAAGATGGTACAGGACAGCTGCTTGCTATATACTGGTACTAAATCAACAATATGATTCATCTGTGTTTTTAACAAATATGTGTCATTAACATGTTTCAATTTCAATATCTTCTTTTGCTTGTTATTCTATTGAATTGATGAACTATTTGACTGCTGGTTCATTATCTCAACAATTTCTGCTCTAGTTTTATACGTTCATTGAGACTTTCTTACCAGTTGCAGCTTTTTATGTAAGTGGGTAATCAAACATACAATATTAAGGAATATATAGTGTTTAGATCTTATCTGTAATTAAAAGAAATCCCCATATTAAGTTAAGCCAATCCAAGTGTTGGGCTTGATTAATTTAGTCTATAAGGTTCTCAATCACATTCAATTTTAGATGACTGGCCGAAACAATACCCTTTCAGTATATGGCCGATGTAACATGTGTCAGTTACCCACTCATCAAGAAAAGGGGACAAAGATGAACAATAAGACATGGGAAAAGAAAAGAGGATTAGGACTCAGGGGGAAGAAGACAAAGAAAACTACTCTGAAAAGGTAAATGACACAGAAGAAGAGAGGTATGCCTCTGCAACCATGAACTTTGGGTTCATTGTTTAGTGAGGAAGTGTGCTTGACGACCCTTTCCACTTGCTGAGTCCACATGTCAAACCTTCGTCACTGAGATAGCAACAAATGCCCTTTGACATAGTTTTGATCATGTTTCAATTAGATTTTGGTGCTGGCACATGAGCGCAACACTTTACCTCATTTATAACAGCTAGATGAAGCAAAATTAAAGCATGGTCTACTCTCCCAACTTACAAGTGAGGACAAGGTCTGAAGTCTTGAGTCTGATGTTCGATTTGGTGCTTGGCTCGAGAATTTAATGATTCCTAACTTCCTATGGAATTTCCTAAATTTCCTATGGGTTTTTGAATACTGGAGCCAATTTGCTTACTGTGTTAGTATGAGATGGTTTTGTTCCACACCATAGAGGAGAAAGAAGATGAAGAATAACAACATGATCGTGCCTCAATAGAGCCTTAGCCAAGGACCTAAAATGCTCCTGTTTGACTTGGTGCACATTGTGACTGAGTTCTTTGTATTGACATGTAAAACCAACGTGTATTCTGTTTCAGGCAGAATGATCAGAGAATTAATTCCTTTATCAAGAACATGAAAAGATGGATAGCCATCCTCTCCTGATAGTGTAAGCTTTTGGAATTAGCGGTTACCTAGTCTAATTTAAAGCATGTATGGCCATGAAATAACTCTAGCATTAGAAAAAGAAATGATACAGCGAAGCATCACTTTTTAAAATTTAATTGGCAATGTTCAACATGGTCGATGTTATATGAATTTCATTTTCAATTTTTCCTATCGCGTGCTTATTTTATTTTTTACATATTTTCTAGGTTATAGCTAAATTAGAAGGTCCCGCTGTGAGCCAGTACTGTGCCCTTCGCCTACTTCAAGTAAGACAATCTACATCTAAGACTTTCATATCTTACCTGCGAGAAAATTTGAATCTCTGGGTGTGCTTGTAATAATGCAGGCAACACTTGATGAATCTTTATATGAACTTGCTGGTGAACTGGTATGTTTTTGTAACATATGCTCTTTTCAGTTGCCAGTGCTGATATAATTTAGCTCTTGCAAAAGTACTTACACAAGATGATAACTCAGGTGCGGTTCTTACTTAGATCTGGAAGGGAATATGAAAATTCTACAACAGAATCTGACAAGCTCTCTCCTAAACTTCTGGGCTATTTTCTTTTCCGCTCTACATCCCGCAGACAATCATCTGATTTGAGAAGGTTTCTGACACTTTGTTTTGCATCGTAAATTGGAACAATTTCCAAAAGGTTTTATGCCTTCTTGTTTGTTTGAACAGCAATTCATTCAAAGACCTTAGCCCACATATTGCATCTGTCAAGAATATTTTAGAGAGCCACGCTACTCATCTGATGTCTGGAAAAGAACTTTCAAAGCTTGTAGCATTTGTTAAGGGTACACAATTTGAACTTGTGGTTAGTTTATTTTTTTCCTCAGCACCTCTTCAATTCCCACTTTGTTTTCATGAATCATTTTATAGCTTGACTTACCTGGATGCCCAACTTCAGGAATATCTTCAGCAAGAAAGGCAAGGCAGTGCTCGATTGGAGAATTTTGCATCAGGACTTGAACTGATTGGGCAAAAGGTATTGCTTTTGACAGATATAGTGTATATGGTTTTGCTCAAGGTTGTAATTTTTTTTTCTTTTCAAATTTATTTGTGAATCTAGATTATATTTAGGGTTATTATGCCAAAGGGAGAGCACACCTGAATATACTTTTAGGCTTTTGTTCCCTAATGAATGCCTTTTCATCCTTTCAGTAATAGATCACTTTGCTTATTCTTATTTCAGGTTTTATGCTGTTGTGACTGCTTTGCTGTGCTAACTTTCTAACATTTATTACCAAAATTCAAAAATAAAAGAGATGAGGCAGAAACTTAGAATATAGACTACTACAACATCAACAACAACCAAGCCTTATGACCCTTATCCCACTAGGTGGGGTCAGCAGACAGCAAGCTTACAATATAGACTAACCAAGAAAAATTAGAAATTGAGTGATTCTCTTACAGATGAGACAATTTAACAGAAGATTGGCATAAAGATCATCAGCAGTAGTTCTCAAAGACTTAGTTGTATTTCTAGCATTTGTGCGAAATAGCAGCTTGTTTGATGTTGTTTTGGATGTACTCAGGGGACAATATGTATGCTAATTTTGTAATTTTTAATGACTTGAACTCTGTTACATTTTGGTTGATGGTCGATTTATTCCCATGTGACTTCCATAACCTTTCAACTTTCTGATTTGCCTAGATGTGACTAAATGACTATGGCTATTAATCAAAGAACTACAGTTGTAATTATCCAACTGCTAGAATACGCTCTTCCTTGTGGTATGTTTTCTGTCCACAGCTTCAAATGGATGCCCTCCAGAGCCGACTGGATGCCGAATTCCTTTTGGCACATATGTGCTCTGTCAATTTTAAGGAGTGGATTGTGGTTCTTGCTACTCTACTGAGGCGCACAGAGGTATTTCGATATTTTCATATCATACATCTATGTACTGAATCTTTTCTGGAAGACGAGCACGATGTGAAGAAAATACTAAGGAGCAATTTCTCTTGTAAATTTTCCTTTTCTTACTATAGTAGTTCCTATATACATTGGCATTTTAATGGGTTCATTTGTTTCTGAAGCATCTTTATCTTTGTATAAAATATGAAGTATGCCAAAATTGGATTACATCAGTTTGGTTGTAAAGGAATTGTCGTGTGAACTTTTGTAGTTGGATTTTTCTCTGTCCAATAAAATCATTGGAGGCTGATAGAAATGGCTGACTTCTTGCAGATAATTTTTAATCAGTATTTATTTTTTTTGGGGATCAAAAAATTCTGCCCTGGCTTTCCCTCGCCGCCGCCTTCTTTTATCCCCCTGCATTTTCTCGTTTTTGTTTTCTCAGTCACGGAAACACAACCTTTATTTTTCTCGTGTGAGATGGGAGTTTTTGGATCTCTCCTTACCTTGGAGTTTTTTTTACAACTAGTCGCTTTCAATTTTTCATGTTCATGTATTGCAGTTTTAGGGCCAAGCTTTAAACAATCTGTAATATTATTTTGCTACGTGCAGGTACTTGTTGATCTTTTCCGCTATGATTTTCGCTTGTGGAACGCTTACAAACGGACTCTCCAGGTTCCAAACCATTCTCTGTTATGCATCATTTGAATCAAGAACTCCACTGACATGTTCATTGAATTCCAGTCACATGCCCCATTCCATGGTTACCTTGATCTCCTCGACGTGTTGGCGGAACAACTTGCTTCAATACCAGATTTGCAACTGCAGAATGGACCTGCCGTGGTGTCCGATCCCTCGTCAAATTGACTGTAATTGTAATCCTCACCCTCGCTACTAAAATTTGCACTTATAACTTAATGATCATAAGGATGTTCGACGAAGGCGGCGAATCTTCTTGCGACGAGTCTTCAGCAGACGGGAAGAAATTTTGTTGCGATGTAAATAGCTCACATCAAAAGCATTATAGTTGATTTTTTCTCCTTGCAATAAAAGATGCCCTAGGGGTTTGTAATATCTTTATGGAGAATAATTTTAGGTTTGTAATATCTTATTGTTTCCTTGCTATGTATTTCATGAGAGTTTGGGGCCATTTCATGTGAAATTAAATAATTATAATTTTTTTGTTCATCTAGTAACATTTTAGACCCCATTATCCTTTTTTCCTCCACACAATTTCTACTGAAGTGATCATCTTGAGACTGGAATTTCCTGGACTCGTTACTTTTAATTTGCTATTGTTTACCCTGTTTTAAGAATTTAATGTATTAGCAACTCGTTTAATCTTAAAATAAATTTAAACACAGTAAATTTCTAGCTTGACCCTCTTCACAGTCGTGCAGGGACAATTAATGTGGCAAATTAGGCCGTGTGGTGCTAATATTACAATTTAAATTATTTTAATTAATTAAATCACTTATTAAGATTATCAAATTCTATTATGCCACTTTTAAATTGTCTCTCTCCTAAATATATTTTGGATCCAACGCTGATAAAAAATTGTAGAAATTATGAAAGAGATTTTGATAATTTAAAATACTGGAAGAGTTTTAAAAATAAAAATTACGGGGATGAAATGAAATGGGCAGTGCAAAATTTATACTATTTTTTATTTAATATTAAGAAAAATGAAAAAAAAACCCCCAAAATTAGAGTTCCTCCTAACGAGACACGACACACGCTACGACAAATCCTCTCCACTTCCCCATTCTCCCCCGTCTTCTTCCCTTATTTTTGAGGCCACGCGCGGAGCCGGTGGCGGTGGCGGTGGTAGTGGGGCGAGATGCAACCAAGACTCACCAATTCGTCGTCCCCCTTTCCCAACCTCAACCCCGCCCGCATTCTCCATCCCAATGCGCCTCCCGTCGAATCGACGGGGGCGGCGGCAGCCAATGGTTCCCCATCCCTGTTCCCCGCTCCCTCCCCCCAGTCGCGAGCCTCCCACCACCGTCGCGCCAGATCCGAGCTCGCATTCCGCTTCTCCGACGACCTCGGAGGCGGCGATCCGGTGCCGGCAGGGAGCGCAGATGAGATAGGCTCCGAGGATGATCTCTTCTGTACTTTCATGGACATCGAGAAGATGGGGTGCAAGCTGGAACCCAGCGGATCCGGATCGGAGGGCGGCGACTGCGCGGATCCGACTGCTGAGAGCTCTGGCTGCGGTGATGAGAGGAAGGCCGGTGATCCGGTCGGAGTCGCTTCTGCTTCCAAACCCAAGCATCGACATAGTTTCTCGGTGGATGGATCGTCGGCGACGTCGTCAACCTCGACCAAGAGGGAAGGTGTGTTTTCGGAGGGGATTGAAGCGAAAAAGGCAATGTCGGCGGAGCAGCTTGCTGATCTGGCCGTTGTTGATCCTAAGAGGGCTAAAAGGTCCCCATGCTTTTCTGTTTTTGTTATAGAAAATAAGTTTTGACTGCCGCCATCTTATGCTGGTTCTTGTACGTTTTGTATTGCCTTATTTTCTGCGTAGTTATTTAATCCCTTCCGTTCAATAAGCAACTTTGTTAGAATATTATTTCTCCGAGATAAATTAGAGTAGAAAGGAACCATCTGATAATGTTTCTCTCAAGAAATAAAAACATTGACAGGTTTAAATGGATGATCCTCGAGTTACCTTACATTAAATAGGGGCTTCTGAGTATTGGTGAAGTTCATGGAGAGTGCTTAAGGCTTCAACTCTAGGTGCTTACTGTACTTGCTAATTATCAGTCAAAATGAACCATGCATTTGAGAAATTGCAAATTTCTAGGTGACGTTGTTTCAGATGAAAGTTGAGCTCCTGTTATAATTTAAGTTTTCAGGTGGGCACTTCACATTTTTATTGTGATTACACTTACATCTTGACCTTTTTGTATTGCAAATTTCCTAGGCTTTAGGTTTGATACTTCTACTGTCTAATTGTTCTAGCAAACTAAATTTAATACTTAGGACTCTTCATCTATCTCATTCAAACTCACGTTGGACACCAACACTCCAAATTGATACCAGACATCTCTATTGATCATGCGGAAATATTTTCAATAACGGACGTGCCAAATACTTATGTGTGCCCCTATGTTGCTGGTTTTGGGGGGGGGGGGGGGGGGGGGGATTGATTTAAATTTTGAAAACTTTGGGGGCAAATGAGCTCTTTCAATTGATGACCTCAAAATGCTTTTGTACCAGGATAACAAGAAGCCTAATGCACTACAACTTTTTTTTTTAAAAAAATTATATGGAATTTGGCAGTCACTATAAATCTCTTCCCCTTAGAAAATACTAATAACTTTGAGCATCAATTTTGTGTTTTTTTTTTTGAATTCACACAGAGATGATAGATTAAAATTCCTTTCCATGGATTGATTATGTTGATTGAATTTTGTATTGATTTTAATGAGTTTATAAATATTGAACATTTGTTATCTAATAATCCCACTATATGCCTTTGCATCCTGAATATGTCTTCTTGAACCTCTTTGCTTTCTAGACCTTGCCATGTGGTTGAGGCAATATGTAATCTTTGAGAATTTCCATTTATCCTTGTTGAACTAAATACAACCGTGGTATATATCCCTCGTCTATGATCATCGTGTATTACTTATGTTATCTGCCTTGATTATTGGTGGCACAACTTTTTGAAATTTAGATGCTTTCTGCATCTACTTTCAAAATGTTTGTATGGACGTCTTTAAGTTGTGTATGAATATTTAGAATTATTCCAATGAGACCATCATCAATACATGGTGCAGTCGTATGACTTAGAATATATTTTCAATATGATATTTTTTATTTGAAACTGAAAGACTTATTATGCATAGCAAACTAGTAGAATTGTTGCTGCATTGTCATGAACTATATGAATTGTTGATAAATAACAATTACATAATTTTTTGTACCTCCATTGCCGCATGCTGTTAAAATGAATACATAAAAAAATTCTGAGCAACTTAAATTTATCTACGGAAATTTTATCTGCCAGTTCGTACTGGAAATCACATCAATTCACACTCCCATAGAAATTGTTTTTCATTCTAAAATTTTCATTATAATGTCTTTGAATGGCTCTATTAAGTTTTTATGATATCCTCGATATGCATTTTATGCAGGATCCTTGCCAATCGACAGTCTGCAGCTCGCTCCAAAGAAAGAAAAGCTCGCTACATATCAGAACTTGAAAGAAAAGTCCAGACCCTCCAAACTGAGGCAACCACTCTCTCTGCACAGCTCACACTATTTCAGGTGTGTCATTGTCGTCATCCTCATCATATTTTTCCTAACTATTGCGGGTTGGTTATTTGAATCTTACCCTCTATATAAAACTCTATGCAAATCTTTATAACAAGTAACAGTAACTCCTTATTGGAAAATATGGCTAAGATTTATGTTCGTAGGGCTTTAGATAACTTTTGGTTGATAGCCACCTAGGCTATTTTAAGTATGTGCTTACTGCTTATCAAATTTGCAGTATTCATATTAATGCAACTATTCATTTGAATTGTATGATGGTTTTATTTTCTACTGCTTCCAACAAGAGTAGGTGGCTGGAGCTTCAAATGACTCAAACAATTGTGAACTAACAGTTATTTTCCACATGGATTGTTTTCTCTAGCATAGTTTTCTATGTTTCCAGCATCCCAAGTAAACTTTTTATCTCATCTGCATACGTTTCTAATTTTTTAGCTTATGAACTTCAGTGCATAGATTTGATGGAGGATAGGATGCATACTTCAACACTAGATATATGGGATTGACAATGTCCTGTTGATGTTGAGTATGAGATGTTTGGTTTTGAGTTTAAATTTAGAAAGATGTGTTGAATCTATATACAAGAGGATATAAGTCCGAGGAAACCCAACTCTGATTGTCCATGGACTCTCATCATCATCATCATCATCATCATCATCAAGCTTCATGGAGCTGTATTCTCTTCTATGATGTTGCATTTTACTGTCTGAAATCCAAACTGCTAGTTAACTATAACATAATGACCGAGGCCTCAGTAAATGTGTTGTCTGTCTCAAGTTCCAGGTTGTCTTAGGCCCTCATATGATTGTTTCATTACACTGTATGTTGCATATCAACGTGCCTGTGCAATTAGCTTATTTATATAAACTCCCAATTTTCTTGTGAGCTTTGTAAGATTGAACCTTGAAATTTGCAGTGGATTCTAGTTATGAATCTGACTGTTCACTGGTTGATTCTCTTTCCAGAGAGACACAACTGGACTGTCTGCAGAGAATCAAGACCTTAAGCTACAGTTACAAGCTATGGAGCAACAAGCTCATTTATGCGATGGTAAGCATTTTGCTTGATCAATTTTTTGTTCATCTTGTTTTCTCTTTATTGACATGGTTAAGTATAGTGGAATATTCATTCTGTTCAGCATGATTAATCAGTTTCAAACAGTTGTCTGCAATCAGCAACCACTCTCTCATAATTTAGTGCAAATGCTATTTTAGCTATAGGAAAAGTTACGATCAGCTTGACGATCTTTTCAATTAAGGTTTAGAAAGTTCTCAATCTAGCATGTCGTTGATGTCACAGGAGAGGGAGTAGCTGATTATGTTTTTACTATCTCTCCTCCAAACGGTTATCTTGGTGTCAATCACAAACCATAATGAACAACACTCCAAAAAATCAATGTTATTTATTCAGTTTCATGTTGGGAATATTATTTCTAAATATTTGTAAAATGGATGCTAAAACATGCCATCTATCTGTAAGTTATGTTTTAGAGGGTTGGTCCTAACTTTGCATCCATCAGACCAAAAACTCAATACAGCCACACACCCCAATTTCTAGATGAATCTCTTGTATCCTTCACCGGTGCAGCAAAATAAACTAACCAAGTGGTAGTGACTTCCGCAATGATGCTCTTGACCAAGGTAGTTAAAATCGGGATTTTAACTTGAATCGGAAAGGGTACTTAAAATCGTAAATCTTAAAATCGTAAATCGTATCGTAAGATTTTATAAAAATCCTATATATATGCATATAAAATTATAAAGTTATATATATGCATGTAAAATAGCCTAAATAAAAAAAAACTTTTAAATCACTAAATAAATTTATATTCATAATCAATATTCATTAGCAATGTCATCCATAGCCACAAAATAGTGAAAAAAAAAACATAATAACTTCAATTAGAAAGGTTCCACCAGCCATCTAATTATAGAATCTAGATGCCTAATCTATAAATCTAAAAAATATGACACATTAAAATCATAAAATTCTATCATTTGATCCTTATCTTCCTCTCCACCAGCTTCATCATCAAAATCCATCATATCACCATCACCAAAGCAGGGACGCCAAAGTCCCGCAGCAGGGACGCGCAGCTTAGGGACGTCGAAGATGCAGCGACGCACGAAGATGAGGGACGAGATGCGATTAAGGCATACAAAAAATAGAGAACAAGATTTTTTTTTAAATAGATCAGGTCCAACAAAAAAAGAGGATTTTTTCAGAATCGTTAAAATCGCATCCGAATCGTAAAATCGCGATTTCAAAACGATTTTAACATATACGATTTTAACTAAGATTTAAATCGTTCGGGGGTCAAAAATCGTAAAATCTTACGATTTTACGATTAAAATCGCGATTTTAACTACTATTTCTTACCAAATTTTCCTAGAGGCCATGTTCAGTGACATCACGCTTACAGTCTCTCATAGAATAGATGAACTATGGTCTCTTTTGATGTTTGTCTGATCTGTTTCTCATAGATTTTTCTGGTCCTACTTACCATTGTCATTATTATTACCTTTTGCATGGTCAAATTAGCTGACCCTAGATGAAGCATGAGAATTTCCTAAACCGATTCTAATCCCTCTTAAATGGAGTTGTCCAGAGTCTACATTTATTAGATTATATGTTATTGAACTAAGATAAAAAGATTTAAATTCCCAAAATGCAACAAGTCCATTTAAAACCAACCATACATATAGAATACATTGTGAATTCTATCATTCTCATAATCTTCGATTCTTGAAATATATATATATTTTTAAAATATTTTTCCCCATGTTATTTTATTAGGAGATTTTATTTTAGATTTATTGAACAACATGATTCCAGTCACTGTGGTTTCAATTAAGAAAAAACCATATCTTTTTGTTCACATTTCATCTTTAAAACATATTCGATGTGTCCTTGCAGCATTAAACGAGGCACTGAATCACGAACTACACAGATTGAAGGCTGCAACCGGTGAAATATCAAAACCCGACGAGGCATATAACATCGGACTGCAGAATCTAGCATACAGCCAGTCATTCTTTGCATTTCCCCATCAACAGCCAATCCATCACCATCAAGCTCTCCAATTTCAGCCCCAGTTCCAGCAGCCACAGACTGGCGTCTCAAATCACCAAATGCTTAGTCGCCCAGCTAGTCTTCCTGATGCTATGCGGCAAGATCCCCTCGGAAGGCTTCAGGGTCTGGATATCAACAAAGTATCCTCCAATCTTGTGAAGTCAGAGAGTTCCGCAGTATCTGTCAGCGAAAGCAGCAGTACCTTCTAACAATCTGACAGGCAAATCATCTACTCATCTGTTCAGCTCTGCTCATTCCTGTGCTTCCTTCTCATATGGTTCTACAGTTTGCATTCTACTAATCTTAAATTATTTGTCGAAGATGTCAGGATTGCATTATTCCTCCTTTTTCATCGCCTACAAGCTTTCTGCTCGAGTTCAGTTTTCACAATGTGTAAGATGCATTTGTTGTATCGTTGGGAATCGAAGATCAAATTTTACCCGAGATCAAATTATATATATTTCTTTTGGCGATTATGGAATCCTTGTTTGAGTTGGGCATGTTTAAATTTGTATTCTTCCTTGTGTCATTGTGTGTAGAACATTTTGTTTAGAATTTGAATTACGAAGCTGTATCAACTCGCGTTCTGTACAATTTATTTGTCTGTGAAAATATTAATTGTTATTGAATTGGTCAAAAGTAATTCATGTATCATTTCCTTGTTCATCATGATCGGCGTGCATTACTTTTCTCATGCTGTCACTTAATTTGTCGTTACGGTCATCCGAAGAAAAGACTGAAAGCACGGGTCAACTCCTGGTGGAGCGGACTGATTCGTTAGAAATTGAGTTTCCAGTTTGGTTTTAATTGCTTGAAGAATTTTTTTCTTGATACGTGGGTTAACTCGATCTGTGTGGGTAGCGGACTCAAACGGGTACTATTCCGGAGAGAATCGACGTCGACGATCAATCATCAGAGTTCAACCCATGTAGATACTGACACTAGAATAAGGACTTATATCCTGTGAAATTAACATGAGCATTAAAGGAACATACCGGAGGTTATCCGGCGGAGCCCACTCTGACGCTCAAGTCAGTGCCTCGATCTGGGAGATGAAGAGAAGACAAAAGAGGTATGTGTGAAATAGAGAAAGCGTAACTCTTTTACCGAAGGGGTTGGAGTACCTTTTATACTTGTGGCGACCGTCTCACAAATCTCCACGATCTTTGCCACATCCCTCAATTGTCGGTTACAGGATAACCTTTGCAACTGTCCAAGCCGTTATTAAGTTCGGACCGTTGCGACAATTATGAGTCATAATGACTCTGCGATAATGAGTGATGGTTATCCGTAGATCCGAAGAAAGGAGGACCGTTCCTTGAGGCCGAATGCTTCTTGGGCTCCGCTTCCCCGAGGTGATCTCGGGGCCCTCTGGCCCGGGGGGGAGGGTCCCGGGGATTTTGCCTTTTAGAGGTGGTCTCGGGGACCTGACTTTTTGAGGTAATCACGGGAGTGCGCCCTCTAATTTGATCTCCGGAGCGTGTCTACCTGCGGGGGGTCTCGGGGGATTCCCTTCCCGAGAGGGTCTCAGGAGCTTCGGAAAGAGAGTCGTTCAGACTCGCTATATCTTGCCACATAGCTTCTTCAATTCACGTGTCAACCACGGGGTGCTCAACTCCATCACAAGCCCCTCCCTTCAAGTCTGATCGAAGGAAGTGTTGCTGATTGATTAGACTAGTATGTGCACTGAAGAAGCTATGTCACAGTGAGTCGCTTGTCTGACTTCAAGGAAGATCTGGCCTAGGCACGGTTGGATGTATGGGCCGCCTCGGACAGGCTCAAGGAGGCTCTGGCGGATCAAGACAAAATGTCTGGTGAGATAGAGCAGTTAAAGCGTGCCAAGGAAGCAGCCGAGGTCGAACTGTGCAACTTTTGGGCTGTTGAGGCTTCCTGTATTAAAGAGGCCAAGATAGGTTTCAAGGCTAAGTTCCGGGAGTCAAATGAATTCGGCGATATCCTTGTCGACCAGGTAATGAATTGCTTGAAGCAAGGCTTCCATGGGTCCATCGACTAGCTGAGGAAGACTCAACTTTTGCCTCCGGATGCTGACCTGAGTTTTATGAGCATCAGCCGAGTTTGGGAAGAGCTCCCACCCAAGGACAGAGAGTTGTGGAATTACTCGCTACCCGGGAGCTTGGCCTCGACGTACCCCTTTTGATTATAATGAAAATATTTCTTTGCCTTACTGTCCTGAGTATGCTTTTGTGTTTGTCTTCTTGTAATATTTATCTTCGTCGTGAGGTCCAAGAGTGTAGCAGAATAGGTGTTTCTCTCCGACTCTAGGAGCCAGATTGTCGATTAACCTTCTTGAAAAATAGGCATTCCCTCTCAGCCCCTGGGGTAAGGGAGTCAGGGAGCTACTGCTCGGCCCCCGTAGCTTCTTGGGTTGGTTTTAGGGACCCAGAACACCCTATGATGTTAGGTGTCTTCTGGGGTTTTCAGGTTTGATCATGGGTGTGGATCTCCCCAAGGTAGCCTCTGGTAGGATCGAATACGTCCGCTAGAAGGGGGATGAATAGCGATTCTTCTATGCTTTCTTGTACCTGCGTTGTTAGTTGCACAGCGGAAACAATAATAAACAGAACAAACAACGCTAACACAGGAATTTACTTGGTATCCACCCCGGTCGGGTGACAAATCCAAGAATCCGTCGGTGGATCACTCACCGGATAACCTCCGGCTAGCCCGCGTCGCTCCTTGTGGGTGGAGAAACCTCGCCACAGCATCTCGAACACTATCTGGGCACCAAAGACTACTAACACGCTTTACCCAAACGAGTTTCGTCAAGAAACTCAGCCACCACGAAGTTCTCTTTAAATAGGTCTCGGGGGCTGATTTCTTGCTACCAGTCGACTGCCCCAGGGCAATCGACTGGTGCCAGCCAAATTCGACCGTTGACACCCCAACGTTTGAATTTGCCAGCTCACCAGCCACCTACCAGTCGACTGCCCCCAGGGCACTCGACTGGTCCCTAGCTGAATCCCTTCCCGAGTACATTCACACAGCACTCGACCCTCATGACTCTACTGACTCCTCCTCCGCAGCCTCGACTGTTGCTTTCGCGCCCTCTTCATCTTCGGCTCCCGTCCCTCAAATGCACGCAAGCCTCCTGTTTGCCTCCATGCCATCCTTCACGCATGCCTCGAAGTTCGCGCCCATCAGCTCATCGTCCCTGCTCTCCAAGGTCCCTTGGATGCGCACGCAAGCCTCCAGCTTGCCTCCATGCCATCCTTCACCGTACCGAGGCCGTCCAGTCAAGTCCATATGTGTAACCTGTACAACCTGCACACTCAACAAACACATATAAGTACACAAGGAAAATCCTAACTTAAACCCTTTGCCCAAACATCAAAACCTATGGTAACTCCGGAACATCTTAGGGCCGATTGCTCCAACAATCTCCCCCTTTTTGATGTTTGGCAATACGTTTAAGTTAGGGAAAGCAAGATAGTAGTCAATAGCAAAAACCATGCTAAATAAATGCATATGCAATGCAAAATTGATCCTATCCCAGGATCCCAGGGCATCCCACACCTAACCCTCCAAGTTAGAATTTTTCACACCTAGCCCTCCAAGCTAGGACTTTTCCACACCTAACCCTCCAAGTTAGGAATTTCGCTAAAGTGGGCTTTTTAAAGTTTCTCTCAAGCTCCCCCTACACTGGACTTACAAAGGCTTTTTAAGAACCTCTCTAAGGTTCCCCTTACGCCAAAAATGGCCCTAAAACTCAGCTCCCCCTAGAACTAGGGTTTCTAGCAAAGGTATGTTTGGTTTCCCACTTAAACCCAACATTTCTCCCCTTTTGCCACACATCAAAAAGACCCCAATAATATCCCAATTATTGGATCTTTACATCCCCAATGATCTTAAACACAGTGTATTAGACCCCCATACACTTGTTACTCATCATTTGAACCCCAAACCAGCTGCTGATACACAAACAGCACTTGGGCAGTCGACTGCCCAAATGGGCAGTCGACTGATACTCTGATTTCAGCCTTTCTGGCCATTTTTCAAAAATGCGCCTGAAATTCCTCAAATCTCCAAAAATTCTCAAATTTTGTGGAGAACTTTGTAGTAGCCATACCTACTTGGGAAAAATACAACTCCCCATGTATCTATCACCATTCCCAAGTTTGACACAAAACCCAAAAATTTTCTAAATGAAAATTAAGGCAACTAGGAGGCAACCTCCCCCTTAACCTATGCCTTCTTCCAATTTCCAACTTACCTAGGTGAAGTTCTATCCAACTTAACACCATAACACCATGTCGAGTTATACCCAACCCAACGACCATGTTCTTCTCCCTTGGACACTATCAAAGACTTGCCCCAAGCAACCTTATTCCTAGTGCCAATAAGAACTCAACAAAACTTAAGATAGTCTAAAAGGTTTGCAAGCACACTTGCTAAAATATACCCTATCCTAGAAAATTATGATTCTATGAAAATATCAAGTGTGCTTGACTTTAGGCACAATTCCTAGTTTCCTAAATATGGACATTTTGTATCAACATTGAAAATCATCCATACTTCCATGTGTTTTTCAAGACTCACACTTATAATTTACCACATGAGATTTGTCCTTAACTCTTCTCTTTTGCTTATGTATCATTAAAATGACAAATCTCTCCCAATCCTAGACACATAGGGGGAAATTTTCAAGAACTTATCATTCGAGACCATCCAATGAATTTTAAGCATTTTAAACCATATGATATCAGCCCATAAAGTTTCATAAGCCATCATGACCTTCCTATGTTTCTGATTTGACAATTTCTTACAGTCCACTAGGCTTCCTCTTCCTCAGCCTTCAGATCAGTCGACTGCCCAAATGGCAGTTGACTGGGAAAACTTACAGTAGGCTCTCGAACTCGTACCAGTCGACTGCCCAAATGGCAGTCGACTGATACCTGAATTTCAGGTTTTTAGTCCGAATTTCAGAAATACCTAAATAAATGTACAATTCTCCAAAAATTTTGAAATTTTGTGGGGAGATTTGTGGGGCTAATGTATACTTGGGAAAAATACGTTTCCAAACAAATGTACTTCGGATCCCAAGATTGGCACGAAATTCAACTTATCCTAAAGTGTATCATTGAAACTCATCCCCAAGAGTCTCAATTGTGACTTCTCCTTAATGTATTCTCTTATACTTGATCATAGCTCAATTCTAGCACTGAATTGCATGGTGTTTACTCATTAAAACCTTATTTTCTCAGATATAGTCTATTTTACCCTTTCTCCCTAATTCTCCTTTTAATGTGCCATTTTCTAGAATTAAGACTTACCCAAGTCTTCCAATCCTTTTGGCATATTTCAACCTAATTTTCTAGGAGAGAAACTCTTGATATCCATTCATCATGGACCCCATAGGCTCCTAGAGCTCCCCCTTGAGCTCTGAGCCCTAGCCACCTCCCTAGGTGACTCAATCCACACTAAGCCACACCGGTGTGCCCCCGGTGACTCTTGGCCTACAAAGTGAACCTTCTTATCCTTGGACACCTTGTCCTTGGTTAAGTCACCCTTTCTACCCTTGGATGACATTCCCTTGCCATCCTTGGGCTTACCCTCCTTACCATGATTGTATGCCTCCCCAGCATACTTCTTTTTGTTGGCCTTGGAGGTCTTAGCCCGGTATCCCAATCCCGATCTATCGTAGTTGGGTTTCAAACTACCCAACACCATGTCTAGGCCCTTAGATCCAACGGAGAATCTTTCTAGAGTTTTTTCTAAAGTATCAAGCCTTGCCCTCAAAACTTGATTTTTCCTTTCTAGATTTTTGACCTTAGGGTCCATATGTCCATTTTGGACATTTCTAGACCTACCCTCCTTTCTAGGTATATTCCTTCACTTCTTAGGATTAATGCCATCATTTTTAGGTACAAGGGTCCTAGGTTTGTGATGATGCATGTTTTTCTTGAGATTTTGACCTACCTTGTTATTCCTAGTTCTATCATGATATCTAAAACCATGGTTATGCATCATTAAGCAACTTTCATCAAAACTAGCACTCATGGAGGAATGACTAATATGATTTTTACTATGCAAGAAGGAACTTGACATTAAATTGCTTTTTATTCTAGGGTTAGGAAGTACCTCCCTTACCCTTGAAGTTCCTCCTTGATGTGGACTTCTTTGCTTCCTCCTTTCTTCTTTCTCCCATCTCCTCAAGTGGTCCATCTTCTTGAGCTCTCCACTCTTTGGACACTTGGTGTGATAGTGTCCTAGCTCAACACACGTGAAGCATCGAATCCTCTTTTTCTTTTCTTGGGCTCCTCCAATCCTACAACCCACGTTAGATTTAAATCGAATGGACTCGGGTCTAGATTTTACCTCCTTCTTACCTTTCGGGCACTTGTCCTTGTAGTGTCCCTTTTCGTTGCAACCAAAGCATATAATATGCTCCTTTCTCTTGGCTTTGGTGGGGTTGGAGACTAGGTTGACTTCCTCTTCAACCTTGGATGAAGAAGATGCTTCCTCTTGTTCTTGTGTGGACGAGGGTCTCTCCTCCTCCTCAATCCTTGAGGTGGTGACCTCCTTCTCTTCTCTAGATGAGGTGGATGACCTCTCACTTTCTTCTCTCACTTCTTGAACCAATGAGTTGATTTCTTCGGGCTCTTGAATTTGTGTAGGGTTCTTGTGACACTTTTCCAACTTATCCCACAATTCATGAGCATTCTCATATTTACCTACATCATTCAAAATATCGTTAGGCAAAATATTTAACAAGATATCAATTACCTTCTTATTTGCCCAAAATTACTCTTGTTGCTCTTTGTCCCAATATCTAGGACGAAGCTTCTTCCCGTGCTTGTCCTTTGGAATTTCGAAGGGCTTTTCTATAGCTATCCTACATGGCCAATCCATGCTAAGCCAAGTCTCCATCCTTGCCCACCAATATTTGAAGTCTTCATGATCGTAGGGTGGTGGTGAGTTGATATCGTTACCCAACATGTCTTCCATGACTCTTTTCCTCTAGCGAGTGCTCCCTCGGCGATTAGTCCGATCAAGAGCGGTCCTTCGCTCTGATACCAATTGTTAGGATCGAATACGTCCGCTAGAAGTGGGGTGAATAGCGATTCTTCTATGCTTTCTTGTACCTGCGTTGTTAGTTGCACATCGGAAACAATAATAAACAGAACAAACAACGCTAACATAGGAATTTACTTGGTATCCACCCCGGCCGGGTGACTAATCCAAGAATCCGTCGGTGGATCACTCCCCGGATAACCTGCAGCTAGCCTGCGTCGCTCCTTGTGGGTGGAGAAACCTCGCCACAGCACCTCGGACACTATCTGGGCACAAAAGACTACTAACACGCTTTACCCAAGCGAGTTTCGTCAAGAAACTCAGCTACCACGAAGTTCTCTTTAAATAGGTCTCGGGGGCTGATTTCTCACTACCAGTCGATTGCCCCCATGGCAGTCGACTGGTACCAGCCAAATTCGACCGTTGACACCCCAACGTTCGAATTTGCCAACTCACCAGCCACCTACTAGTCGACTGCCCCAAGGGCAGTCGACTGGTCCGTAGCTGAATCCCTTCCCGTGTACATTCACACAGCACTCGACCCTCATGACTCGACTGACTCCTCCTTCGTAGCCTCGACTGTTGCTTTCGTGTCCTCTTCATCTTCGGCCCCCGTCCCTCGGATGCACGCAAGCCTCCTGTTTGCTCCATGTCATCCTTCACGCATGCCTCGAAGTCCGCTCCCATCAGCTCATCATCCCTGCTCTTCAAGGTCTCTCGGATGCGCACGCAAGCCTCCAGCTTGCCTCCATGCCATCCTTCATCGTACCGAGGCCGTCCAGTCAAGTCCATATGTGTAACCTGTACAACCTGCACACTCAACATACACATATAAGTACACAAGGGAAATCCTAACTTAAACCCTTTGCCCAAACATCAAAACCTATGGTCACTCCGGACCATCTTAGGGCCGATTGCTCCAACAGCCTCGAAAGCCCAACTGCCAGGCCCGCAGCTGTTCATCTATGGGACCCATGTTGGCTCCTTTCTTTATTGAATGTTTTCGACCTCCGAACCGTCGTCTCCAGGCCCCAGGAGATCCATTGAATTGACCCATAAAGGTTTGCAAATTCCCAGACTCTGCTGGGGCATGCCAACCGATGGTGACAGAAAAGATGCGACGCTTCAGGATTGACGTCCATTATTGCTCCTGCGCCATGCCTTCATTAAATGCGGATGGGCAGTCATCTTTATAAAGGCGGAAGACCAACACGTTTGTTCTCCTCCATCTTTCCTTCCCGTTCTCATGGACCAGGAAAGGAAAAGAGGTTGTAGCCTGGAGGGGAACCCGACAAGGGAGGAGGTTTACCACCCAGAGGGGTGCGAAGCCCCGTCTGCCCAGGCTAAGTCAGGTGCTCCCAGAATCCCCTATGAGGCGTGCAATCTTCTAGTACATCTTCCATTGCCCCCCCTTCTAACAGGGGTTTTTTTTTGCATTACTGGGGAGCATAGCAGAGATGATATCACACCTTTCCCGGGAGAGCACGACGGAGATGGAACCATATGTTTTACTGGAGAGTCCAAAAAAGACATGACATGCTTCACCGGGGAGCATACCAGAGATGATATCATTTGTTTCACCTGGTAGCATCTCCTGATGGTTCATCTCTTGTCTATCTCAAATGCTCTTCCCCGTCGGATCGCTTGCTTCCCCGAGTTTTGGGCATCGACCCTCAGTCGGGTCTGGGGTAGTTTGTCATCCGAGGAGGAGTTGTAGTTGCTGCTCCCCCTTCTCTTCCCTTTGTATTTTGCAATTCGTCTTTATTCTTAAATGTGAGTTGACTATAAGAGGCAATCAGGGTCTTTGAATGAAACTGTTTCGTCCATTTGTACCCCATGTTGTTCTTGCTCCTCTTTTGTTCGTGAATGGTCATGAGAAGGGAGGACCCAGAAGTCCCAGCCGCGGCCGAAAATCTAAGGATCCTGACCATAATAAAGATGGCTCCCCACTTACCCGCCACTGGAAGACGGTGCTGAGCTAAGCGACCATGCTGGGATGCTGAAGCGATAGGGGAGAACCCGGGCAAAGGAGTGATCTCCTCTACTGGCTCCACTGATTGTATCTCCTATTCTTTGTATTTCCTTGAGATGTCATTGTCAATGTATTTCTTGTAGAAATGAAGGAAAACACTTGTTACCTCTGATGTGTAATTGCTTCGAGCAGTAATCAGATATTCTGTTGGTTCCCCCTTGTCTGAGGATGCTTGCTTCATATCTGGTAGGTTGTGTTAACCTTCTGTCCTCAAGCCTCCTCTAATTCCCAGCTAGAGGTGGTAGGGGCTGCGTAGATCATGGTTGGGTATCCGCAACACCCAGACCAAGCCTAACTACCTCGGGCATCTGCAACACCGCGAGATATTAGGGTTTTTATTTCTTGGTCGGGCGTTTGTAACACTCAGACCATGCCTAGGTACCCTGGGCATCCGCAACATTGTGAGATATTAGGGTTTTTGTTTCATGGTCGGGCGTCTATAGCACCCATACCAAGCCTAAGTACCCCGGGCATCCGCAGCACCACGAGGTATTAGGGTTTTTATTTCTTGGTCGGGCGTCCGTAGCACCCAGACCAAGCTTAAGTACCCCGGGCATCCGCAGCACCGCGAGGTATTAGAGTTTTGTTTCTTGGTTGGGCGTCCGTAGCACCCAGACCATGCCTAAGTACCCCGGGCATCCGCAGCACCGCGAGGTATTAGGGTTTTTGCTTTTTGGTTGGGCGTCCGTAGCACCCAGAGCAAGCCTAAGTACCCTGAGCATCCGCAGCACCGCGAGGTATTAGGGTTTTTATTTCTTGGTCGGGCGTTTGCAGCACCCAGACCAAGCCTAGGTACCCTGGGCATCCGCAGCACTGCGAGGTATTAGGGGTTTGTTTCTTGGTTGGGCGTCCGTACCCTCCAGACCAAACCTAAGTACCCCGGGCATCCGCTACACCGCGAGGTATTAGGGTTTTTGTCTTGGTCGGGCGTCCGTAGCACCCAGACCAAGCCTAAGTACCCCGGGCATTCGTAGCATCGCGAGGTATTAGGGTTTTGTTTCTTGGTTGGGTGTTCGCAGCACCCAGACCAAGCCTAAATACCCCGAGTATCAGTAGCATCGTGAGGTATTAGAGTTTTTGCTTCTTGGTTGGGCGTCCGTAGCACCCAGACCAAACCTAAGTACCCCGGGCATCCGCAACACTGCGAGGTATTAGGGTTTCTGTTTCTTGGTTGGGCATCCGTAGCACCCAGACTAAACCTAAGTACCCCGAGCATCCGCAGCACTGCGAGACATTAGGGTTTTGTCAGATGTACTGGCATTTTTGTGATGACATGTTCTTTTATTTCATGAATTCACTGCAAGGCAGCAAGGATACACATGTGAGTACATGGTATGCCACACAAATCTTACCGGGGGTGACAGGGTTGGAGACAGTTGGTCTGCTCTGGTCTCTTGAGCTTTTTGGTCTTGTCCTCCTATGAATGGTCACTTCCTCTAGTTAGCCTTCCTGTGCTCTCGGGTTTTTTCGGAACTCCGATCTGACTTCCCCACTGTAGCATCGCCGAAACACCAGTTGGTCTCCTTTGACTTCAGTCACTTGGTCGCCTACTAGGAATTTTATCTTTTGGTGGTAGACAGAGACCACCGCCTAGAAGACACTAAGCGCGGGGCAGCCCATGATGGCGCTGTAGGATGAGGGAGCGTCCACGATCAAAAAGGGTGTCCTCCTGGTCCTCTCGAGCAGGTCGCTGCCCAATGACAACGATAAGGTGATTTGTCCTATCAGCTGCACTCGATATCCGGTGAAGCCAAATAGCGGGGTTGAGACCGGAAGTAGTTCATCCTCGTCGATCTGTATCTGATCCAGAGCAGTCTTGTACAGGATATTCACGGAACTTCCTATATCCACGAAGATGTGCTTGACCTCATAGTCGGTGATGTGGGCAAGGATCACCAAGGCATCTTCATGGGGATCTTCCACCTCTTCCAAGTCGTCGGGGTCAAACGAGATCGTAGGGCCGTGATCCTGGCTCCGGCTCGTCCCAATTGCATAGTTCTCCAGACGCGGGGTGTTGGACTTCCTTGCCCTATGAGAATCTCCTTCGGTGTGTCCTCCAGAGATTACTCTCACATGTCCAGAGGGCGGGCCGCGTGTAGGGGCCTTGCCCTTCCTGGAGTCTCTTTCCAAGGAGGGAGACCTGAGGGGTGCATGCCCCCGGCTCCTTCCCCTTGACCGCGACCGAGACTGGTGTCAGGTCTCGTTTTCTCCCGACTGCCTCCGTCTGCGGGAGAGACTTCGCCGAGCGAAATTCTGGCGATACCCCATCTTCTTCCACTTCCTCCGAGATTTGGGGTCTGCCTCTTCATTCAATATTTTCTTCAAGGCATGACACTCCTCGGCGGAATGTGTAGTACTGTCGTTGAAGCCGCAGTACTTCATCAGTGGCTCTGGCTGTTCAGTGTCCACTGTCTCAACCAGTTTCCGTCTATCAGCCCACTGGTCCTTCCCCGGGTGAAGGTCTTTTCCTCAGGTTGGAGTTGGGGCTTCCCTTCTTTCGAACCTGGTAATGGCTTGAGGGGGGACTCCGGCTGGTTCCTTGCGACGAGCGAATTGCACCTCCTCCACGTTGACGTGCTTGACCGAACGCCCTAACAGATCATCGAAACTGGCGGGTGACTTCTTCACCAATGATCGGAAAAAATCCCCTTCCGAGAGCCCTTGGGTACAGGTGCTGACGAGGATTTCTGGCATTGCACTTGGCACATCTTGTGCCACCCGGTTGAATCGCTGGATGCACTCCTTGAGCGGCTCTTTCGGCTTCTACTTGAGAGCGAATAGATTGGGTGTCGTCTTCTGATAGCGACGACTACTGACGAAGTGGTGGAGGAAGACAGTTCTAAACTCCATGAAGGAGTTGATAGGACCTGGGGGCAGCCTCTGGAACCATCGTTGGGCTGCTCCGGATAGGGTGTTCAAGAACACCCGACACTTTACACCATCGGTATACTGATGTAGGAGTGCCGCATTTTCAAACTTATAGACATGATCCTCCGGATCTATCTTTCCGTCGTAATCAACAATCCTAGGCCCGCGAAACTACTTCAGCATGAGGTCTTCTACAATCTCGGATGAGAAGGGAGTAGAGGGAGCCTTAGAGGAGGCCTTAGGTTCCTCCCTCTTCTCCTGTCCATCTTCATGTCTCAGCGCACTAGAGGCTATCGAGTTGGCCTTCTCAATATCTCCGGAAGAGTCTCGCTGGTGGTCCGGACTACTCTGGTGCGTTGCCCCAGTGGTGTGATGGATCTTCGCGGTTGGGGGGGGGGGTGCGAGATGGAGATTTTGGGGATCTCCTCCCGCACAGAAACACCTCGCTGTGAGGCAGCTTGCTCGATTTGGTGCTGTTCGAGTGCCTCTTTGATGGCATTGGTCACCAAGCATTTCAGTTCCTCTTTCGTCAGGACAAAGGATTGTCCCGCCGGCTCTTCCATCAGTGCTCCTTCTGGTGCTTTACTGGTTTCCCACAGACGGTGCCAAACTTGTTCCGGAAGGAATCAACGTCGACGGTTAGTAGCCAGGGTTCAACCCACGCGGACGCTGACGCTAGAAGAAGGACTCACACCTTGTGAGATTAAGACGAGCGTTAGGGGAACACGCCGAAGGTTGTCCGGCGGAGCCCACTCCGGCGCTCAAGTCAGTGCCTCGATCCGGGAGATGAAGAGAAGACAAAAGAAGTATGTGTGAAGTAAGAAAGCGTAACCCCTTTACTGGAGGGGTTGGAGTACCTTTTATACTTGCGGCGACTGTCTCACGAGTCTCCATGATCTTTACCACGCCCCCCAATTGTCGGTTATAGGATAACCTTTGTAACTGTCCACGCCGTCATTAAGTTTGGACCGTTGCAACATTTATGGGTCATAATGACTGTGATAGTGGGTGATGGTTATCCATAGATCCGAAGAAAGTGGGGTCATTCCTTGAGGCCGAATGCTTCTTGGGTTCTGCTTCTCCAATGTGATCTCGGGGTCCTCTAGCCCGGGGGGAGGAGGGGTCCTGGGCATTTTGCCTTTCAGAGGTGATCTTGTGGACCTGTCTTCTCGAGGTGATCTCAGGAGTGCGTCCTCTGATTTGATCTCCGAGGCGTGTCTACCCGCGGGGGTCTCGAGGGATCTTCTTCCCGAGAGAGTTTCGGGAGCTCTAGAAAGAGTGTCGTTCTGATTCGATATATCTAGCCATATAACTTTTTCAATATACATATCAGTTATGAGGTACTTAACCTCATCAAGTACGGCCCATCTTGATTTATTTTAAAATGAAATGATAAAATTATAATTTAACCTATTTAAATTATTTATCGAATTTATATTTTAAATTTAGAATTTAATTACGGACGATTTTGTTTTGTTGAGTTAATCAAACGCATACTTCTTTTCAAACTAATTTAATAATATATGTATTATTATATGGGTAAAAATCTTACAGAGTCTCATTTTATATATCAGAGTCTTTGTTTATAAAAATATGCTAAAGTGCACTTCTTTATTCTGAAAATATATCTAATTGTTGGCCCAGCGTTCTCGTTAATATGTTTCATGATCATTATGAAATAAATAAATTAGGAGATCATTAACCTAGATAATATTTAATATATAAAAGAAGACAGATACTTAGGCTACGTTTAATTAGAGATAATATAATTCAGTTTATAATGTAATTGAGTTTGTAATATAATCCAAATTATACGTTATTGACCTTGTAATCCAGATTACAACACTTTTATTAATTTTTATAATACAGATTATATTACATTATAATTTTAAAACGGTACTAAATAAAATAATTAATTTTATAATATAATACTGATTATATTACAAAGTTGATTATCCTTTATCAAACATAACTTTGATTCCATCAGGATAGGATTTGACCTTTAAGTTTTATAATAACAACGCCTTATATATTAATCATGAGTCCATTCAAATTTTAAAATATATATAATTTAGACCTTACTAAATAGCTACTCCAACTTATAAAATCTGATAATTACTCCGTATATAAAAGTCCAACGCCTAATACCTACATTATAGGTATAAAAGTTGTTTAATGGAGGTTGGTTAAGTATGAAATAAATGATTTTTACATTGCAGTAATAATTGAGATTGAAACTCTCAATTTTAAATTCAAACATGATTAAAATTATTCAAATTTTATAGCCTTCATGTTTTAAAACATTTGTATAAGTTATTAAATACCAACTATAGCACTATCACACCATTATATTAAGTGCTATATATTGTAATAACTATATAATAATTTTTTAATAATTTATATTTTATTTTGTTGAATTGATTAATTCGAAAACGATCAATTTGATTTTACAAAAATTTCTTATTGATCGATAAATTAAAAAATATTTTGAGAAAATCTATCAAAATAATCAACATTTTTAGAATTATAATCGGAGAAAAATTCTTACAATATACTATAGCTAAATTTTGACTCTCATATCCCTAATTAAAGGTAATAATATATTGGACCATGTAATAGATGAATCTGGGATGACCGATTCGGTCATATAGAAAATTTTCATTCATCACCAAGATAAATTGGGAAACGCTTATGGTAGACAGTTTAGAAGTCCAGCGTCTTAATATTCATGTCCCATTTAAAAAAAATCTTACAAAATATATCATAATTAGGGATCGAATCAAAGATACCTATAATAATGATGAATTGTCCTACCATTGCACCTTGTAATACTTACATAATAATGTCTATACAATGTAGCCATTAGTCTTAAATGTTACAATAACATTAAAAATTAAAAAATGAAGAGCATTATAGTAATTCAATAGATTTTAGATATTCTAATATCTTTTCGATAGCGTTTATATATTATAAGTAGTTTTCGATAACTGATATAATAATATTGAAATAAAAAATATTTTAGCAGGAAAAAAATCTAATGAACTCTCTTATTTATTTATTTTTAAAGAAAAAGAAATGTTTAATTTGGAGAGTCTTTTAATTTTTACCCTTCTTATATTACCTATAAAAATGTAAAACATAAAATAAGTGTTCTTAAAGCTATGCCTAAGTATCACCTAGGTATTGGATAGTTATCCATTATCTCATCTTTTATAAAGGTGGTGTTTTAGGAGTCGTATTAATCGGTCATCACCTAGGTGGCTTAGGCGTTACAGGACGGTCAATTTTTTTATATAAAATTTTATTAAATCGATTAATTGAATACTATTGATTAACCAATCAATTTGTAAAAATTTAATAAAAAATAAAAACTTATCAAATCGATTAAATATTATCAATGAATTATTGTCAATGAATTGACCGATAAAAAAAATATTCAATCTAAATATCGTTTAGGCGGCCGCCTAACTGCCAAAAACACTATGACGAATGACCGTCCGCCTATCCGCGTTTTTTCAAAACATTGCATAAAATACGATCAAACAAAAACAGAGGGTTCCCAGCGTGGGGTCCATGGCATGTTTAGGCACTTATTGGGGTAGGTAACAACCGGTTGGCTAAGAAATAAATATAAATAGGCATCCAACCTTGGTTTTAGCGAATCGCGTGGCTGGGCACATCGCAGGAACGGAAGAGAGGCGACAGCAGAGAAAGCGACTTCCATTCTTCCCAACGATCTGCCGATCTCTTTCTAATCGGAGTCGACGTCGGCTAGTTTGAGATCGCGATCGGCGCGTCTTTGATCTTTATTTCCATCTTCTTGCGCTTGAAGAAGGTGAGAACTTCTTGTTGATTTATCCTTGTTTCGATCCTCGCACTCTTCTTCTTGTCTTTCGTGATTTGTGTTTGTTTTCCCCATTTTTTTCTTCATTTTGTGCTGAAAAAAATGGGGTTCTGCATTGTAGTCTTGAACAAGAACTTTCTCTCCTGGTTTTTAGCATCCTGATCTGTTTGCCTAAGGTTCTATTTCAGATCTCTCAGATGCGGCACTTCTTTTAGATTTTTTCCCCCTCTCTTTCACATTGTGTTGTCTTGTCACTCGCATTGCCGCTCTGAATCATTTTTTCCCTGTAACTTTGACATGGTTCGTCGTTAATATCTGCCGTTATGTTTTTGGGAGTAGATCTTCTAGAAGTAGCTTATTGAATTCTAAAGGGATCTAATGATCTGTAGGAGTTTCTTCTTAATATCACTATCTCGTTGACTAGATTCGACGTTGATGAACTCGATCAACATTATTCCAGATCGTATGGTATGGTTTGCGTTTTCCTTAACCTTTTGACGATTAACTACCTTTACTGAGTTATTTTCCTTTTGGTTTTGAACTATCATTTTTCCTAATTTTTGTTTAAACTTTTACTGCTATGATTTAGATCAGACTTTCTTTCTTCCTTCCTAAAACTCAATGGAAAAGTGAATTTTCTTATTCGAAGTTTTGCAGTGTCCTGCTGAAAACTGGAAGACAAATATCAGGGAATGCTGAAAGATGTGCTTGAACGCTAGCAATATTTTGTTTAACATCGACACTGCCGAAGTTGCTTCAGCGAAGCTTCCCTTGTTCACCTGGGATGGGGTTGACGATAACATGATTCAATCCGTGCTCTATGCACAATGGCAGGATGGAGCCAGTGAGACTATTGTGTTAGTTGACCTTGGGGACGATGGTTGAGCTATTCTTCTCTTGGTAGGCATCTAGATCGAACAAGCAAGTCAACATAGATTTGTAGGCACTTGATAGAATGACACAAGTAGAAAACAAGGGTAGTGTGTTGATGAAGAAGTATGAAATTGGGAGATTACTAGGGAAGGGAACTTTTGCCAAGGTTTACTATGCTAGGGATGTTAAAACTTCTCAAAGTGTTGCTATTAAGGTAATCGACAAAGAGAAGGTGTTTAAGGTTGGCCTTAATGATCAGATTATGCGAGAGATATCGGGGATGAGAATGGTGAGGCATGCAAATGTCCTGGAGCTTTATGAAGTCATGGCTACCAGATCTAAGATATACTTTGTCCTGGAATATGCCAAAGGTGGTGAGCTGTTTAACAAAGTTGTTAAAGGCAAACTCAGAGAAGATGTTGCTCGGAAATATTTTCAACAGCTGATTAGTGCGATAGATTTTTCTCATAGCCGAGGCGTCTATCACCGGGATCTGAAACCGGAAAACCTTCTGCTCGACGAGAACGGGAATTTGAAGATTTCAGATTTTGGGTTGAGTGCACTTGCCGAGTCCAAGAGACAAGATGGCCTACTCCACACCACATGCGGTACTCCGGCATATGTTGCTCCTGAGGTGATTAGCAGAAAAGGATACGATGGAGCCAAGGCAGATGCATGGTCTTGCGGGGTGATTTTGTTTGTTCTTATGGCTGGTTACCTTCCGTTTCATGATTCAAATCTCATAGAGATGTACAGAAAAATTGGAAAATCAGAATATCAATGTCCGAATTGGTTTCCTTTAGAGGTCAGGAGGTTGCTATCGCGCATTCTTGACCCAAATCCTGCTACAAGGATCTCAACCGCAAAGATTATGGAGAATCCTTGGTTCAGGAAGGCCCTTGATGGAGGAGTAACTAGAAAGGGAAAAGGAACGCCAGAAGTTGATCAACCTAACACTGATGAAGTTTTGAATTCCCTTGGTACCAAGATGGCTGCCGAGGGACAGGAGATGGGGAAGCTCAGCAACTTAAATGCTTTCGACATCATATCTCTTTCTGATGGATTCGACCTTTCAGGTCTATTTGAGGAGCCCGACCACAAGAGTGAAGCAAGATTTATATCAGCGCAGCCGGCTTCTAGCATTGTCTCGAAATTGGAGGATGTGGCGAAATACATGAAGTTTACAATGAAGAAGAAGGATCATGGGGTGTTGAAAATGGAAGGAAGCAAGTCGGGTAAGAAAGGAGTTTTGGTCATTGATGCAGAGATATTTGAGCTCACTCCATCTCTCCATCTGGTTGAGATGAAGAAGACAAATGGTGATACCTTGGAATACCGGAAAATATGGAAAGAAGATATCAGACCAGCCCTGAAGGACATTGTGTGGGCATGGCAAGGAGAGGAGCCGCAAATCTAACCTTCTCGATCAAGTTGCAACATTCAAAACTGGTAAGTAAACTTCTGTTTTGCGCCTAAGAAATCTCCTAATATTTGCTTTTATTTTTGTTACTTCTGTTTGTGCTACTTGTTCTATTGAAAATGAATTCATTAATGCTCACCATGGATTCATGATTTGCTTTGTTGCATGAAAAGTCACTTATGTTTTTTAAGAAATATTTACGTGACTGCCAATAAATTAAAGCTTTTAAAAGTTCAGTTATGTGATATAATGGGTAATTAAGTGTTACCTCTCCAGCGAGGCTGTCATTAGAGGCTCCTGCCGACTGAGGCACGCAGATTTATCACATCCCAGTTGTGCTGCAAAACCAGGGACTTCAAGTATGAAAACTATCAATATGATGAAGCAACGGTGCCTTTTGTTAGTTTATGGCACACTTTTGATAGTGGCAGGCAGTTTATTAGTATCTTTTACAATCATACTAATCCAATACACAGTATTCGGAATGAAACGTATAAAAATGCTAGAAACATTGGATTACAGTTGGAAAGTAGTCACGGGTCGTGTGCATTATTATTACGTTGGGGACCAGTGATTAAAAACAGTCAGACGAAGGATTAAAGGAAAAGGGTCGCCTTTCAGTGCAGTGGTTCTCACCAACCAATATGTTCAGCAAAAATGATAAGAGAGGTGCTTTTCCCACATGGTCCATTTCATTTCTCACCCCCTCTCTCTCTCTCCGTAATGAAATATCGTATGTGCCCTCCTCTTCTTTTCTTTTCTTCTTTTTTGTTTTTAATTTATTTAAATTTTTATAAAATAAATATTAATGAAAAAATATTAATAAAAAATAAAAATATTAATTAATTATTTTTTATTAATAATTTTTTAATTATTTTATTTTATTTTATTTTTATTATTTAAGCAATTTTATTTATTATTTTTTATAAATACTTTATTTTTAAAATTTTATATAAATTTAATTTAATTTTATTTTTAATCAATTTTATTTATTTTCTTTTTTCATAATACTTGTATTTTTTTAATTTATTATTTTTTAAATTTGGTTTTTTTATTGATTTTTTTTTATTAATTAGTTTTTTTATCAGTTTTATTTTTTTGAATAATTTTGTTATATGTCTATAATTTTTTACTTATTTTTAGTTATAAATTTTTGAAGATATTATTTATAAAATTTTTTAAAAGTATAAAAATAAAATAAAATTTATATATCTAAAACTAATAAAAATACTAACAATTAATAGTAAACACATTCCTAACTTAAGAACAAATATTTTTTTTCAAATGAAGAACACATGTAATAATACAAAAAAACATAAAAATGCATAAAAAGTACATTTTTAGTCAATATTGCCTTCAAATTCTGCTCCTGACGCGTTTGGTGGTGGTATACCCATTACTTCGTACCACAAATGAATACGTGTCCTATAACGAGTGACCCATCCTTTAGTTTCATACAATGAATGTTACCATCACCACGTTGGAATGAGAGGTACAAGGTAATGAAGATGTAAGAAAATTTGTACAAAGTGATTACCAACATGAGCAATAGCAATTTCTCGACGCTTTTGGTTTGGAACTGGAGGAGTTCTTAATGGCAAGTGAGTAAAACAACTCCCAACATTCTCACCAAATGTATGCAGTACAAGATTGTACCTTGATGCGATGACAATTCCCAAAGGTATAGCATCCATCCAAAATATTTGTGGGGCACTCGGCTCGAACCAATTCAATGAGAATAATAGATTAGTTATCAAATTTGGATCTGGATAAAGTTGATCATATAGATCCATATTTTGTTGAATCTCTTCCATATTAAATAAAATTAATATATATATATATATATATAAAAGTATTAATGAAAAATAATAAAAAAATTTAATTAAAAAAATAAAATTAAATAAAAGAGGGGTGGGAGAGGGGCATGCAACATAATTAAATTTTTTTAATTAATTTTTTTTAATTAAATGAGAGAATGAGGAGGGGAGGGGCACATGCGTCATTTGACGCGGGGAGAGAGAGGGGTGGAAGGGGGTGCGCGTTGTCAGAATTGTCAGGGGGTGGGAGAAGCAATTTACTTCAACGTGAATGACGTGACACTTCAATTGAAGCGATCCTTGACGGATTCACTATGCCCCCCAAGTTATAATTTTGTTCGGGGCGACGGGAAGCCGCCGTCGGTGTCCAAGTGACAATCAAATGTGTATATAAAAAATGTCACGTTATTCACGTTGAATTTCACGCTATAATTTTATGCTCTCTATCATAACTCTTATTTGTAGCTACGGAATTACTGCTGCAACAAATCAACAAACAAAAACATAGTTTCAAATTTTTTGCAACATCAAAAAGGCTTTGACAGAAAGAAAGAAAGAAGAAAAAGTGGAACCAACTGTCCATATGAACTGACGTAAGAGAACAATTCTTTTTCAGCTTGTTTTCTTGTGACCTGGACTGGGATTTTTCATGTGCAGTGATTCACTAAATTATCTGTTTGTATAAACATTAGGCCGAAGAGCCATTTGGTTGACCAATCACTGGCGTACCCTTGAGCCAACTTGAATGAACTGCGCCAGTATCTAATCATACAGATAAGTGCAATGGGCAGCAGCAGACACTGGACGATGGATTTTGAGTATATGCTAAGGGATTATTGGCAGGAGAAGTTAAAAATTAATTAATAAGATTGAATAACGTCGAATCTCGGACGATTAATTCGGTCCAGCAAAAAATATTAAAAAAGGGATTATTGGCATTGTCAGGAGAAGTTAAAAAATGATTAATAAGGTTGGATAACGTCGAATCTCGGACGATTAACTCGGCCTAACAAAAAATATTAAAAAAGGGATTATTGGCATTGTCAGGAGAAGTAAAAAAATTTGTTGGACCAGATAGCAGACGAACTTAAGGTGATCGGCTTGGTCCACGAAATTTTTTCACCAGTCATCAGGATAAATTGGGAAGCGCTCGTGGTGGACGGTCTAGAAGCCCAGCGTCACAGGATTCACACCTCATTTGAAAGAAAAATTTCTATAAAATACGTCATAACTAAGGAACGAATCGCGAATATCTGAGATAGTGACTAGTCGTTCTACCACTGCACCATAGCCCTAGGGGCGCATTGCCAAGAGAAGTAGCCTATTGCAGAGGTGGATAATATGGATAATATGAGATGTTTCATAAGTCATTCAATTAATGGGAAAAAAAACTTCTCTGCTTGTGCACTCTCTTTAGTAAGGATCTGGCGGTTCGATCCCCAGTTACGACGTATTTTACAAGAATTTTTCCTCCAAATGGGATGCGAATCCTGGGACGCTGGGCTTCTAGACTGTCCACCGTGAGCGCTTCCCGATTTATCCTGATGATCGATGGGATCCCAGATTCAATTTGTCTTTAGTAAGGATCTGGCGAGTCACTTTACTCTGAATTTGAGAGGATTTTGGTTGGAATCACTATTTCATAGCTAGAATCTTACTAGGCACCAGAAGTCGATCTTGAAAGAAAAGTTCAAATAAAAGTTCAACTCTCATAATTTCAAGAACTATAAATAGGTACATTAATATGCGATACAAACAAGTGTTATTCAGATATTGAAAACTTAATGGGGCTGTACCTGATTAAATTGATCGACTCCTTTTTTTTTTTTTTGGTTTGCGTGACACTGGTCTACAATGTCTTTGATTACTTCATCTTCAACAGCCTAACAACAGAACATTGCAGTATTAACTACAAGGTGAACTTTAAGCTCTATGAACACCCAGAATATTATACATTATTAAATGTATGCCCCAGGCAATGGTACAACAAAAAGATGACTAATTATCATCCTAGACATCCACGATTTAATCTTCAGCTACGACGTATTTTGCAAAAAAAATCTCCAAATAAAAAAATTTCTGTAGGACCGGATCGGTCGCTTAAGATTCAACGTTACCCAACCTCGTTAATTTTTTTTTTATATAAATATACTTTTTTTAAAACATCACCAAGTACAAAAATTGATCTAGAACATACATTACAATTATATAGATCCATAGCTTTAAGCACCTCCTTTAATAGAAAAGCCAGTATGTCAAACAGGATGAATTGATAGTTAACGCATATGATGTTATTATCTTGAGATCTGAGAGTCAAAATCTAATAAAACTAGTGTGCTCGTCTTTTGCACGTGCTAACCACAATATTCGAGCTAATAATCTTCATAATTTACTTCCCCGTATTGGTCCTGAGATGGATTGGCGAGGATGCCGAGGGCGTGCCACCTCGTTTAATAGAAAAGCCGACCCCGAAATTATGGTGCAATGGAAGGACATTAAATTACCACTCAGATATTCAAAATTCAATCTCTACTATGACGTATTTTATGAAGATATTCTTAAATAGAATGCGCAACGACATAATGCTATGCAAATTCATCAATTTTCTCGTTTAACAAAAAAAAAAAAAAATCACTGCCCTCGTGCTATGCTAGACAGGTCTGCGGAACTGATTCATAATATTTTAATGATGAACAAGAATACAAGATGTAAATAACAAAACTAGATTTATAGCTACAGAACGTGATAATGATCATACCTCAAGGAAACCATTTGAATTTTGTTTTGTTGTTTGACATCCCATACGTTGCTATCTGAGAATGTTTGACTAGGGGCGTTGCGGTTTCACAAGGTGTCAATGTAAGAGTAGCATCAGGAGAGCGTTTCGGAAATATGACACCTGATCCCTCTAAATTTGTTTTGTGGATTACAATTATAAATCGAGTTTAAAATGCTTATCACTTAATAATATTTATGTAGGATCCATCACACTTTTCATAATGACAGCCAAAAAGGAACTTACTAGCAAACACTCTCAATTAGGCAGACATTAAATAAGAGGAATAACTATATTTAAACATTGCTCTTCAACAGTATATAATCTCTTGCAACAACATCAGCGGAAAAAATTCTTAAAGAAATTCCTATATTATAGAGTTTAAAAAATTAAAATCGACACAATAATATGCGAAACTATAAACATCTGCCGAATTGCACTTTATTTTATGTACAAATACCACTTTGTAATTAGTATTCTTGTTCAACTCCAAAATAATTTAAATTACATCCTACAAAATCACCATGTTAGAATGAAGATGCCAGACAGTGTGGAAAAGGGGTTTATACCCTGTCAATTTGGGGAGCTACCTCACCTTGTAGCTTCATCACGTTTTTCTCAAGTAGATTAGCGCCCAACGAGGCTAAACTCATCATTTGGGCCCTCAGATTGGTTGTGTTATTCAAGGAAATAGCAAGTCTTTTTGTGATCTCTTCTTACTTTATGAAAATTTGTTACTTGGTCTGTTGTATCCCCATTAATTGGTAGGGTTGTAAAGAACAGATATTTTATGAGCAAGCTTGATGTTTGATGTTCAATTTGATAAGAATTTATTCATATTCATTTAATACCTAAAGTCAATTAAATGTACAAATTTGAACCTGTTAAATTAAATGAACCAAGTTGAACATCAGCTCGTTATGAATAATATTCACAAACAAAATTTATATATCATGTTCATCACAAAAATTCTTATCAAAGTTTAAAACCATAAAATTTTTAATTAACCACATAAACTTGAATGTTCATTTACTATCCGCAAAAAGGATGAGATAAAACAAGTTTACTCATTCACCATCCACAAAAGTTCCTTTTATTCTTTTAGTTTCACTTTGAGTATCCAACGTTGAAAATAGTATTTTAAATGGTGCTCCAGACAACTGCCTAAACACTGCCAAAGCAGGAGTCACACCATCTTTATCATAAGCGGTGCTTTAGGCGGTCAAAGATGGGGAGATATGGAGCGCGAGGCAGATGAGGCAGTGGGTGAAGCGGTAAAAGCTGTTAAAGCCAATAAAATTTAAAAATCTTAAATATATTAATACACTTTCTTTCCCTTTTAAAATATAAATAACTCCACCAATCTATTAAGTTAATCACAACCCACCTTATTCTAGGTGGAACCACCACCGCTATTGGTACTGCCACCTATTGTCATTTATATATTTATTTATATGTATTGTATTATATGAAGCTTATTTATACATGAGAATCACTTAATTATATATATTACATAAAAAATAATAACTATTTATAATATTATATAAATAATAAAAAAAATAACTACCTAAGAGGCCGAGATAAGTAAGCCGTCAATGATCATCTTGTTTACCTCGTACTGTCTATCCCCTTTTACAACATTGGTCGAATGAAACAGATTCGGATATCTCGGATAAGAGACGAGACTGATCCCTCCAAATATTTCAGTCAATGTCTAATCTAGTGGTCGTTACTTTATCCTCTCCATCAGATCAAACACTGTTGACATTCAAGCTTTCACTTATTGTTTCCATATCATGCGGAATCGAGAAGTCCAATCGGCTGACGTGCAGATTGATGTTTTCAAAGGTGAAAGCGTGCCAGAAGCCAGAGAAAGCAAGAGCAATCAAATCCTTCACGTCTCCTTAAGAAAAACCAAAAGAACGAAAACAACCGGTCGGAAACCTTAAAAATCGCGACTGTATCATCAGATCCAAAGCTCAAAAGGATCCCAATCCATACCGTAAGGATTCAAATCGAAGGACGCGTGGCGATCCTTTGAGATTCATGGAAATACCGATTGATCAAGAGATCGAGGGGAGGACGAGGAACTGACTCACCAGTGATTGGAATTGATGGAGTCGCAGATGTCGATGTCCAACGTCAGATCGCGGTCCATCAGGCGGTCGGTCGCGCGTCGCCTTATCCGCGATAAACAGCTACCGCCGCCACCGTCGACGATGACGACGACATCTCTTCGTACGGAACCCTACCTTCTCGTGACGATCCGTTGAGCTTCATCGGAAAAGAAGTCCAAGGAATCGATCACCGATTGATCAAGAGATCGAGGGGAGGACGAGGAATTGACTCACCAGTGATTGGTCATGGAGTCGCAGATCTCGATGTCCAGCTTCCGATCGCGGCCCATCAGGTGCCGCCGCCCCTTTCAACGATGACGACGACATCCCTTCGCCTCCACCTCCTATCATCTGTGCTTCAAATTATAGAACTTAAATAATGCCTGAATAATTAATTAGTTATTTTTTTAATTTCAAAAAGCCATCAAATTAAGAGTATCACTAAAATGCACACTAAAAATAATAGTATTATTTAATCACAGATTTTGTATAAAAATCATGATGGTATGCATTTAATTATCATGAAAAAATTATTACTTTTTGCTATTAATTCTTAAAGATCCAACAATTAATATTTAATGCATAAATAACGCAAAGATCAACTCTAAATATTTGTTCATAGGGCATTTTATAGGATAAATATTCATATTTTGCATAGCATAATTATGTAATTAAAGATACAAAAATGATTTCACCTATGAATATTATTTGATTCTATATTGTGTTCTAATGAATGTAAGATACTCAAACCCTTAGTAAAAAAAAGTTTACACCTTAAGCCATAGGGACATTTCTTCTAATGTCTATTTTTCATTATTTCATTAAAAAAAAAGACATTTTTCTACATATCATACTAATGAATCACCTCATATATTTTATTTTAATTTAAATTCTATGACATGGAGCATATCCCTCCCTGATGACTATTCCATTTGTTATCATAATTTATTATTAATTCATCATTCCGCTTATCACTTCAAAGATATACAAGAATTGAAGATGGAAAATATTGCTAGTATTCTTTTCTTTCCATGATGGTCCGCTGCAACTCACAAAAGCTCTCTTTTGAGTTCTTAAAGAGGATCAGCATTATCAGTTTCCATGGCCTGCAGGTTTGCATGGAACGCCATGCACGTTCAACAAAGTTTATCAGGAAAATAACTCCCAGAAAATCAGTTCTAAGCACAAAATGATAGAACGATCCTCGTGCTATCGCTTCGACTGAAGGAAAACAAAGGGATTCCTCCAACACACGCTTAAATTTTTGAAGAGGCAAACGAGATCTTAGACTTCAGCCAGAATAGTCGAAAGCATGTGCTCAAAATTGTCTTGTGATTCAGCGCATCTATTATGTTAAATCTAACAAACTAAGAAAGCCAAGTCAAAGACCAACAACCACCTAAAGTACTAGTGAGCGAGATGAGTAATTTAGATGCCTAATTCTAAAACTTGCATACAAATCTTGTTCATTTCTTACCTGTAAATGGTGGCTTGGTGTAGCAAGGTTCAAACGGGCAGCTGAAGATATCGTGGTGGAGGATAAATCCACACTGCAACTTCAAGCCAACCTGCTCTTCTGACTCAAAATATACAGATTGGTTGTACACGGTGGAGAAGCTGGAGCACATGAAAAGCCAACCAACAACCCTTTCCCTCTATATCATCTGTCGATCGATTTTTCGACCGACAGGATATAACTAGGAATGCACGTACCCTGCTTCTCCACCCTGAACAACCTATCTTCCAAATCATCAAACTCCAACTCTAAAACTCTGGATCTCGTTCCCTGCATAAATAGTAAAGAATGTGAGACAGGTGAGGCCAGGCTCCATAATAAAATTGAGCCAATGTCGTTAGGACAACAATGGCAAGTGTTTCTTTCCATCCAAATCAGCCAGTGGAGCTAACGGTGCCGGTCAAAATGGGTGGAGCCTAAGATGTATTGAAATGCACAGTGAAAACCAGCAGTAGCTAAACTGAAAACTGGTAGGCAAAACCAGGAAAGTATGCAGTAGCTATCTTGCAGTCAATTCAGAAAAAAAAAAACTATTATCGTAGAGGATGCTTCGATCTGAAAAGTACATGAACAAAGGGATGCTATTAAACTATCAACTGGCCATGATCATCTGCTTCATAGTTGTTACTTGAACAGGTATTAAAGGCGCTCGTCTCGTTGCACCTAGGTGCAAAGCACAGCCAGGCGAGCTTTTTGAGCATATGTGCATTAAGCATGCACCTTGTGCGAGGAGGAAGAAATTGGTCTTGAGGAAACCGATAAAGATTCAGCTATACAAATCTGAAATATTTAGTGATGATGATAATAACATGATTGAGGAAGACGATGAAGATCTTGATGATTTAGATATTTGAAGTTTTTTTTAATTTGAATTATGTGGATAATGTATTTATTTGCTAATGAATTTTATATTGATATTATTGTTTAATATTTTATAGACTATAGTTTTGTTAGTGAAATATTTTGTTAGAAATTTCCATATATATTTGAATTGTAAATACTATACCTAGAGCATCTTACTTCTGTAAGACATGCACCTTACCTTGTACCGTGCACATCAAGCCCCACAACACCTATGCACTTTTGGGCGCCTCACACCTAAAATAACTATGGTTACTTGACATGGTGACTACAAAGAAAGCCTCCCAGTCTCACATGGAAAACAACAGGGAAAGGGAATCTGGACCACGGCAAATAGTGACAGAGAATAGGGAATGGCTCTAAGTATGAACCGGAAGAGACACATAACCTTGGTGAGCAACAGAGATTTGGATTCTATCATTTGAATGAATAGATACTACCAACCATGAGGACCACTTACTGTGCTATGTGGTCCTCAAAATTTTCTTTGATATGAAACACTTACTTGAAATTTCAGATGATAAGAACCGGTAGCACTTGGACCTCTGAAGTCATCTACGCATGCAAAGCAAATTGTTTTTTTTCTTTCCCTTCCTCGCTTACTTCCTTCTTCGTCCTGAATTTGACTTTGTTGAACAAACATAGACCAAAAGAAAGAATATCAAGGCTGCATAACAGTAATGTTAGTATTGATGGAAATTCATAACTCTGGACCAGTAACTATGCCATGAACATATAGCATTTATCCACAAAACTACAAAGGCAAACAGAATTCTGCAAAAAGACATAGACAACCATGTTGTTAACTTGCTGTTATTTGAGATCATTGGACTTAAAATCCTTTTGCAGTGGGATAGAGAGATCAGTAGACAAACCTTTAGAAGTTGGTAGAATGCCATTATCATTCGAAGAGATTCACTAGGGAGTAATTTAGTTAATCTACAACCATTCTTTACACCGTCTACATCATCGGTGCTGTCTCCTAGTAATCAACCATTTTTATATCATGTACAGCTGTTTCTTTCAGACAATGACTAACATGAATCTTGAACGTGATTCAAGCAAAAAAGAAGGCAGTGTTCATGGAATTTGTGTTCCGCTTTTGGTGTGGTCCAACAAGAAGAACCATCAGCCACACTATTTTTTAAGATTAAATCAGACAATCCTCCCAATTGGTTAAGTCTAATCCTGAGATTAATTTACTCCAGCTAAAGGGACTGGCAATATTGGATAATGCCTAATAACACAATCTGATCCAACTCAAACTAAAGCACAATTACAGAGAGGACTTAAAAGTGACACAAGAAAATTAGAACATGTAAATGAGCAAGGACTGTTTTCAAAGTTAAATTAGTTTGTACAACAACAACCACAACAAAACCTTATCCCACTAGGTGAGGTCGGTTATATGGATCTTTCTACGTCATTGGGCTCTGTCCCCTATTATATCATCGTCTATATTTAAATAAAATTTATCTTATTTTATTGTTGCCGACCAAGTCTTTTTTGGTCCTTTTCTCCCTCGTTTAATGTGCATATTTATTATAGTTTCACATCGCCTAACAGGGACATTTATTGGTCATCTAAGTACATGTCCGTACCGTCTCAAACGTGTCACTCGAAGTTTTTCCTTAATAGATTCAACTCCGGCTTTCTCTCTAATGCTCTCGTTCCTTATTCTGTTCATTCTCATATGTCCATACATCCACCTTAACATTCTCATCTCTACAATTTTCATTTTTTGTTTATGTACTCGAGTTATAGCCCATCATTCAGTACCATATAACATAGCAGGTCTAACTGTCGTTTTGTAGAACTTCCCTTTAAGTTTTAGAGATACTTTACGATCATATAAAACACCCGACACTAACCTCTGTTTCAACCATCCTGCTTGTATTTTATGTAAGACATCTCTCTTAATCCCTCCATCACTTTGCAAAAATGATCCTAAATACTTAAAGTTCTCAGTTTTAGACAACTCGTCATGTTCTATCTTAATAATTGTCTCATTAAGTCTAATATTATTAAACTTAAATTTTATATATTCTGTCTTTATTCTACTAAGCCTAAAACCTTTCACTTTTAGTGTTTCCCACCGAGATTCTAGTTTAGCATTTACTCCTTCGCGTGTCTCGTCTATCATAACAATATCATCTGCAAACAACATGCATCATGATATTGTATCTTGAATGCGTCCAATGAGTTAGTCCATGATTAGTGTAAAAGATAGGGACTTAGAGTTAATCATTGATGTAACCCTATCCTTATTGGAAATACTTCAGTTAATCCGCTTGAAGTCTTCACTCGGGTCATTATATCTTCGTACATATCCTTAATTAGTTCAATATATGTTACGCTAATGCCTCTCTTTTCTTGAATTCTCCATATAATTTCTCTTGGGACCTATCATAAACTTTTTCTAAATCAATGAATACCATGTATAGATCTTTCTTTTGTTCATGATACTTTTCAATTAATTATCTAAGAAGATATACAACTTCTATTGTCGACCTTCCAGGCATGAACTCAAATTGATTTTCTGTCACCGTGATCTCCTTCATTAATCTTTTTTCTATTACTCTTTCTCAAAGTTTCATGGTATGACTCATTAGTTTAATACCCCTATAGTTTGCACAATTTTGTACATCTCCTTTATTCTTATATAAGGGAACTAAAACACTTACCCTCCATTGATTAGGATTTTTTTTTTGTTTTCAATATCATAGTAAATAATTTTATAAGCTATTCAATACCTTATTTCGCTAAGCACTTCCATACCATTATTGGGATATCATTTGGTCCCATGGCTTTTCCATTTTGCATTCCTTTCAAAGCTTGTTCTACTTCTGAAGTTTGAATTCTACGATGAAAATTAAAATTTCTATACTCATTTGAATTAGTTAAATTGCCTAAGTTAAGTTGATCCCCTAAACCTTCATTAAAAAAATGATGAAAATAAATCCTCCACTGCTCTTTATTTCGCTATCATTTACTATTGCATTCATCTTTAATGTATCTTATTTGCTTAAAGTCTCTTGTTTTTCTCTCTCTCGCTTTAGTTATTTTATAAATGTCTCTTTTCCCTTCTTTTGTATCCAAGTTTTGATATAAACGTTTAAAAGTTTTATTTTTTTGCTTCATTCATTACTTTTTTAGCCTCTTTCTTGGCTATTGTATTTTTTTTAAAAGTTTTTCTTATTCTTACAAATATATAATTCCTTATAGACTATTCATTTTTCCTTCACTTTCTCTTGTACTTTTTCATTCTACTACCAAGATTCCTTACTTGGTGGTGCATGTCCCTTTGACTCACCGAGTACACCCTTAGCTATTATTTTCAACTTTGATGTCATCTTATCCCATGTCGTATTAGAGTCACTATATATTTCATCTAATATTTGTATTCCTACCTTCTTCTTCAATATGTTTTGCTTCCCATCCTTTAACTTTCACCACTTAATTTTAGAAGTCATGTATATTTTTCCTCTATTGATATTATAATTAATGCGTATATCCAACACTACTAATCTATATAGGGTAGTTAAGATTTCTCTAGGATGACCTTACAATCTTTACAAATCTTCCTATCTCTCTTCCTAACCATAAAAAAATCAATTTACGATTTATTATTCCCACTTTTGAATGTGATTAAGTATTCTTCTTTTTTCCTTAAAAAATGTATTAACTAGTATAAGATGATATGCTATCACAAAATCCAATATAGTTTTTCCTTCTTCATTTCTTGTTCCAAACCTATAACCCCCATGTACCCTCTCATATTGTTTATTTTTCACTCCAACATGTCCATTTAGATCGTCTCCTATTAAAATCATTTTATTTGACGGAATATTTTGTAATATCTCATCTAAATCATTTCAAAATCTTGATTTGGTTTCTTCATCTAATCCTACTTAAGGTGCATATATGCTAATTATATTCACACCTTCTTTCGCTACTACTATCTTGAGAGCTATAATTCTATCTCTCTTTCTAACTACTCCAACAACTTCATCTTTTAAAAAACTATTTAAAAATATACCCACTCCATTTCTTGTTTTAATCTTTCTTGTGTACCATAACTTAAAACCTGAGTTCTCTATCATTTTTGCTTTCTCGCCTACCTATTTTGTCTCTTGCACACACAATATACTAAGTTTTCTCCTAATCATCGAATCTACTACCTCCATTGTTTTACCAGTGAGAGTTCCTATATTCCATATTTCAAATATCAGATTATTACATTTCTTATAATATTTATTCTCAACCCACCTATGGTGTGAGAACTCTTGCCTATTTAACATTACACTCAAGTTCTCATGGAGATGTACAGTCCTTGCCGAGACGTTACAGTCGGACCCTGCAACGCGAACCCTTGCAAATTTAACACTACACTCGAGTTCTGGAGATGTAACGGTCCTTGCCGAGACGTTATAGTTGGACCTGTAACACGTTCCTTCCTAAGAACATCCTAGTATTAGCATAATAGTTTAATGGATTCATTCATTGAGTATTTGCCATAATTTTTTACGCTGGCTGACAACCTAATGCAACCCTCTTCCTTTATCCGGACCTAGGACTGGTCATGACTAAGTCGTCACAGACGGAGATTTTTAATCATAGATCAAGAAGAATTATTTTTAATGAATCTCTATATTATTTTATATAGTTTAATATTGACAAAAATGACAACTCACCTAAGATATGATTAAAACAACAATTGATTGGAAATTTTTAGCCAAGCTAAAGTTTTGAACGCATGAATCCAAAAGGGTGTGATCCAAATAGACTCCAGTTCAACCTTCAGGTACTCAGGTTTCACAATGTTAATCAACGAAGGAAGCTCAGTGGATTCTCCTATTTAAATAAAATTGTCTTCAATATCTTACAATTTTGTACTTGGTCCTTACCAAGTAAACTCCCACATTAAGCTCCAAAGAATCAAGTGTTTCTGTCCATTCTCAAACATACAAAACAACCGAAACAATAAGTCATTTGCCACTATCTCATCCATAGAATATGATAGTCGTAAAGATAGTCTTATAAAGATTTCAAAGGTGGGAAGGGGCAAAAAGCAAGTATTAATGATTTATTTGTTGTCGTGCTTCATGCACAAAATTACACCATCAAAGAAGGAAGAAACACCCTTAAATGGACTACCGTTCTCGGCATCATATATCAGGACTAACACATCTTGATGAGGAAGACATCTGTGCTAAGTGCCATCACCCATGAGATCTACTTCAACTTCATTCCTACTGGCTCATGGGACGGTCAATAGGGAAGACTAATTGAAAGCGAAATCTATAAGCTGAGATATCTACAATTAAAAATGTTGCAAATTTACATACAAAAAAAAACGAGAGTAAGTCATGCCATATACAAGCTTTGAACTAATAAATCAGTGTACATATACTAACTCAACACCATATGTCAACTACAGCAAATATCATATTATAGTTAAAAATATGAACAAGATCAAACCTATTTTAATTCAGGGCATCTCACCAGAAAGTGGCATGAATTAAAATACAATCAAAAGGATGAGCGAAATATTTTAATTCCAATCTCTAGACAAAGTCAAGGAAGAACCAAAAGACAAGGATTGTAAACCAAGCTCGAATATCCAACCTCAGTTGAGCATGAGCCTAAGGTAACATGCCAATCAGCAAACATACTCTGAACCTAAGGTAAAGGAAACTTCAATCGTAGTTATATTGCATAATGAATAATAAAGATCAACATCTTTGTTCACTAGACCTAGCACGCCAGTAGACGGTGAGATAAATGTTCTGAAACAAGGGATTACTGTCAAAGACCTGAAATCCGGGATTGAAGATTTAAAAACCTTGATTGAAAATTTTGAGAAGAAAAATACGAAGGCAACTCTCAATACAGCCAAGAAAACCTTCGACAATGACCAAGGGCGAAATATTCCTTTGCTCACAGCTCTGAACTTCGGTAATCTCTGTGGAGGCAATACTGCCTTGTGCATCATTGGTGTCTTTAGGTCATCAAAGGCAAGAGAGAAATTAGAAACACTTCTTTCTGAGGTTAGAACGAGGCTCTCCCATTCTGAACAACTCTTCAAGTTTTTTTTAGCTATTGTGAACTAAGTTTTTGTTTGGCTGCCAAAATTAATTTTTGCATTGTCACATAGATCTCTCGGAAAACATTAGTTAGGCGACCCGACCATGCTCAGACCAGCAGGGATTCGATATCATACTCGATGTTGGATGGCAACAAGCAGTCGTCGTTCCTCTATGCTTTCGACAAATCTGGGTTCAAGACTTCCGATACGCTGCTGGTAGTTTACAAGCCTAAGAAGGGGAAATTTGCCACTTTGACAGACAAACTAACCCTGGAAGCAGTGGAGAAATTTGTCAGTTCAGTTCTTAGTGGTGATGTTCAATTCTCTAAGATTCGACAACCACCTGTCATCCGATGAAGTGATCTATCGCCTAGTGTAAACCCTGCCCATTTAACTGCCCATTTAAGGCTGCACCAGATAGGCCAAAGAGATGAAGCTTAACAATCGAATTTTGTATGTAGTGCACATGAGTTTTTAACATGTATAATGCCAAGTAATGAAAATAGTTTGTCCACTCTTCGTTCCTTTTACTCACTGTTAGCGCGGAGTTGGATTTGACTGAGCTCATTCCATTCTGTGTTGTAATTTTTTTTCCCCATCTTCCTTCAGGTAACAAGATAGACACGTAAGCTCGTTCCATTCAGGGTATTTTCTGAGTTATTTCAACTGTAAATTATGCTAAACTTTCTAATATTAAATTTAATTTCTTTTCAATCTCCTCTGTATAATTTATCTAATATATAAATTTATTCTTACTCTCTATATATAATTTTTTTAAAATTCTCTTTCAACTCTCTAATATATATATTTTTAAATTTAATATATTTAAATGTATTTATTTATCAGGAAATAGAAATTTTTATTATATTTTATAAATAAAAAAATTTAAAAGTGATATAATTAATTTTAAATTAACATTAAATTATAATCAAATATATATTAATTTTTTTCTTGGCTAATTGTGTCGGAATTGATACCAATCTATTAGTTTAGGTTTAATTGATTTGATGATTCTAATTAAATATTTAATTTTATTTTATTTTTTAAATAATAATTATTAAATAAATTAAAATATATTAGAATTGAAATAAATAAAAGTTTATCTAAACAAAATAAATTTTTTGATATTGAAAATTTTAGGATAAATTACTGTTACTTCATTACGTAACATAACAGAGATAGCAAAGTGAAAATGGGAAAAGAAGACAGAGGCGGCGTACTGCGCGGTGGCTTGCCATAATCAAGAGAAGCATGGCGCTGTCCCTTCCCCAGAAGACAAGCTCGCCCCTTCCCGATGCGGAGCTACTCATGCACAGCTCCCCTTCGCCTCCTCCCCGGCCAGCATCGGCCACGCTTTTCACCCTTTCCAAACCTCCCCATCACACCACGCACCATCCAAATTAATTTCCCCTTATTTAAATATTCAATCCTCTGCTTCCCTTTCTGATTTTTTTTCTGATTTAACGTCAGACAAAATTTCACTTCTCCTTTTTTTTTTTTTTAACTAAACATTTATCTAAAATTCTTGGGAAAGAATCCAAACTTGGATTGCTTGATGCCATGACGCCTACAGTAGACTAGCTCCCGAGTCTACTGTGTCACCTTTTCGTCTCAAAATATAAATCCTTATATATATATATATAGCCACCGCCCTCGCCACCCAAACAACGAAGAGGTTGAGCCACCGGCGCCGCACTCCTCTGTGTTTCATCCCACGCCATTAATGGACGACCAGAAGAACAATTCCCCCATTGAAGTCGATCAGAGCCCGCCCAGCAGCCCGAGCGACGAGACCGCCGCAGCCACCAGGGACCGGAGGGGGAAGGGCAAGGGGAAGGGGAAAGGCAAGGGCGGGCCGGAGAACGGCAAGTTCCGGTTCCGCGGCGTCCGGCAGAGGAGCTGGGGGAAGTGGGTGGCGGAGATCCGTGAGCCGCGGAAGCGCACGCGCAAGTGGCTCGGCACCTTCGCCACCGCCGAGGAGGCCGCCAAGGCCTACGACCGCGCCGCCCTCATCCTCTACGGCCCCCGCGCGCTGCTCAACCTACAACCCTCTCCGGTTTCGACCGCCGCCGGGCACCGCTCTGACCTCCCTTGCTCCGCCACAGCCTCCTCTTCCACCGCCACTCTCCGCCCTCTCCTCCCCCGCCCCGCCGGCTTCCACTACTTCCCCTTGCTCCCGCCCACCCTCTCCGCCGCCGCCGCCGCTGCCACTGCCTCTTACAACTACCCGCCCGCGCTTTTCTACGGCGGCGAAACTAACAACGCGACGACAGCGCCGCCGCCGCTGTCGACCGTGATCGCAAGCTCCTGCGACGTCGAGGCAGGCGGGTCCTCGTCGAGCATGTCCCAGTCGTGCCCGCCGGTGATGACAGCGGAGTCGGCGATGCCGCTGGTGTCGACGCCTCCGCCGTGGCCGTACGACGATGACTTCGACGTGGCGGCTTCATGTCTGTGGGACGACGACGACGCCACCAATCCATTCTTCTTCGATCTATGAATTCACGGAAGAACTATTAGAGATTGTTGTTGTTGTTGTTGTTGTTTTTGAAAAATAAACAAAATAAATTATTTTTATTTCGTTAGAGAATATTAATTTAATTAAACTAGAGTTTCTGCATGCATGGGAATATTTACTTCGTTAAAAATTACTAATTTTAACGATTTTAGTTTTTTTTATATCTTAAAAATATAATAAAATTGCATATTACTGCGGAATCCATTATCCATTCCAGATTTTAAACCGACGGCTATTAATAAACTCCGCCACTACGCTCCCATTTCGAGAATCGAAACCGTCTCCGCTTCCTGTTCCATTTGTTTTCCCCCAGATCGGCCGATGGCTTCCGCCGCGCCGCCCATCCTTCCGTCACCGCCGCCACAGGCAGCGGAGCAACCACGGGATCCGCGGCTGCGCCGCCGACCTCCGCCTTCCGCCCCTTCCTTTCCCGGATCTCCGACACGGCCCGCCGCTCCCTCGCCCACCGTCGCCCCTGGTGGGAGCTCCTCGACCGCTCCGCCTTCGCCCGACCCGACTCCCTCACCGACGCCGCCTCCCGCCTGCGCAAGAACCTCGGCTACTTCCGCGTGAACTACCTCGCGCTGCTCGTCGCCGCCCTTGCCATCTCCCTTCTTTCCCACCCCTTCTCCCTGCTCCTCCTCCTCGCCCTCCTCGCCGCCTGGGCCTTCCTCTACCTCTTTCGGCCCGCTGACGCCGCCCCGCTCTTCCTTTTCCGCCGCAATTTCTCCGACCGGGAGATCCTTGCCAGCCTCGTTCTCCTCACTCTACTCGTTGTCTTCCTAACCTCCATCGGATCCCTCATCGTCTCTGCTCTCATGGTTGGCGCCGCCGTCGTCTGTGTCCATGGCGCTTTCCGCGTTCCCGAAGATCTCTTCCTCGACGATCAGGATTCGACTATCCCCGCTGGCGGCTTCTTGTCCTTCCTAGGTGGAGCAGCTGCTTCGTCGGGCACAGCCATCCGCATCTGATATAGATCTGAAGCTGCTGATGTTGATTCCATTGAACGGGATCTGCTCGATTGAAGCTTGGATTTGCGGCCAAGTAGAAATTAGGTATTCTTGGATCTAGGGATTATTATTATCCCTAACCTTTATTCAACACTGCAACATTTGATTAATCTAGGAGCATAAGCTATATCTGTTCAAATGTATGATCCTAATACTGTTATTCTCTTA